>CM067503.1:7385355-7765355 GCA_034509495.1 Acestrorhynchus altus | reverse complement strand
ACCATCTACAGATCTCTACAGATGGAGTTCGAGAGGATAACTTCACCAGATCCAATTGTTACATGTCCACTTATCAGAAAGTAACATAAGCATGGGAGCACCTGAAACATTGGCGTCCAACCACTCTACCATCATAACCTTGAGTGATCAGAAGGAGTCAGATATCAGCACCAAATTCCCAGTTTACCATAATTCCCTACGTCCATGAACCCCTGGATCTGCAGCCTGTAACTAAGCCATTAATTACCAAAAGCTGCACTGAACAAGTGAGTTTTCAGTCTAGAATTGAAGAATGAGACAGTGTCTGAGTCCCAGACATTATGTGGAAGGTTATTTCCGAGCTCTTCCCCCTGCTGGAGCCAGAAACTAGTTGGAAGCCAGCTCCCTGTGATCTGATTTATTGTGTTGGCTCATAATCAGAGATTAGATCTTGTAAGAACTCAGGAGCAAGCTTGTGTAGGGCTTTATATGCAAGTAACATCATTTTATAATCAATACTGAATTGGACCAGAAGCCAGTGCAGTGCTGATAAGATTGGACCATGTATACACATTCACTCATTGGCCACTTTGAGCTCAAAGTGTCTCATAGGCCCTTGATAAATAATTTCAGTTGTAAATGTAGAAAATACATAAAACATACACTACAGTTGCCAAATGCCCTAGAACTCATTTATTGTTGGTCAGTTTATGACTGCCAGACCTGTCAGATATTGTTTGGTTGATAATTCTGCTACCTCTCGGCCAACACCACAACACCGTCGGATAACGTTTGTAACAGGATTGAATTGGACTGTGTTGTGTGGAGGACTGCTTCCCAGCCCAAACCAGATGAGGACCAACAAAAATGTCAGGTTTCAGGTTTCGTACATCAAACTTGGACTGAGGTCCACTAGGGGTTTGCTCATGTCAGGCTACATAGTTATAGTGCACAGTTAAAGCCTGTAATTGGAGTCAGAACCAGTTATAATCTTATTTTATGTTAAATTGAATTCAGGGAATAAAATGTGCCAAGAACTTTCCACCTGTTCCACCTGTTGCAATTTGAAATGACTGGAAACTGTTTGGCATAGAGCATACAGCCGGTTTAGTTGCATAGTAAAGAAGGACCACCTCAATGTATTCTGGGTTTATATGTAAGGCTTTCAGCATTCATAGGCTTAAAACATTTTTTGAAACGTAAGAGATTTGGCCCAAATTTGAATGTTCCTAGAGTTGCCCTTCTGGCCAAATTGGGCCTTGGCCAGAAAGGTAAGAAGAAATCGAAGGGTCATTGCAAAAATGCCTCTGTAGCATTCCATAAATCAGGCTTTTATGATCGATTGGCTAGTCAGAGGATGCTGTTAAGTATAAGGCATCCATCACACTCAGAGAGAGCAAGGCCAGTTTTGTTGTTTGGGATGCAATGAAGTAACCTGTGTGTGTTATCATTGTCACTACTATGTAGAGCGTGGTTCACACCCAAACAGAAATTGGTGACCATTGGTGAACTAGACTAGAGCAGAGATGTTCAAATATGGACCATGAATTTAGCTTCTACTCCTGGACTTTGCACAGTGTCACACCTATGAAGGGTTACCATCAACTGCATATTTGGTTTCCTTAATTGAGGAAGGAGCTGGACTGATGACTGGAAACTGCGTTCAAGGTCCAGATTTGAAAACCCACTACAGTATGGCAAAGCCTAAATCTGGAGCAACAGATCTGGGGCCTCTGGTTTAGTGGCCAGTGACCGCAGTTCCTCCTGCCTTATAGTATATTCATTAAAACCATTTTCAGTTGTGCCAAAGTAATCTAATTATGTTGAAATCTGAGAACGAATCATTTAATCATTTCCCAAAAGAATCATTAAGGAGTTGATTTGTTCAATGTCAGAAATTTGAACCTCTACTCCCCTGCCATGAAAAATGCTCGTCTACAGGATCGCATGAGTTCATGCCACTGTCTGTTGCACTTCAGATTAAAATGCCTTCAGATTAATCCCTTCAGTCTCAGTGCTGCCCCCCTCAGCAGCCCCCTCACTCTCTTTACCCCACCAACAGAGAGGATGGTGGGTACTATTGACGGTGCTGCTTTAGTGCTCTCTGTGTGGGCTGCACTAGGGTGGCTGGAGCTTTGGGGGAGCTCAGTTTGAATATCAGAGTTACTGATTCTGCTGCTGTAATTCCATTCTGAACAGTTTTCTTAGACCCTGAAGGATCGGTTTCAGGGTCTGAGTCATTTTAATAGTTTTGTGGACAAAGAGGAAGTTTTCTTGTACTTATGAACATCATGGTTTTTCAGTTGTAATGAATTGCCTGATCATTTGTTTACCACCTATCATTCTGTCTGTGAATTCCTATTAATAAAAGCCTTCTTATGGGTGATTTGGAGGGTTGGATAATTAAAGAGAGGAAGCTGCAGAGATTCATAAGGGATGTGAAATGGTTTGGATTCATGTGTTATTGTCTGCTAGGGTCTTTCCAGTTTCCTCATAATTACTTTTGGTTTTCATGCTGTATTTACTGTTCTAAATGGTGTCTGAACTCAGATTACATTAAAGTCAAGGTTTTTTATATATGTCTGTATAATATACCGGTGCTTTAAACTTGGAAATGCTATGCCTTCAGCCCTGCGTCATAAAAATAAAGTTCCTAAACCTTGTCAAAAAGAAATTTTGGGCTTTTGCACTTACACTTAAGCTCCAAAAGTCATCTACACTGTTTTTGCCATGAAAGGCAGAAGAGATATTTGGAAATGGTGGGTTTTACACTTAAGTAGCTACCAGAGGCTATTTATTACTTCTCAATTAAAAATGAAATTAGAAAATAAACGGTCAAATGTGTTATTTGGCCAAGACTTTTTGTTTTTGTGTGTGTCTGTGTCTTGTGTGCCTAAACATACAGAGCGAGAGTACACAGCCTTTGGCATTGTGCCTACAAATTCTGCACACCAGTGCCAATATCTAGTGATACAACACGACCTTGAGTTGATTATTGAAGTCATACCACAGTTCTGATATTTGTTTGATTTTCAGACCATGAAGTCAAAAACTGATTAACAAGAACATTTACTTACGTGCTGTGATCTATACACATTTAAGCAATGAGGGCTCACACAACCCACCGTTCTTCTTATGGAGTAGTTTCTCCTTGAACATTTTTGGCAGTGCTTCAGAAACAGAAACTGGACATCTGTCAGAAATGCAGATGAGGTACGGTACTTGATTAATGAAATGTTCTGATTTTGCCATCATCATTTTGTTGTTTGCTGTTGGCACTCGGTTCTTTGGTTCAGAGTTCCATTATCAGGAGGTATTAGGACTGTGAACACCTACGTTAATCAATCGTATTGTGAGCCCTGGAGCTCTCTGTATAATATTATTAGAATCTGTCTTAATGATTTACATTCCGTCTACAGCTGATGTGTTTTTACAGACCTAATAACGGAGAGTTTTATGTGCGAGTGTGTGTTGTGCCCTACCTTTTTTTTGTGATTCTGTATGTTAACATGTGCATTCGTGTTGGTGTGCCCTCAGCTGCAGTTTGCTAGTGAGCAGAGCGATGCTAACTGGACCTCAGCCAATCCCAAAGACCTGGTCTTCCTTGTGCAGGTCTCCTGCCAGGTGAGTGGACACACCCTGCCCTCAGCCAGGGATTATTTATTAATAACACACCTCACCTTGTCCATGCTGTCATACACTCTGACGCACTTTTTGTTTCAAGGTGAAATGTGTCACTCCGGGACTGAGCCTCCTTCCATTTTCAGCAGCAGTCAAAATCCAGACATGCCTCTTTGAATGCAGGCTTTTCATAGTCTCGTAAACGTATTATTAAATGCTGTAGGTTGTTTTAATTTGTTTATTTATGCTATAGTTTTTTTTTTCTTTTCTAAAATAAACCTTTTGAAATGTGCAGATCACCTTCCATACCCCCAGCTGCTACAGTGTGTGGTTTATTCACGGTGTAGTCACTACTGTGAACAATACATATGAGTTAGGTTTGATACAGTTTTTAATTCATTTTCATTAAAATTAATAATTAAATACTTTTCAATTTTACCTATAAATGTATTTTCATAGATTGGTCTGGTTCAGATATAAAATAAAATGTATGTATTTCAGCTCTATTCACAGTCTCACAGCAACTGTTGGATAGGTATTCAAAAATCACTAAAACTACAGCTAAACCCTACCGGAGTGGATACTAATGAAGAATGATCAGATGTGATTATTCTCTACAGCAAACCATGTGCCAACATTTCAACCATATGAGCTCTGGATCTTGAACTGGATCAATTCAGGATTCTTTGAGCTTTCACACTATTTTTGATTGGAACCAAAGATGCATCATTAATGGAGGGATGGTGATAATGCACAGTGGAAGTAAACAGTAGACCACTGCATGCCATTCAGGGGTTTTTCTCTTTCCTTTCACAAGGCCACGGATAACATGGTTCACTTCCAAAAAACGATTTATTTGGTGAAAATATGATGTTTTTAGGAGCCAACTGGAACGGATTTGGTTAGTCGTCAAGGGTCATTGCTGGTAATCATTTTGCTGTGTTAGTAACTCCTGCTGCAGGACGGTGGCCTGTGATGGAAAGCAGAAATACAACTTGCTTGAGATTAAAAATAATTCAATAATATCTGTTGTTATCTCTTCCGATCACTAAGCAGCGCTAGCCGGCACAGTCATCTGTTTGCTGATGTAACAGTGGGTGAAAGATGCTCTGGAGCTTCTGTTCAATCTGGCGAAGCGCAAGTGAGGGGTGCGAGCTAGTGCACTCAGTGCTGTCCCCCGTCTCCCACCTAATTTGGTCTGCTTTGCTTGTGCTTACTTTACCCCATCTCTCTTTCTCTCTCTCTCTCTCTCTCTCTCTCTCTCTCTCTCTCTCTCTCTCTCTCTCTCTCTCTCTCTCTCTCCTCTCTCTCTCCTCTCTCTCTCTCTCTCCTCTCTCTCGTGCTCTCTGGTATGTAGGGTAAGACATGGATGGTGCGCCGCTCATATGAAGAATTCCGGACACTGGATGCTCATCTGCACCAGTGCATCTACGACCGCCGCTACTCCCAGCTACTGCCCTTGCCCACCCTCAGTGAGATCGGGGAACGAGTGGAGGTGAGTCTGGGACAGCAACGCCCAGGGGTGTCCCTTTTTCTCCCACTCACACCTAACGTGGCTTCTAATGCTAACAGCTAATGTGTCAAGTTATGTTGTATGAAGGCAGCAGACACTTCTATAGGCCAGGTTATATATTATTAGTGGCCGTTATATGGGCTAACTCTCTTTGGTTATGGCTGAGGTAGTGCCTCTGTCCAAATGTGAGAACATGGAATGGGTTGTGTGTTGGCAGGAAACTGGGAACACGATATGTCAAAATCACAGTACAGTCGTAATGATTCACAACATAATGATATTGCGATGCTGTAAGAAAACAGGAATGTCATATTGCATAAAACCAGAGAAATTAAAGTTGACTTTTTATACCAGTATTTTTCAACCCTAGTCCTGGAGGCACCCCTGCCCTGCATACGTCAGAGCTTATCCTGCTCCAAACACACCTGTTTTCAACTAATAAGCTCATTAACAAGCCCTTCATATGGGGGTGTGTTACAGCTAAAACCTGCAGGACCAGGGATGCCTCCAGGACCCCTGGACATTTTTCTACCACCAATAATTGCACGTGAACTATTAATTAAAAATCAGTACTGTGTGTGTTTTAAATAATCAATACATTATTGCAAAAAATATAATTTAGCAATAGTTTCATTTGTCATTAATTCTTAATTAAGGTTACATACATTAAGCTGTAATGTAGAATCTAGAGCTTTTGTTCTGAAGTGACCTGCTTTAATGACACATTCTCATTTCTCTCTCTGTCTCATACTCAGATCTTCACCCCGATGCTCTCTGAGTACCTGAACCATCTCTCCACGATTGTGGACAGTAAGCTGAACTGTGGGCCTGTACTCACGTGGATGGAGGTAAGGAGAATGTGTGTTGCGTGTGTGTGTATATACAGAGAATGGCAAACCAAATCTTCCTTCCTTCCTTTTTTTACCCTCTTCCTTTATTTCTTTAAATGGCTTTTAGTGGCTGTGACTCCAAAATATGCTCTACTGTGTGTGAGTTTATGTTGAGCAAAAAGAAAAGTTATTGGATTTAACAGCATTAAATTTGTGATGGAATGGGTAAGGGCATAATAAAAAATGAGTGATTTTGTCTTGTTTTTGACCAAATACAGGCAAAGGGACCAATCACATTAAAGGTCTTGGAAATATGTTGGTATTTGGACAAGTAGCAATCATTGGGAGATCTTAAAACAGTGACATTATTTAGAACCAATAATGGTCAAGGAAGGTCTGAGAACAAATGATGTGATTGTTAGAAATTGCAGTGAGGGAGGTTCTCTGAACATCTGATGTGGTGCTTAGGATCAGTCAGATTCTGAAGTTCTCACGAAAAAGGATACTGAGATGGGGACCATATCATAGCCAGCAGGAGGAATCGTATCTAAAGTATGCGGTGATTAACCCCAGTACGTTAGACTGGGACCAATCACAGTTAGTGGGCGGAGGGTTTAAAGCAGGTTTGTGAGATGTCACATGGGGTGTGTGTTTGTGTGTGTGTTTCAGATCGACAATCACGGCAACCGATTTCTGCTGAAGGAAGAGGCATCTTTAAACGTCCCTGCCATTGCGGCAGCTCATGTCATCAAGCGTTACACTGCCCAAGCCAGTGATGAGATCTCCATCGAGGTACATGTGCAAGCCTTTCCATTAGCTTCTGCAGTGTGACCACCACAGCATCACTGATCAGTCTGCTAACTCCAGCTTACATGATGTCTTCACAGCTCCTTGCTCACAGTAGTGTTGTGTTGTCCTGTGCTTTGTCCTGGCCTGATTCTGCGCTCACACAGCTTGCCTGGTTCTGCTGTGCTGTCACCCTCTCCTCTTCATCACCACCATCCTCTTCCTCCTTCATCAGGTCTATTCCTGTCCACCCCTCCCCAGTCCCTGCTCCATATAGACCGGCTCTTTCTGGGCCACAGAACAGGGTGACCTGGCACATTTAAAGCTCTCTCGCTCTCTTGCTCTCGCACTTTCATACTATCATTCTCTTAAACTCTTTCCCTTCGCTTTCTCTGTGTCACTCTTATTCAAAGTCTCTCTCTCATCCCCATTGCACACTCTTTTTCATTCTCTTACTCGTACTCAGTCTTGCACTCACTTTGTCAAATTCTCACCTGCACTCATCATTCCCATAATTCTCTCTCTTACTCTTATACACTCCCTCTCTCTTCACTCACTCTTATGCGCCCACACTTACATTCTGTATGTTTCTCTCTATCTTTCTCTCTATCCCTCTTGCTTTCACTTGCACTGTCTCTCATTAACTTTTTCTCTCTCTCCATTTCTTCTCTCTCCACTATATTCTCTTTCCCTCATGCCTCTGACTTCTGTCACACATGCTCTCACGCTTTCTCATCCTCTTCACTTTTTCACATGGTACCACCTTCTTTTACTCATTTTCAAACCTTCTGTCTCTTTCCTCTCCACTTGTTCACAATTTCTATCTCTATCCTTCCCCATCTCTTTCTCTCTCTCTCCTTCCCCATCTCTCTCTCTGTCCCCCCATCTCTTTCACTCTAAAACACCACTCACTATAACTCTGTCTCACTGTGCCTCTGTGTCTGTTTTATGCCCTTTATTGTCTCACATAGTTTCATTTTCTCAGTCACTCTTAACTGCCACACACACTCACACTCAATTCAGTTCAGTAAGCTCTATCATCATGACCACATTTAGATACAGTATTACCAACATTTAGATACAGTATTACCAACATTTAGATACAGTATTACCAACATTTAGATACAGTATTACCAAACCATCATCAAAACACTAACAAACTTTCCAGCCCCTTCGGGTTAGATGGTTTCCGCTGGTGAAAAACAATCTGACCAAAGAGTCTCAGTTGAATTAAGGTCTGGGCTTTGAGGAAGTTATTTTGATACATTCACACATTTCCCCTTAAACCACTCAAATGTTGCTTTAGCAGGATGTTTTGGGTCATTGTCCTTTTCGAAGATGAACCTCCATCCCCGACTCAAATCACTGACAAACCGAATCAGGTTTCCTTGGTGGCCTAAAAGTTACATTTTGGTCTCATTTGACCAGAGAGCACCTTCCTCCATACCTTTGGGGAGTCACTCATATGCCTTTTGGCAAACTCAAAATGAGCCTTCCTATTTTTGTTTTTTTCCATAAAGCCCAGCTCTAAGGAGTGCACAGCTTTTTGTGGTTGTATGGACAGATAATCCAGACCTCCTTCAGTGTTACCTTTGGTCTCTAAATACAGGTTGTAATTTAACAAAATGGGTAAAAAGCCAAGTCAATACTTTCAGAAGACACTATACATGTAATAAATAAATTAAAACATTTCCTTTCAATCATTCTCACAATTTGCCAATCCCAGTTTCACTCACTCACACTTACGATCTTACTTTCTTTTCACTCTTTCTCACGGTCACACATTTCCACTCTCCTACTCTCTTTGTATTTTCTTTCACTTATTTTTCTTTCTGCTTTTTGTACTCATCTTCCCTCGGTCTCTCTCAATCACATTGGACCATATGTCCATTGTCTCTCTTTCAGTCCATCTCTCCGTGTCTTTGTCACGTCTTTCTCGTTTATTTGCCCTCCCTCGCTTCCCTCTCCTCCTCTATTTTTTTCTCTCAGACTTGGTCCCTCTGCTCTCTGATGAGAAACAGGCACTGCTCTGTTTCTCACTTCCCACTTTCCTTATGTGGGTCAGAAGTGGCTTGTGACAAGGACCAAACTTGTCGTGGGCAAGACTGAGCGTGTAGTGAAGTGTGCTTTGGCTCAGTCGACGGCTGTTTTGGCTGCATGTTTAACGTGTCATGTTTTGTCTCCCACAGCCTTGTTTGTTGACCTTGTAAAGCTTGCTGATTAAAAGTGAACAAAGACACTGTCTGAACAAAGCCAACAGCACTGTTATTTGTAATGTCTCGACACGATTATTATGGTATTTAGTGGAGGTTAGTCTACAGATTGATCCGTCACATAAACACTTTCTGTAATTGAGAACTGATCTCTGTTCCTAAAGGTGGGTGATATTTTGTCTGTGATTGATATGCCACCCAAAGAAGAGACCACCTGGTGGAGAGGGAAACACGGCTTTCAGGTACCGACTTGAGCATACAAACCCTTACATGAGCACTTATCTCCCCATCACATACCACACAACCAGCGAGATGAAAGCTAGTAGCCATGTGACAGGTTTTATCCATTATAACTGACTTCACAATATGAACAGAATTACAGATCATGATCATATTGATCTGCATTGTGACTGTGAATGACATTGCACTATAACTTGAACACCCTTGTCATCATCAGGTCCACAAAGGGCCTTGTGGCTGCAGGTTTTCATTCCAGGCCAATGGAAGCATGTGATCAGTTGACTGACCCATTGATTAAGTAAGGGGAAACTGGTGGTTTAGAATGAAACCCTGCAGCCACACGGCACTTTATAGATCCAGTTTGACAGTCAAAAATATACTTTGGATTGTCATCATATGAGCACCTTGATTTATCCAAAGACCCAAAGAATGCCTGTGATGGGTCAGGCTGCACAGTGCATTTTTGTACAGCGTAGTGGGCAACATGGCTGTGTTCCACAGGCACAAATAAAAATGAAATCTTGAGCAACATCTAGTATTTCTTTGCTTGAGTTTGAACTTTTTATAGACCCTTTTACTTTTATAGACCCTTTTTGTTTTAACTCATTTTTTTTCTAGTGAAATTGGCCAAGTCTGTTAGTAGATAGTTTTTGCTTGTTTTAGGCATCAGTACAATATTCATACAACTTGCATTTATCTGCCTCGAAAACGTGTGTACAGCTGCAGTCAACTTAAAAATTTGTCAGATTGTCCTGGAAAATTTAGATTCTGTGAGAGGCAGAAGACCAGGTTCTAAAAAGTTCTACAGAGCCTTGTAACTACGGCTGCGGATTCACTTATGGTCCTTACAGATGTCTGCACTGTTTTATCACAGATTTTAATAGTACATCAAATTTGACTAGTCAGCGAGTTCATAGACTCAGGATGAGTAGCTATCTAAAGTGAACTGTTCATTACCTTGTGTTTCCTCCAAAACCATATAATATCAGGATCTTAGACAGTCACCTGATTATTTCCCCACCCCACTGAAGACAATCCCGCTGGATAAGTGTGCCTGCAGAATGCCATATATGCTCCATATTGAATCCCCCTAGGGTATCAGTATTGAAAAGGCTGACCAAGCAATACATTGTGCAGCCCTAATGATCTCCCATGTTGGTGGATCTGAGCAAGATCACACCTAAGCTTACTCATTTCCTTTTTCCCCACAGGTCGGCTTCTTCCCCAGTGAATGTGTGGAACTGATCAATGAGAAGGTGCCTCAGTCTGTTAGTGCTCCTGCCACTAAAATAGGTACTGCATGCTGTTCTTCTGTTCTTATAGTGCAGATAGTGGGTCTATCAGTCTGATATTTTCAGTCTGATATTAACAGGAAATGGTGGGGTAGATCTTGGAGGGATAAAAGTCTATGAAAGCCTGTGCTGATGTATGTATTCGTTTAAAGACGGATTATTTTATGTTTTAAAAAGTACCAAGTTTTTCAAAATAACTGAATCATAACCGTTAAATTAATTGAGCAGCTCATAGTTGTTTTTTATTTTGGTAAAGAGGTCACATGACTTATTCACAGTTAAAAATCTAGTTTGTAACATATCATACAACAGTTTCATAACTTAAATTTGATCGTTATGTCCTAGAAATGGGGTCAAAACAGGGTAGATGTAATATATGGCATTTTAAGTTTTTGATTGTGTTAAATGTGTTGAACAGACCTTCGGAAAGAAAAACAGACTTTTATAAGGATCTGCATTTGTCTCAAAAACTGACCAAACACACTGGGACACTTTCCTTTAATGTATCTGGGATTTTCAGTATATGTTACTTAGGGACTTCAAGGACAAAGAGCTGTAAAGAACAGTCCACATATTTAGAGGCCCTTAATGCATAAGTCATCATGGTTGCTTATGCATTAAAGAAAGAATCAGGGTCTAAAAGTAGTTAGTTATTATGTTTGCTCTACCATTTAGAAATCTTTAGGGAAACCCAATCCAGTTCTGTTTCTGTTTGAAAAGAATGGATCTTTCCATTCTTTAATAGTAATATTGAAAAGGGATTTTAATCATTTTATTATTCCCTCTGTTATGTGGCTTAACTGTTCACCATTGTTCATTTTAGAGGGAGATGCAGTCAACTCCAAGCCTGGGGTCGCTAGTGCTCCTGGACCACCTTCTCCCACCTCAGGTAGGACTGAGACCCAGTAACAATTTGCTTATAATGAGTTGTCTCTTTATGTCATAATAAGTCTGCATAATGGTTTGAGATCACCTCGCCTGCTTTTGCTGTGGTGGCAGTATTGCTCATTCTAGGGTTTTCATTCAGAGGTCTTAGGATGTATAGCCCCAACTATTTCTGCCTTAATGAGGCCGCCAACTGTGCTGCATCAAATGTTCATGTGATGTGCGTCTCTGAAGACGTTGGTATAATGGATGCACCAATTTATGCTGGTTTATGCCATTGATTTGTTTGTAGCTTCCTAAACAAGCTTCCCTGAAGACGTCTGCATTGCATTGGTGGATACTTTTTATTTGGTTTATTGGGTTTTGTTTAGACAGGCAGTCAAATGTGATTTGCCATTCAAATGGGACAGATTATCTGCAGTGTGAACAGTGGAAAGCCAAAGGAAATCCCAAATTTTATAGGAAGATTATAGGAAGATGGAAGAGCATTTTCATGTAGCAGGAGGTCAATCTGAAGTCTTGAAGACCAAGAAAACGTTCAGAGAAAACCACCCACAAGTTTGTATAATAAAAGTATTTGACATCGAGAGATTTAGGGGACAATGGTACATTGGTTTGCCAACCTGTCAATTTTGGGCCCCTGAGTATGGCCCTTACTCCCTGCTCCTTGAGACTGTCCACCATTCCAGGCATGTGTGCTCACTGTGTCACTGTGTATGTGTACTCGGTAGTGTGCATGTGTTGACTGCACAGATTGGTTAAGGGTCCAGCACAAATGATCATCTGTGTCCAGCACAAATGATGATTGTCTATGTCTGGTCATATTTGTGCTGATGTTGATGTACAGTAGAACAGTGCATGACTGAGCCAATAATGCCCTAAAGACAGCAGCCGTTGTCCATGGCTTAGCCATCTCTTCACACAGTTATCTGAGGAATTCATTGGTCATCAGTGGCCCAAGGAACATTGTGAAGGGTGGATTTAATTGAATATTATCAAATTCTGGAAGCAGGTATAACTCTATTTATAGAACATTCTGAATCTACATTGGACTACCTGAAGATGTACAAGATGAAGGTTTTGCCATGGCACTGAGGTACATGGCAGTACCTGAAGCTCATCATGAAGTCGGTGGATAGACCTGCATGTAAGATCCAAGAGTCTCACCGAGTTAGAAGCCTTTTGCAAGAAATAATAAAAATGAAAAAAATAGTCAAAAGTGAAACGTTCTTTAAACAAGAGCTGAAGGTCTGTGTTAATGTCATGCTCTGTGCTGTAGTTGTTAAAGTGCTGCGGTGATCACAATGCTGATCAGTCTGATGGCTGATTATAGTTGTTGAGTAATGGCGCATGTCAACATATAAGCTCAGTCCAGTTAGCAAAGATCTGTGCCTTTCTAATCAATATAATCTCACTGTGGTAACTAAGGCAACCAATGGTGTTTGTACAAGTGCAATTGCAGTCTGAAGCACACATTGGTTTTGGTCATTGTAACTGTAAAAATGAAGAATCATATCTGATTGAATCCCAGAATGTGCTGCTTCTCTTTGAGCTCTGTGCTGTATCTTTCTCTCCCTCTGGTTCTTTCTGTTTCTTTCTCTCAGTTCTTCAGCCTTGGTTCCTAAGACTCGCTGGTAACACCTTTGATGTTGAAAATAACTCATGTTCCCTCTAATGTGTCAGAAAAAAGGCTCTTCCCTACATGCCTTAACATTTTTGTTGGGTCTGTAAACCCAAGCTCAGTGTGTAACCAGGATCTGAGCCATTTATACAACGAGGCGATCTCGTAGAGAGCAGGAGTGGGTGGTGTGGAGAGCCTGGCAAATGGAGGTGGAGGAGTGGGCAGCATAAATCATTTGGAAATGTTGTGATTATCTCTCTCCTCGCTCTATAAAGCTCTGGCATCTCGCTGTATAAATGAGAAGCTGTTGTCCATCTCCAGGCTAAAATGATAAATTTGTTGCTCGTGCTGTTTTATGGTTTGTCTCCATCTTAATCCTAATCTCTCTAACACATTCCATTGATCTGCTACTTATTTACTTTAAAGGAAACCTTCAGCCAATGCAAAAGTTCCTAAATGCTTAGGTTATTGATGGTATATGAAGGAAGCTAGATGGCACGCAGCTGCCACAGAGTAAATGAGACTGTTCACAGTAGATATTGTTCTGTCAGCATTTTAGGATGAAGAATTCCTTTGGTCTCAAAATTACCTTCCATGGGTCAGTCAAGGGAATAGTTTGATGGATGTACATTAAATGTACACAACTTTGCCCAAGCTGTAATTAAAGATTTTTGTGGATGATTCAGGTGTTTAATGGGCACAGTTTGCTCATTTAGTACCGTAGGCTAAATTATTGCTTACTAATTACTGTTCTGGCCTCTCAAACTGAATTTCATAATGTCTTTAGCTTCACTTGCAACCCAACAAACAACGACAATGTGATGGAGGTGCAGAGAAATTCAGCACCAATGGCAACATGGACAGTCCGGCTGTGTAGTTATTGACGCCTACATCAGTACCAGCCCATGCAGACTGGTTTGTGATGTCCGGACATGCAAATCCGATCTGATCACTTGAAAATAACAGTGCAGACGTTTCAACAGATCTGACTGGAGAAACAAATACAGTTCAGTCTGAACATCACCTTTGAGACACAAATGGACATAATTCAGGTTACAGAATTGTTGACGATAACTAAATTTTGTTTATTTCAATAAGTAAATATACATTTTATAGGCTTTCATTGCTTGTTATCAAGACTAGCCTCAAAGCCTCAAAACATTCATGTATTGGCTGTTTATTTACATTTTGTGCAGTTTTTTTAAATTGCGTAAGTAAGCTTTTTATTTTCATTTCAAATTTTAAGGCCCATTTTTCTTTTTAAATAATTAAAAACACAATTTTCCTTTTTAAGTTTAAGTGAAATACTTTGATGTAGTTTGTAAAGATGGCTAAAGTTTGAAAAGCTGCTGTTCACACCTCAGTCCATGCTGTCCATAAATGGAAAAGTCTACCTTCACAGTAGTTTGTCCTCCGCCACTAACACTGAAGTTATAATGAGCATTTCATCCCAGACAGATTTTTGAACGGGAGGAAAATTCAGGGAAACAGTCTGAAAGGCATAGTAACAAATACTGTTCATAAGAGATGTTCCATCCATGTCCTGCAGTCACTTGAGCTCAAGAAAATGGTGTTAATTAGCTCATTAGTGGAAATGGGTTTGTTTTGGAGCAGGGGGACTGCACAATGTTCTGGGCTGGAGGTTCTCCACTGTTATGAGGGATAGGAATGATTTTCAGACTAATTGTAACTATATTTTGTGCATTAAACCACACAAATGACATGCATGGGAAAATAACATGCAAGAAAAAGCACCCATTCATACCTTAATTACTAAACTCATCTGACTTACTCTGAATTCTGCTACATGGAATATAATTAAAACTTCAGCTGATATCACACATACATACAGACCCCATATCAGCATATTTTCAGTGGTTGAACTCTCTCAACTCCGGTTGGGTCACTGCATCCTGGAGTGGAGTTAAGAGAACCACATGTTTGCTGTGTGGTTTTTTGTTTTTTTTTTTCTCTTTCCCTCATTAGTCATTTTAGCTCTCTTGTGCCCCCCTGTGTCAGTGTCCAAGAAGCACGGCAAGCTGATGGGCTTCCTACGCACATTCATGAAGTCCAGACCCAGCAAGCAGAAACTGAAACAGAGAGGCATCCTGAAGGAGCGAGTCTTCGGCTGTGACCTGGGGGAACACCTCCTCAACTCTGGACAAGATGGTAATTGGACACAAGCATGGACTTTTAGGCTTTATAGCAAGCTTTTTAAAACCATAATCTTTGAAATCATATTTATACCGATCAGCCATAACATTAGGCCATAACATCCTTCTTTCTACTGTCTATCAGCTCGTCCTGAATCATCTACAAGGTAGACCAACTAGTTAAGAGTGTCTAATGTAGTGGGTAGTGAGTGGACTGTGTTTAAACACTCCAGCAGCACTGCTGTGTCTGATCTGCTTGCACCAGCACGACCCACACTAACACAGCACCACCATGTGTCACTACAGTGCTGAGAATGACCCACCACCCATATAATACCTCCTCTGTGGTCGTGGCACTTAAAAAGTGTGAAAAGAGGATAAACAACGTAAACAGAGAAACAGGTGGACTATAAAGTGCTCCTGTATGGTCAGTGGAGCTGAAAAACTGGACATTGAGTGTAGAAAGAAGGGAGTGGTCATAGTGCTATGTCTGAATGATGTAAAAGCAGGTCATACCTTGTGGGGTTTTCGGGCTTCAGCGTTTGATCTTTGTATAATGGAATTTTGACCGTCTTTAGTTTGTCCTTTGCTTTGTTCCCCTTAGACAGCATAGTGAGTGTGAATTGGACAACTACTTTATCAGTCAGGGCCATATTTTCAGCAAGACCTTTCTCATGGTTCTTCAAATAGTGTTCTTCCTTCTGTGTATATTTGCTGTTGGTTTAGTTCCCCAGGTCTTAAAGAGCTGCTCTGAATTCATCGAAAAGCACGGCATTGTTGACGGCATCTACAGACATTCTGGGGTTTCCTCCAACATCCAGAAGCTCAGGTCAGTGTGAAGGCTTCAAACTGGGGCTGCAGTAGTAAGAATATGCAACTGGCTGTGATACTTAAAGGGGAATTACTCACATGCTAGTGCATCTCAAAAAATTAGAATATTGTTCATTTGTGATCACGGTTAAACATATTTCATTACACATAAAGTGACATTTCAGCCATTTTTTTTTGTTTGTTTTACTATTGATCATCATTGCTTATAGCTTGTGAAAACCAGAAATCCAGATCTAGTAAATTTTAATTAATTGGATTAATAATCACTGTATCAACTTCAAAACATAACAGCTCAAAATATATCACTTTGAATGCAATGAATATACAATTCATGACAGTTTGGTTGTTTAAATGAACAAAATTAATTCAAGTATTCAGAGTGCTTTGGAGGGAGATGCTCCATTGAAAAGAAACTTTTTGACTTTTTCACAGTGGAGGCAAATAACAGAATATAATGTTTAATGCCCTAAATTCTGTCTGACGTCTGTGACATTACAAGCGCATCACCTGATTTGCTGAATTTGTTCACTTATGGCAAAGTGGTACATGCACAATGTACTGCAAAGTATTCCATAAAAATAACTTCCCCTTCCTCTAGGTTTACCAGTATAAAGGGCCCAGTATAAAGAGGACACTTTAGCGTCATTGCTCATTTTGAATAGCAAATGTAATGTTTGTTAAATTTGTCATTGCATCCCCCTTTCTATTATCACATCTGTAGAAAATCATCTCCAATGTTGATTTATGGAGAATTGTTTTTATTTAACTTTTATTTTATTTAAGTTGGTTGGAATTCCCCTTTAAAGTGCTCTAATTAGTGAAGGTGTAGTAATGGATTATTATACCACAGACTCTCATATTTATATCTAGGTGTATTATAGGTTACCTACTTAATGACTTTGAGTCCCTTTCCAATAAATCCACCTTAAGTCCCCCCAAAGCTGTCACTGTGCTCTATTTCTGATCTTAAAGGAATACTACACCAAAAGGCTCTAACATGGTTCACAAGTGAATGATAGCTAATGGTGACAGTCAACTCTGGATGAATTGTTCCTTTCTCATGTCATACCACTGTGCCCCTCCTCTAGGCATGAGTTTGACAGTGAGAATGTCCCAGATCTGACTAAAGATGTGTACATGCAGGACATTCACTGTGTAGGCTCTCTCTGCAAGCTGTACTTCAGAGAGCTGCCCAATCCGCTCCTCACGTACCAGCTCTACGACAAGTTTGCTGTAAGTGCTCACACACACAGTGCACTCACGTTTTTTACTCTTACGTCAGATTGGTTTGAAATTTCAAAATGTAGATACGTCTAATGTAGAACACAGGAATTAGAAGATTATTTGGGATAAAATGGTGTGGTTTTGATTACTGATCGACCAAATGATCGCTTTAAGTATGTCATTGTGTTGATTTGAGCTTGTGTTAACTGTGTTTTGGTATGTCTTTGTAGGATTGTATGGGAGAGATGACCGAGGATGAACGCATGGTGAAAGTGCATGATGTTATCCAGCAGCTACCCCCTCCCCACTACAGGTAAACTCTACATATACCATTGATCATCAGATCGTTAATTAACAAGTTTATCACAAGTGACTCCATTCTAATTTCTTTGGGGGAATTACATTTGTCTATGTTTGCTTTCGGTATATTTCACCAAATAACTGAAAGTGACATCACATCACTTCCTTCTTGGTGCTGTCACAAGCCAAGTGGCTCATGAGTGTTTTGACAAAGCTGCTAAGAGCTGTAGGAGCCTTAAAACTATCATAATTGAGATTTAATTTCACTGAAAAACTCATAAATTGTATGTATCTTTAAATATATTTATACATATTGCATATTTTTAAGTATATTTTGATCACGACTGTAATTTTCTTAACAACAAATGCATCTAAACACCCTGTTCACATTTCAACCACTGAATCATACAGATCTATGTGTAGAATCCCCCCCACAATGTTCTCAGTATTAATGATCCTGATGTTGATTAATCATCTGTCTAGGACCCTGGAGTACCTCATAAGACACCTGGCCCTCCTTGCCACAATGAGTGGACAGACCAACATGCATGTTAAGAACCTGGCTATCGTATGGGCCCCAAACCTTCTCAGGTGAGCATTACTCTGCTCCTGTATCTTTTAATAGACTTCATCTTCATGAATTCTTCTACACATTCACTATTTGGTCACATGCTCATTCAGTATTTCTTTCAACATCAGGTACTGTTGGATTTATTAGTTTATTCAGTCGTTACATCTGCTCATTACATTTACGGTGTTTGGCTGATGCTCTTATCCAGAGTGACTTGTCTTTGAATCATGTTAAACAGGTAGGAGAATGTAGCATTAGGATTCTTGTCCAAAGACTCTTAGTGTGGTGTGTTTGACTAACCATGGAATGGAATCATAGTCTGCTGAGTGGAAGGTGGTGGTGTTGCCTGTCATCTTTAAACATACTGGATGGAGATCCATCACTTCTGAGAAAACAGTCTCAATGGTCCAGAGCCATGTGTTGTATGGAGCTCTTGTATGGCTACTCCTGAGCATCCCATCCTATCGACGGTACTCTTCTAGAGATTGTAAATTGTTTGAACACCTGTGTCAAGTGCACCTTAATACAGTGGAATTTATTAATAAGAAGGGGTAACCACAAGCCTGTGTAGCCCATGACACTCATAGAATATACAGTATTTCAATATCATTGGTTATTTCCATAATTCATAATTGTAGTCTGTGTTTATGCTTGTTGTGTTTTGTGTTTCATTTGGCCCTCAGTGTGATGAATGAATGTAAGCACTAGTAGATACTTATTTCGGTTCACTTGATGGCTTATCATTTTAAGAAGTTCACAGAGTTGAGTCATTTCCTGGAGGGCTTAATCATCTCAGCATCTGCATTCTATTTATTGTTTGTTGAAGTGTTTCTTGCAGTGTTTGCAGTTTGTGGTTAGAGACATTAAATGCTCTGTCCTCTCTTATGTATATAGTGGTATATATGTATATAGTGAAAGATTGGAAGGTCTTTTAAACTATGTTTAATTTATAAACAGAGGTTTTGTAATGCAATTACATTACAGTAACAACAGCAATACAGACAAATCAGTGCCCAAACACCTTGTATCACTTGCTTCTTATAGATGTGCCTTTTGTTAGAAAAATGCATTGCATCAGTTCTCACATGTGGTCTCATGACAACTTGTTTTTGGAGAGCAGACAGACAATTTGTGGGTTTTCGTTGGGATTAAGGATGCTGATTTAGGACGCACTACGATGCTGAACAGTCATATATTTTGCAGGTCAAAGTTACTAAAAGATTTGCAATTACAAGATAAAACATTGTACACTGTGAAGAGGACAATTATCTGATGACTGTAAAAGTATGTAAATAGCATAAGACACCAAAGACTTGGGTGATTGACTGACTGTGCCTCGTGAGCCATAAATCATGTTGATTTGATATTTTGCCAAACTTTTAATTTAAATGAGTTAAAGAAACCTTTATAAATAAGTTAGTATTTAAAGCCCTCATCTCTGAGAAAGAAGAGAAATACCACTCCACTCTCACTTTCTATCCAATACAATCTGCAGGTGTTTCTGTCAATATTTCCACTGTGAGAAGACATCTCAGCACTGTGGGTCTGAAAGGATATGGAGCTGTTGATGTTGTCGGAACAGTAAAGTCCAGACTTCAAAATCTTTGCTTCTCACTTTCCAAACAAGTACTCCCAAACACGTTTAGAGAAATGCTCTAAAACTGAACTTCAGTTTTTCAGGTGTGGAGAAAATGAAAGTGAATGAAAGTGAGAAGAATGGAAATGGAGGCAAAGAGTGGACATGGATGCTGAAAGGATATAAATGAGGTTTTGCACAGTGTTTTATGTCTAAATGTCCTCAATTACCACAGACAGCCTGGATGTACACCCCAGCTTCTGTTGGTCCGTCATAGCCATTGTAGTCAGGAGGATAGCAGGATTCCTCTGGCTGTGGGAGCTACAGGTTCAGCCGGTTACAGAAGTTCATTCAGACCATGTTTATTACTCTCATTTAAAACTACAGACAGCATCTGGGGTTTTAATTTGGTGTGTCCATCATTGAAATGGCACTACAATAACTCTTCAGGTGAATCAAACTTGACTGTGGCTAAAGGCTGAGATGCTGAGGTTTGCTTTTTGCTGTGTATTGCAGGTCTAAGGAGATTGAGGCAGTGGGGCTTAGCGGAGCTGACCCTTTCAAGGAGGTGCGCATCCAGTCTGTGGTGGTGGAGTTCCTGCTCACCAATGTGGAATTGCTGTTCAGTGACTCGTTCACCTCAGTTGGCCGTTTCAGTGCAGGTATATCCACCTTCACCACACACATACAAGGAACCACGCAAGCCTGACGCACCATACAGATGTGGCCAGTCAGCCAAGACGTGTTTAATTAAGTAATTGAATCTCAGTGAATGCACACCCAAAACACTTGTTTAACCCATTCTAAACTCTAAACCTTCATTTGACTCTTACATACAAAATATCTACCATGATGTTTACCTTAGTCTAGTACTGTAATCCTGGACATTTATGTGGCTGATGTAGTATCAGTTTTAGTTGAAATGTTCAAATGTAGGAGCTCCAGGTGGGCTGTGCTATCTTCACATAACATCCACTGAGATGCTGGCCAGCACAAGCATCTGTTAGCTGTTGAATCCGGTGAGCTGGGAACCCGGTGCTTTCCTCCAAGCGTGTTACCAATGATGCAGTGGCAGCAGCTTGAAAGGAGGCGGTGGCTGACTTTACCTGCATCAGTCGAGGCATGTGCTCATCTTCACCCTCCTAGTGTTGGATGCATCGTATGGGATGTGGGTAGGTCTTAATGGGGTTGGGTAATGGACAGTTTCAAAGTGGGGGGAAGGTTGGGATTAAAACATTTAAAATAAAGTAATTCACAGAGCTTTAAACTATTTTTGCAGTGAATCATTTTAATTTTGGATATATTTTAGCAATATGAAATTGGTTTCAGTCTAAGGCACTTGTTAGAAGTTTCATGTTGAGCGTCTCTGTCTCCTCAAACATCAGATATCAAACATGGCTAATGAACTGCATCTGGTAGGTGATAATTCCTTTCAAACAAGTGAAAGAAACCTCTTTAAATAAGTAATTTTTATTTATTTAGATATATTGGCTGTACTCTCCCTACACTAAAGTGGGGGTGTATCTGCCCCCTTACTGCACTGCTCAGGTGCCTATACAAATGAGATTTGGTCGTTTGTATCTTGTGAGCTGGAAACAAATCCAATTTTCTTTGCTGTGTGAACAAAACTAAAGTGGCTCAAATCTGATTTGAAAAGATCTGATTCTTGTGTTCCGACTGAAACGCATTTAAAGCAGAAAAGCCTGTGATGTGAAATGTGTTCCTTGGTGCAGGTAAACAACCCAGGTTCTCAGGAGCTTTGCATTGTGATAATTGGGTTTGAGCTCTGGATGGTGGTGCTTCACCATTTGATGATGATCTCAGCGCTGTGACGCTTTTGTTTGTCTAGTTGTCATCACTCTTCTTTTACTGTCGTCCTCTTGAATAGGTCACTCCGTTGTGTTTGTTGAGATACAGAAAATGCCAAACATCTGTTGCTCAGTATCTTTTCTACACTTCATAATCCAGCTCACATGGTTGACGTGTCTGCAGTTTTTTTGTCTTGTCAGAATGAGATTAAAGTCTGTCTGAGTCTTGCTGAGGTTTGCCTGAGGCCTCTACGCTTTACAGCTGTTTCATTCTAGCGGACAAGCCTGGTGCTGTTTCAGGCCTAATGGATCTGTATAAACAGTTTTAATAATGCACTGCTGCACTGAAAGAGGGGCTTCTGCACCCTTTTTCCATCACTGATGCCATGAAATAATCATATGTTCTTTGAATGAAACTGAAGAAATCCATTTTGCACTTGAAATGACAACTGTTACATAATATGCATTTCCTCAGCTTCTTTAAACTACAGCAGTGGAGCAGAATTTGAAGTTTTATGAACCGTTTTGTGTCGGGGATCCAGTTTAAAGGGACTTTTTTGAATATGTTCAGTTTATTTTCTTATAACCCTAAATATCTGGACAGTGTAACCGTTGGAAAACTTTCAGTACTTTCGTTATTGCAAACATAAAACATTTTATTAAGCAACTTAATTAATTAGAATTAAATAATGTCCCAGTATATATCAGTCCAATCTATGTATTCAATCCACTGATTAGTACCAGTGTAAATGTTACTTTAGTATGTGCATTTAGTAATGTGACGTTCTTAATAATGAAATTTCATTATTTGGTGGTCTTTTTTCAACTTGAGCAGTTAATATTGATCAAAGTCCCGTTAGACCTCCAGTTACCAGTTACTTTGAAATGATAGTTTGGAAAAAAATTGGATTAGCATGATCTATCACTGACCCCAGTAGCAGTTGTTTCTTCCAGTGGACTTCCAAACGCATGTCTAGAAATGTTTTCCAACCAACACAAAAAAAAAATTCTTGTTGGTACCTAAAACCTAGCATCTCTCACTCTTAACTAATGACACAGAAATCAGATATAACACACAGCTTGGCTCTGTGGTTGCTTCGGGGGTCAGTTATCAATCTTTATATATATATATATATATATATATATATATATATATATATATATATATGAAGAGAGAGAGAGAGAGAGAGAGAGAGAGAGAGAGAGAGAGAGAGAGAGAGAAGTGGTACTTTTTTTTTTTTTTTTTTAATGACATGAACTAGCATTTAAGTGCATGTAGTGTGTTTTGTGGTAGACAAAGTGGCACAGGAAATTGCAGCAAGAGGTCTGAGCACACCACAATCCAGCCGTTCTGTGTAACTGAGAGCAGCCTATGTGTTTCCATAGCAACCAGAGGGGCGGAACGCAAGGCCCCTCGCAAACCCCCACGAACACGTCTAGTCAGTCTGCAGGAGGCTCGGGGGGAGGTCACCGACCCCTTCCCTCTGGAACCTGAATCAGATGTCCGCCGCTTCTCCGTGGTTTGACTCCTACTGAGGCCCGACTGCTGCCATGGATACAGTTCATTGTTTCCAGAATGCTGTACATTTCTTCTGAGTGTTACATTTGAGTTTTATTTCTACAGCACTTTTCCTTTACAGCACACCAAATCTGTAGGTACAGAACCATAATGAGCTGAGCATGGCCGAGTAGAACAGGGTCAGGACAGACGTCCTAATGAGGAAGAAACACTGACAGGAACCAAGATTAGGACTCAACTGAAGAACAAACCTCAGGACTCAAAAGAGGAACTCAGACTTAAATTAGAAAATCTCTATCTCTCTAAGATGACGGTCTCTTTATGTAGATGCAATGTTTTTATATACTAATGGACTCGTTCCACAGTTTTGTTTACTTTCTCCAGATGTAGTCAACCAGCTAAGATTCACTCTGTCCAAATGTTTGTGGACACCAATTCTAATGAATGCATTCAGCTACTTTAACTACCACCCATTGCTGACACAGAAGTGCAAATGCACACACAGCTTCTCTAGCCCTGATATAGAAGTACTCCCTCTCTATAGAGCAGATGAACCTGTTAGCATCAAGCCCCTCAGTAATAGGCTGTGGAGCAGTGGAACAGTGTTCTCATATGATTTCCATATAGCTTTTATTTGCTGTCCAAATGTTCGTTTCTTTCAGTGGAGATATGAGGTTAATGTCGCTGTCACTTAAAAGTGAAAGTCTTCTTTAGGTTTGCTTTAAGGTGCAGCATGACTCATCAAACTTCTGTTGTTTGTTAGCAAAATCGGCTTCATATCTAGAGAAGTGAATTTGGACACCAGACATCTTACCTGATCAACTACATCTGAGCCAAGTGGAAAATTGTGAAAATGATTTTTTTAAACCTTTAATGTGTATGTTTTGTACAATTTGACAGCAGAGCCACAAATTGTTTAAAGGACACCAAGATTTTACTTTTGTACAACACAGGTGGAAAGAGAAAAATAAACCCCTTTTTATGACACACTGAACTTTTTGAACTGTTTCACAGTATTTATTCCATCCTAATGCACATTTCTAGCTTCCAGAGGGAGAAAGTGAGCTGTTTAAAGTAGTTTTATTACAGAGATCAGTGTGATCTGAGTGTGTGTTGGTGTCTGAGAGGCAGTGGAAGAAGGTAATTCATATTTCAGTTTAATTTGGGCTTTGTGTGTCTGCTTTGCTCATCTCTTCATTAATTGCAAAATCAAACTTTGTTGGAATTAAATTGAGGTTGTCTAGCAAATTAATTGCAAAGCACTTTGTCCCTAAGTTTGCTACTGTTCTGCTGCAATCAGTCATTTAGTTGTCCACCAGTTTTAGGTGTTTAAATATTTTAATAATTTTTTCAATAGAAAGTCAATGTTTTCAATTATATAAAACTAGTGGTAGCACAAATAAATATGGTCCAAGTTAATCTAATTTCAGAAAAGTTGAAAATAATATTAACAATATTGTTACACACATTTACATTTTAGATATTTTAGTGTTCAGAATTAGAATAATTGTAAATAAAATTGTAAAAGAACAATTTAAATAAAATCATTTTTAATTACTATGCTACTTTCCTGTATTTCCTATATATAGCATCACTACTTCATTACAAAATATTGAAATATTGAATGCATTTGAGCACTTTTGATGTCTGCTTTATATAGACTGTTTGAATCTGTTCTGTCTAACAGTTTCGCACCATTATTGGCTAATACTTTGAGCAGTATGTGAAGAGTGTTTATTTCCTTCTGGTGATCAACAGTGTGTCTGCTTGTTCCGTTGACCAGCTCTGAGAGTGCATTCTGTTCTCTGTAATGTATTAAGATGTAAAGGTTTGGAGCAGCTGCTGTGTCGTCCTCCTGCCAGGCTTCCTTCTTTGTTTGTCCACAGATGAAATCAGTTTCCTCTCCTCCTGACGCTTCTTCTGTGCCACTACGTCTGCAAACCCCGCTGATATTCGCTGCGCTGTCTCGCTTCCCTCAATCAATGTGTCCCTTTCTGACTATCTCTTCTGTCTGTCCAGCTCGTCAATCCCTGACCAGACCCAAGTCCTTCGTGTCCACTCGGCTGCTCTCACTGGAGGAAGCACAAGCCCGCTCCCAGGCTCCTCTGCTCCTGCAAGGATCTCCTCATCCCCTGCAGGGCCGTTTCCACACAGTTTTGGAGCTCCCCGGTGACAGGTGGGCTTTCTTGACACAGTCAGGGCTAATGTACCACTTAGTGTTGTTCAGCCTGATTTTTTTTTATCTGCCTTATCGTTTAAGTCAAGATTAAGTCCATAATCACTCAAAAGAAAGGCTGGTTATCAAATGGTCTACAGCTGGAAACTGGTAGATCACTTTAGAAATAAGTTAATTCAGTAATCTGAACCATATGTTTCATCATTTACAGTCTAATTAAAGAAATTAGGCACCCTACTAAAGTTACATTTTGTTCATTTGCCAATAAAATTACTATTTATTAACTAAGTTATAATATTGGAGGGGAGTAGAACATAAAATATGGCAAACAGGTACAACATTTAAAATGCTCCAGAACTGATACAGAAATTTAACTTAATATTTCTGAATGCTTTTAAATATTTTTAAATCTATTCATTGACAGTTAACAATATAGCACACAAACATATTATGCAATATTTAATTTAAGTTAAATCAGTGTTAAATAAATAATGTGTATTTATTTTTATACATATATATTTTAATGATTACCACCAAACCAAATCTTAGCCTTTAATACTAGTATTTTATTCATAGTTTGAACAATAATATTTAAAAAGAATGTTTAAATGCAGTCTTGGATTACTGTTAATATTAAATGTTATTATTAAATGTTAAGTAGACCAATTAGATATTTTCTATTACCGGTTGTTTGTTTTTCCATTTTAATTTTATATTAATCTTCCTGTCTAATTTTTAATTATTTATTATTTGTATTTTGCTCACTTTTTTAACTTGTCATGTACAAATAATTTCTATCATTATTATTTTTCAAATATACAGTTAAATGTGATTTGGTACCGCTCTATTTCTCCCCTGACACAGGAGAAAAAGAGGTTTGAAGGTGCGGAAGGCAGCTGGAGGAAGCTGGAAGACATTTTTTGCTATCGGGAAGCCTGCAGGCTCAAACCGCCGCAAGCCTAGTCGGATCAGCTCCTTATTCCAGCCCACAACCTCTCACGCAGGTACGAGAGAATTAGCATTGACTATCTATTGATGGTTATTAGTAGATGTTAGTAGATCTTTCCCTGTACTTCATATGATTGAAATGAAATAAAATGCCTGTCATTCAATTTTGGCAAAGGACCAGTTAACCTTAGGTTTTCTGTTACTGTGATGTGCTTCAGGCTGCAGGGTGGACAGTGTGACCCTCAGGTCGGCTAAAAGTGAAGAGTCTTTGTCTTCCCAACACAGCGGAGCAGGTAGGAACCAAACATGGTGAAAGGGTTCTTTGCATTGTAACAATAGTGGTACCAAACATGTCAAAGAATCCATTTTCTACACTATATAGAACCTCTTTTGTTTATAGTACCTGCGGTCCCTGTGTATCAGAATGTAGGGTAATGCCCTTTCTCTTAATCTTTCAGGTCAAGGCAAGCTGCAGCGCTTACGAAGACCTCGCTCCAGCAGTGATGGCCTCTCTCTGGCTGCCTCCATGGATGCTCAACTCCTGCCTCAGCCCCCTCCATCTCAAATCCCACCTAGTCGCTCCTACGACAGCCTGCTACCCGAGGAGACCCGGGATGTAGATGAGGACGACGACGATGATGAGGATGACGAGGAAGGTGTATACATGCTGCCTGATTTCTCTCAGGATCCTGCTGCATCCTGGATGGCCGAAGATGTCATTGACTTTAGCCCCACCTTCACAGATGATGGGCCAATTGGGATCGGAGGCAGCAACGTCACCCCCGGTGGCCGAGAGTCTCCACCTGCGGCCACACCCCCTCCGTACCGCTGCCTGAGCCACCAAGGCCATGCCCAGTCTGGAAGTCAACGCTCGATCACAGAAGACCCGGACTCTGTGCTGAACCAGTCGGAAGCAGCGGCCCGCAGGAGTTTGATTCTGGCGGCTGCTGCTCCACCCCAGCAGGTGTTCTGCCAACATGTTCGGCCCCCTGCTGCAGCAAACCCCACCTCTAGCAACACTCAGTCTGCAGAAGGCAACCTTAGCCCTTCTATGAGCCAACCCTCAGCTCCTGCAGCCTCCGCCCCCTCTTCACAGCTTCCACAGGAGAGGCGCTCCTTTACAAAGAAGGTGGTGCACGCCCTCTCTCCTAAAGCACCAAAGTCTCCTCCACTGGATATATCTGACCCCATCGCGATCAGTGTGCCTGCCAAGGTTAATTTCACAAATTAACTACTTAATGAACTATGACCTCACTTTAGATAATGTTTCCCTGAGAATCTGCTGATACCTATACGTCTAAGTACAATAAACTTTATAAGGATAAGAAATGATATTAAAGTAATCAGGTATCATTATCAGTAGATATCAGATGTTATCAGCTCCAATATCAGTGTTTTGGATTTAATCTGAAGATTTTTATCATTTTCTGATGCAAATACAGAGTCACATAAATCACTTTTCATAACCTCTCAGGTGCTGGAAATGATTGGTGGGAGAGCTGGCGAATTGCAGCCTGGGACTCCAGGTGGTGGTCCCCCACAGCCACCCCAAATGATTTCTATGCTGCTGAGGTCCTGTGACTTCCAGCTCACAGAGAGTTGCCAGCAAGAGCTAAGCAGCAAACTGGGCCCCGAGGCCAAAATCAAGGGCCCCAGTGAGTAGACAATCTCTCTTTTTTTATTCAATCATATCCTGTTAATAGTTAACTGTAGATAACTATTAAGAATTGTATCTAAATGTTATATCTAACTACAATTCCTAACTGCTACTGTACATTCTTGCAACTCTCTGCTCTCCTAGGCATCATCGGTCCCACTGGTGCTCCTCTCCCCTCCCAGCAGCCACCTCCTCCTCCCCCAAAAAATCCAGCACGTCTCATGGCTTTGGCTCTGACCGAGAGTGCCAACAAAGCTTTAAGGCAGGGTGCGTCTCCTCCATACCGGCCCCGCCAGACCCCCCCTGAGACTGACACGCGCTTCCAACGTTCCCTGTCCGCAGACGCAGGGGCACTGCTGTCCTCGGATCTTGACCAACTGTATTCCACAGTGCGTCCCCTTTCTGTGTGGATGACTGAGGGTGAGGATGGTACTGCTGAAAAGGCTTCAGACGCAGCACATGAACAGGAGTCAGGATCACCCCCAGGCCAGGTCTGTCTTGTTTTTTATATGCACATATATTATGGAGAGGTTGCTATGAGTGAAGGCTCTCAAATGACCCAAGATCTGAGATATTTTGACATTTAACCAATAACCTCAACATGTCATTCTTTGGTTCAGAAGGCAACATGGCTGTTAAACACATGTGGCATTTTTCTATTGCATATTCACTTTTCAGTACAGATGTTCATCATCGTTATTATAACATTGTGCTGTTTTCCTCCTTTACAGGACACAGGCACTCTGTCTTCTGATGCCTCAGTTTCTGACTCTGGAGCGTCTAACTCTGAGTTGTCTGCTGGCAGCTCCTCTGGGGACAATGAAAATACCCCAAGTCCCATCTATAAGAACCAGCAGCAACTTTCTCCACCCCCAACACAGCCTTCTAAATCCAGCCCTCCCTCTGCTAGTGAGGCTCCCCCACAGAGGAAACCTCCTGCCTATGGCCGCCAGTTCTCAGCTCCTCACTTGCAGCAGCAGAAGTCCAGTACTCAGTCCATGTCACCTGCCCAGGCTCACTCCCAGCTCCTGCACTCCAAATCAGAGAGCTCCCCCTTGGCCCAGGTACATGCCTTTCAGCCCACACGTCCCAAAGTTCCCCCTAAACCAGCAGATCTCACTCCACAAAGGGCTCCACTGTCCAAGACTGACCGCCAGGACTTCACTCGCCGCTCCTTGGATGCTGGTCGCATCCGGCGAATGGTAGGTCCAGCTCCTGGCAACCCACCACTTTCTAGAGCTTTTTCAGAGCGCATTAGTAGCACCTCAGATGCGCTATCCCGGTACCATGCTGCCAGAATAGCCAGCCAAGCAGCACAGGGTGCACAACCTTCCATACAGCAGCAGCAGACTCAGTCACCTCACCAACGCCCTACGTTCTCATCTTCAGAAGACCCGTCCAAGATGGAGAACTTCTACTATGAAATTGGTGCCCCTGAGCATCCACAAGCCCCACCTAGTTACTCTCAGCACAGCTACCAGAATATGAGGCTAGATATAGAAGGCAACCTCCGGCTTTCAGACCCTGCCAACCAGAGACCCATTTCCAGGGTCCACCCACCTCCGCAGTATTCGCAGATTCCTGCATCAGCCAGGACTCCTCAGCTTTGGTCCTCTGAGGCTACCCGTGCCTGGGCTGCAGCCCACTCACACTCCTTCTCCTTTTCTCACGCTCACTCCCATCGTCATCCCCAAGACCATCCGCCTGGCCACCGAAACCCTCGGCTGCAGCGCCAGACTTCCTCTTCTGTCAGGGTGGTCCGTAGTGAAATGCACCCCATCCCTGCTGGCTCGAGTTCCTCTGGAGGTCTGGTGCCCCTCTCTGTTCATCAACGTGGCCTGCATTGTTCACAGCGTTCGCCCTCATCTGACCTGACTGCCTCCCAACTGCACCCATACTTTGAAAATGGAAAGGTGTGCTATCGGTACTTTGAGGCTTCCAGGCCAGAGGAGGTTTCACTGAGCCACCATCAGCCTCCCTTGTCAAAATCACCTCAGGCCCATTCGTCCCAGGCTTCTCCTCTGCAACCACATAAACCTTGCTCAAAAGATCAGTCAGAGCCCATCTATGTTAACTACCCTTTTGCCAACCCTCCGGGACCTGGAGCCAATGTTAAGACCTGGGCCACCACAGATCTGGATGGAGATGCACATCAGGGGACTGAACCTCCTGCCCCACCTCCTGAGCCGCCTCCAGATGATGAGCAGCATTCCCCACACCAGACTACTGAGCTGGAGAGTCCTACAACAACCTTTGAAAACCCTGCACAAAATGATGCTGCTTCAGATTCAAGGGCATTGGAACTACAAACAGAGCACAGCACCGCACACTTCCGCAGCCGTTCGGACCCTCAGACATCCAGCTCCGAGCCCGTTCAGGCTTTGACAGGGAAGGACATTGCCTCGCTGTTGATCGAGAAGCTGGCAGAGGATGAAAGAGAAGGCCCAAGCATGGCCACATCATCCTCTGCTTCTTCCTCACCTCACATTGAGTACCCACCTAACCCTTACCCCAGCCAGCATCTACAGCGCCTTCCACCTGCCTACAATGTATACACCCCTGGACCGTCTCGTGGTCATTTCGAGGGTCAGGGTCATCCACAAGAAGGCTCCGCAGCTTTCCAACGGCAGGATCCACTGCGCCGGTCTTCTGGCAGCCAATACCGGCAAGCCTTTGACGTTATGCCATCTGGTGACCAAGTCCTTAAGTTTTACAGAAGCCAAGACTTTATTCCAATCCTCCAGGGAGACAGCACAACTCCTAATCCTTACCCCCCAAGACCTCATTACCAGGACCCTCCGTACCCTGGTCGAAGCCCCCAAGCACATCAAGACACACCACACACCTCTTCTTCTCCTTCGGCGGCCTTTTCAAACATGGCGATAAGCACACCTAGAGGATATGGGACTCAAATGGCTGTCAATCCGTATAACCAGTACCCCTACCAGGCTGGTCCAGTGCTTCCCCACTACCCCAACACCCCCCGTAGAGATGTGATTCTGGATCCAGCTCTTCGGCCTGCAGCACTCCGTGGCCAGCGGGGCTTAAACCGGCAGGGCAGCCTGCCTGGTCCCAACTGGACCATCCACACAGAGGGCCAGACCCGCAGCTACTGCTAAAGCACAATGGCCCACATTGTTAAGACTGAGAGTGAGATCCTGTCGCTAGAATGTCCTAAAATAACCCCACTGCTGTACCAGTGAAAGAAACGGGCAGAGAGATGGACAGACAAGGATGGACGTGTATGTGAAGTGAAGGTTAAGAGAATCAAAGAAGTGAACCGACAAGTGGCTTAGATACGTAAACATTCCAGTAGACACTGTGCTGTCCAGCAGAGGGCGTTAGAGAATTGTATGGCTGCTGTCCCTCTGAAGGGAGTATCAGGTATTCTGCATAGTGGTGTTTTTTTCTGCTTTAGGTACTTTCTGGGTTTAAGTTACATTATTACTAGGACACTAGAGGACAGAAGAGAGCTGTACAGGGAAATAAGCTTAGAGTTTTTTTTTTTGTTGTTTTTTTTTTTTATAACGTCTGAGCATAACCTCGTGCTGCTGGTGGTTTCTGAAGCAGTTTTTTTTTTGTTTCAACATTGTGCTGTTTGTCACAGCCAGACATTTTCATTTTTATTGCTTTTTAAATTTTTTAAGTTAATTTAAGTTTTCATTTCAAAGAACGCATGTAAAATATTTTTGTTTCAAATAATGTAAGGAATAGGACTGTAATTTTAGTTTTTACTCACTGATGTGTGTGTGTGTGTGAGAGGGATAGAGTGAGGATACATTTTCATGTGTGTACGAATACTTCTGTCGATTAGTCCAGACTCCTGCTAAAATGTCACAAAAGGAACATGAAGGAGAACACTGCCATTTGCTTGAAGGGGAATTCCACTCATTTTATGTCACGTTGAGAGGAGTTTGGTGTGAAGTGTTTTTCTTGTAGAGGAGCTTACTGACTGTACAGTGGTGGTGATTTGACTCCTTATAGTCGGTTTATTAAGTATAAAGAAATCCGAACCCTGTCTTCAGAGTTTAATATGTACTGTTGGTAAATTGGAAACCAATCCAGTTTGAAAGATTGGGTGCTATTGTTCCATACAACACACTGCATGTGCCTCTATGCTCTTAATCTATTATATACGTCAAACATTTGGGCCAAAATCTTATATATCAGGCAGAATATTCATAACGAATTCCTGTAATAACACTGAAGGGTAACTTTTAGAGCATGTGTGCCCAAATCTTTTTTTAGGGTTCAAGGGTAAGTTTGTGGTGGGCCAAGGGCCAAAAAGACAAAAACAAATGCATTTTTACAAACTTCATTTAAAGTATTTAAAAATGCACTTTATCACTAAACTCTATTTTGCTATGTAAACACTTAAGTCTTTTATATTGTTATAAAAATATTTTTGTTCTCTTTGGGTGAGGGGGTGGGGTAACATTACTTTAGACCAGAGGTGGGGGTTTCAGCTCCGTTAAGTCAAAATTGTGTTCCAGCCACCTAGGCAGCTCTGCTACAGTTTGGCCACCCAGGCAGTCGGAGCAAAATCATGGGGTGGATTATGACTTGCTGGAGCTCTGCTGTGGTCAGTCCTTTTTAGAGGCTTTAAACTCTTCATTCTCTCATTCCATTCACCACCTTCATGAATATTTCAGAGGTTTCAATGCATTTCACACCAAACCACTATAAATGACCGCGTACATCTTGACCAGATTTGATCTGAAAAGGGTAGAATTCCCCTTTAAGCCACAATATACGTATGAATGTGTGTGTTTGTGTGTGTGTGTCCATATTTATGCAAGGTACAGCACATACTGTGTCTGGTTCTGAGTAGGGCATGTGGGATCTCATTAGCTGAACTTTTCCCGTAACTGTTGTGCTGATACTTAAATGTTACACCAGTCATTTGACAAATAATAAAGCTATAGTATAGGATATCTGAAAAACCATACAGAAGTAGGGTAGGACTTTTTGCTACGACCAATGCCCTTTACTTACCGTGCCGGACACCTGTAGAATCTGTCGTATTTCAGAGTCTGAGAAATCGTTGACAATGTGAATCCAGTCTAATCCCTTTAGTCAAGGCAAAGTACTGTCTGTGTTCATCAGTTCCACATAATTCATCTTATCACTGCGACCATCTCGCACAGTGTACATGCACTCATGTCAGAGAGAGCCAGCTCTGTTCCTGGGGCGCAGACTCCTTGTTTCTGACACTAAAAGTAAGCCAACTACTCAGTTTGTAATCTCCTACATTACTACATTACAACTACATTGCTGTCATAACTTGAGCTTCAAAGGCCCTAAAATAGAACACAGTGGGACTCCTCAACATATATGTATGTGATAAATCAAGCAAAACTGTTCACAATAATTACTGCATGAGGATTAATAACTGAATAATAAACCTAGGGCTCAAAATTAATGCATGAATGTTGAAGCCAAGTGTGCTGGATTAGGGGTGTAAATAAGCTCTGATGAACCATCTCCATGAGAAGGAATTTGGTGGCCAATCATGCACTTCGTCATATGTATTTACTAGGGCTGCATAGTATGTTATTCCGCTGGTGGAAGTAAGTGGTGGGTTTGGAGGGTTTGTAGAAAATGAACTTCAGATTTCTTTTTCTCTTTACAACCCAGGGGTTGCCATGACAACAACAATCTAGTTCTTTTATTTACTGTCCAAACCCACCAGTGATCCTGCAGAGGTTTTCTTTGGGTCTTTTTTTTTTTTTTTCCATCTTTCATATAATGTTCCCCTCAGCCCTGCACCACAAATGTCTTAATAGTCTTACTATAGTAGTGTTTTTAGCCCAAACTCCTGATGTCTATAACACTTTGTTTAATGGCATTTTGTGCTGTAGGGGCACATGAATTAACACAAGATCATGTGTTTTTATAACACAGAATATTTTGAAGATTTGATGCAATTCCTCTTTATATCTTGAGACCCAAATCTCTACACCAGTGGTGTCCAATTTTATCTGCAATGTGCCGGTGTTGCTGCAGGTTTTCATATCACCGTGACCAGTTCATTAAACTCGTGGAATCAGGCGTTGCAAGTGGTCCATTAGCCCTTTGTGGGTAAGATTGGACACCCTGCTCTAAACTTTCGTCATGTACTGTGAGCATGCTGACCATGATGAACGTACAAAAGAAATAGAAATTAATAAAACACAGAAGTCAATAAAGCGACAGGTCACACTATTAATAACACACTGTGTATCTATGACTAGAGTACAATGAATGATACTGGACAGATATACTTTTGCTGCTTGATTTCAAAAGGAAAATTCACACACATTTCATTTCATTAAATTTGCCTTAATTTAATAAATTGGGTCAAAATGAGGCTCATCTTAAACAAGGTCAGCAAATATTTTAATTAAAGTTGCATTGGAGTTGAGCTCAAGCCTAAACACACTTCATTGCTCTGAAGACCATATTTCGGGAGACTGGGAGTGTTTGGTTTGGGTAGTGCTTCAGGTTTTTCAGAAGCCGGCTCTCCGTGTTGCGCACCCTTTAGGGTGTAGCAGGGTTGACACTTGTAGGAACTTTGAGGCCGTTATTTGAGGGCCTGATTTGTAACCTGTCGAGGCCTGAACATTTACTTTTATGAGTCAGTGTTGATACTGAAACTGGGCCTTTTGCAGCTTCACTCTCCGAGCAGTAGAGTTAAAGGAACTTACTGGAGGAACACCCCAGTGTTCCGCAGCCTGATCTCTAACTGTAGTGTCTTACAGAAACCACAGTTTCAATGGCAGCCCTTCAGAAACTGAATTCAGCACATGTTGGCTTTTGTTTGTTGTTGGAAGTGTAGTGAAATAATTGCCGGCGGTGTGCTGGAGTTACAGCACTCTGTAAAAAATACAGGTGTTTCAAATGGTTCTTTGAGTGATGCCAAAGAAGAGCCACTATTGGTTCCATGAGGATCCATGGGTGTAATTGAGATGCCGGAGTGTGAAGAACCTGTAATTGAAGATTTGTAGAAGGCTCTTTACACATCTGTTACAAACGTGGTTCTTTATGGAACACAGGTTTGCTCTGCAATGGTGTCACTCAACCCTCTGAAGGGCCTTTATTTTTATTTCAAAGGTGTCCTTTCCACTGAATGTTATTTTCATTTTCTTCCCAGTACTGTGCTACTCTTGCTGATAAGTCTTGAAGGTACAAGGTTTAGTGTGTGTGTGTGTGTGTGTGTGTGTGTGTGTGTGTGTGTGTGTGTGTGTGTGTGTGTGTGTGTGTGTGTGTGTGTGTGTGTGTGTGTTTCTCAGAGCTTTGTCTTTTTTTTATCCATAACTATGCAGCAAATAAGAACAAGGGAAGATTTTCTTATGTGGTAACACTCCTCCTCCAAATGGTGGTAAAACTACCTATTTCAACAGATTGTGGTGTGCGTGCGTGCGAGTGTGTGCATGTGTGGGTTTGTGTGCTTTAAACCTAAACTTCCTGTCCAACTGTCTCTCTTTCTGCCTTGTAGCACTTTGCAAAGGCAATTCATCATATTTTGTAATATTTACCAATGTGTGAATAAAAAACTTGATGGTTGCATCAGTCATAAATATTCTGTGCTTATTTTTCTTATGAGAGGTTCATGAAAATGGTAATGGTTGCTTATTTGCTTATATGTGGCAATGTTCAAAGGTTTGGATTGTGGTGTATGTGGTGTATACCATGCAGATTAAATACACAAAATGTCAATCATTTAGAGATGAAAAAATCATTACTACAGCATCTACTACAGCATGGTTTCTGTTGAAATACAAGGGAATGATCAAATTAATGTAAAGTACTGGACGGTGCATAGTCTCTTTAGAGTGAAGCCACCAAATGTCTAGCTCCTCTGCTGGCTGGTTGCAGAATGAGGATTCATTTTGCCCCATTCCATGCATTTTAGTGGCAATACAGAACAAATGCAACTAATTTCTCCTATATATGGTCTTTCCTGCTCCACTGTCTAATTCCAACAGACCCAGTCTTCATGCTCCATCAGGGTTTTGTCACACTTATCCAAAGGCAGCAACAGGTTTAACCAAATGTATCTCTGCCACTGGTCTGTACTGCACAGACTCTGCTTGCAAATTTGCCAACATGGCGGGTGATTTTGGCTTCACCTTCATAGAAAGGAAGGAGATGGAACCACGTCACCCATCTTATTTTTACTGTCATTGATGCACAGCATTACTGATATAACAAATGAAAATTATGAATTCATCAGGACATATGAGCCATGTGGAGAGGAGCTCAGAGGTTGTCCCTAAGCCTATTTACACTTCATTGCTCTGAAGTCCATATTTCAGCAGACTGAGTGTTTGGTTTGGGTAGTGCTTCAGGCCTCTCAGAAGCCGGCTCTCCAGGTTGCGCGCCATTCCGGGTGTAACAGGGTTGACACTTGTCATAGAAAGTGAGGCCGTTATTTGAGCACTTGTTCTGTAACGTGTCGAGGCCTGAACACTTTCTTTTATGAGTCAGTGCTGATATTGAGACTGGGCTTTTTTGCATCTTCACTCTCAGAGCAGTAGAGTTAAAGGAACTCACCGGAGGAACACACCAGTGTTCTGCAGCCTGATCTCTAAAAAAAATACAGGTGTTTCAAATGGTTCTTTGGGTGATGCCAAAGAAGAACCACTATTGATTCCATGAGGATCCATGGGTGTAATTGAGATTTAAGCTTCATTTTCACGGGTCTTTTGATGAATAATCTGAGGCAGGTATTATCCTGTTCTGCTGGTTTGAAAACATGGTTTATGTGTCCAGCTGTGGTACCATTTGGATATTTACTTTATTATTTTATCTTTTTTTTTTTCTCGGCTGAAATGTGAGAAAATTGACTTTATTGAGCTCACTCCTTCATAGAATCCACTCCAAAAACATAGTAGCTTGACTCAAAGTTAGCAGATCCATAATAGGACATGAAATACAAATGTGGAACAAGTACGACGAGCTGAATGGCACTTCAGAGTGAGAGTTTATTAATACAACATTACAAATGTATGAATAATATATGACCAAATACATCGGATCAGTGTGTGCTTTTACATCATCTCTGATGGTGGAATGAAAACTAACTCTGGTAACGTCTACAAAATATAATAGTAAATATTCGATCATAAGGCTATATTACATATACATAAGCCTTCATAACAGCTGACATAAACCTACAAATTCAAATAAATCATTTCAACAAGTCTCATGAAGCCTTCTAGTTTGAGAACATTTGTAAATGTTATTATACCTCAATTAGTTCTGAACCTGTGATTGGCTGAGAGACGATCTTGGATGTTACGTGAGAACGGCACATTGACAGAAGCTCCTCTATTATATCCACCAGCAATATTATTAAAGCATGTTTTCAACAAACCTGTGCTGTTATGCTACCACACCACCTTGACTGTTCTAGTGCTTTAATACAACAGTTTGTTGTATTAATAAATAAAGACAGTAATGAACTGAGGTGTGAACATTGCATTTAATGGTAGTGTTTCCTTCGGCCAAATTATACTATTCTGCCACAGTAATGAACTCCACTCACTCACTGCACAGCCAGCAGCTCCTTCAGCTCCGTAGTCAGACCAACACATTAGCTAAACTCTGCCTCCCATTTTCCGTAATTCTTGTTCATTTGTCTTTTACTACTGTGAATTCTTTTTGTGATCTCAGTCACTTCGAGAGGGGACTGAGTCACATGAGGCCAAGCTCACGAGTCTCAAACAAAGAGACACAGCGACAATGTCTTGGTGCCACCAAACATGTATATATTCACAGACAACGCACAGGCAGATAATCCCCAAACCATAAACATAAAGGAACACTTCCCTGAGCTACAACAAGCCCAGATCCACAGTTTTCCCCCTCAAAGCAAGTCTGTGTCTGTGTGCCGAGGGCTGAATTTTTACAACAGACGGGTGACTCCAACTACGCAGTTGCAGCTGTCCCAAAATCAGGGTGAAGGGACAAGAAACCGGTTGCTCCTTTTCCAGATCTGCCACATTGTCTTAATCCATTTAGTTTCATTTAACTTTTTAGTTCAGCACATATACATTACTTAAGGATTTTCTGACATTATTTATTTAGCAGTGGTGTTATGTGGTCATAGTGTTTGTGAAAAGAAACATGCTGTTGTGAGGACAGCATAGTTTGAAAGCTTCTCAGCCAATCAGCTTGCATGTTCAGAACTGTTGTGTAAAATTGTAGAAGTAAAAGACTGCCGAAAAGTTCAAAAACCCTATTAAACTATATTTTATTGGTTATTGTTGTAAATCAAACACAAGAACTAAATGAATTTAACAGCTTAATGGTAGAAGTTTCATGGTGTTATTCATGTGCTATCCCAAACCTCACATAAACACAGAGCACTACATGACAGAAGTATTAGGTAAGAAGGATGCATTTTGGTCTGATTGGCCAATCAGAGGGAGCACGATCTGCGTCACTATTTAAAGGATATGTGAACAAATTCAACCCAGTACACTTTGTAGAATTCAGTGAGTTTCCTCATGGTTCACTAGCTCTCTCAGCAGTGCACATGCATGAATTTAGAGGTGGGGCTTCTGAAGGAGCACAGAAAATAGGGGTGTGTTTGTATTGCAGAATCATACACATCCTTTCAAGTAGAATTATAATTGGAATACAGAGCAAATACGAAGTTGGGCCTCACATACAAATTATTACTTAATATTGAACCGGTAACATCACCTACTATTTTGATCATTGCTTGCAATTTTGACTGGGAACTTATGAGCTGTTCCTTCACTATTATAACTGAAAGGGTTTGTTGCTTTTGTTTTTGCTTTTCCTGTCCTCATTATCTTAAACTCTTACAATAAATGGCGATAAAGGAACTGCGGTATAATTGCAATAATATACATGAGGTTCAAGCATTTAATGTGACATTGGCACTGGTCTACTGATATACAACTGTTGTTTCCATGTAGGTTTGTCAGGTTTCATAAAGGCTTATGTCAAGAGTCATGTAGTCTTATGAATGGTGACCTAACGTAAATGGTATCAAATAAAACGATGGTGTGTTATGGAAATCCAGTGTTTCAAACAAAAAAAGAAATAAATTCATGTCATTCATCAAACTCTACTCACAAGCACTCTGAACCTAAAAAATCCATATCTTATCTCATCTGAAGTGCAGACGAAAGATCCATGGTGAAGACAAAGGGGATGCTGGGCAGAATTAGCAGCATTAGTCCAAAATCAGGAATTCCAACAGTGCTGTTTATGAATGAAGTCCAACAGGAACTGTAATGCTGTTTGACTCCATTCTTCATTCTTCATGGTGAACATCAGCATTTCTAGCCAAAATATCTGTTTAGTCCCTTTATCCCAGCTTTGTGAAGTACACCATGGCAATCAGCAGTGTGAAGAACTGGGTGATCAAGACACACATTACAGACATCATTAGATAACATACTGAGTACATTTTTTCCACTCTGTGATTATATGAACCTGAATTTTTATGAGCCTTTCTTTATCCTTTAATATTAAGCATCTGTTTTTTCTATTCTGCCTTTAACCAACATGGTGACATTATTTTGTCTTTCATTTAACTTCTTCTTCTTCTTCTTCTTCTTCTTCTTCTTCTTCTTCTTCTTCTGGCTGCTCCCTTTAGGGTTCGCCACAGCGGATCATCATATTTATGGTCTGCATTATAGTTTTGGCACTAAAAGCCGCCAAATGACATCCACTCAACATGTGTGAATGTGACCTCATTTCCAAAAGGCCAGTGTGTTTTGTCAGTCCTTGAGATAAAACCAGCTCTTTTTTGAAGTGTGTTTTAGCTTCTAAAGTTCCGTTTCAACACATATAACCACTCAGCTGCTCAATAAAAAGTCATATATTACAATAACCAGTTCTGATGCCAGTTCTAGAAAGGAATGATCAAATACAAATGATGAAATATGACCTTTAAATATTTATAGACGTTTTATGACCTCCTGCTCAAGTACACCTGTTGATGTGCAGGTTAATGGGTCTGTTAGAGCAGGGAAATCAGTACAGGGGCAGGAGCCGGGCACCCAACACCTGTAGTACAGCTTGCAGTGCAATGCTTTGATAACTGCCCGCTCACATGAAACTAGATGTTATGTTGTGCCACGACACAATACTCACCACAAACATTTGCACAGAGAAGCCATACCAGCTCACTGCCCAGGTATAACGACTGAACACGGACTCAATGTAGCTGAAGCAGCCCTGCGGGAATAAGCACCATTTTGGACAGATGAAGCCAAAATTCTCTACATTTATAACGTTGAAGGACAAGATAAACTGAACATGTAACCATTAACATACCATTAGCAGAAATAAAAAATGTGACTGTGACTGTGAATGTGCTGAGTTCTGAACTATGCCACCTTAAAAAGGATGCAGTGGAAACACAGTGTTCAATCTTCCATAGTGTCATACATTGAGACATAGGATTAGAATTATCGCAAATAAAATAATGGACCAATCCGTACAATAAATTGCAGTTATGACATCATATCATGACATTATGACATCATATCAATGAACAGGCAGGTTTTTGCAACTTCTCCATGTGTGGATGGCGGAGTGAACTGTCCATTTTGAAAACTTTAACTATGTTTACATACAGCAGATATTTAAATATCATGATCAAGCCTCAGTAAATCAAAAATGTAACAAGTGCTCCTGAGAACAGTGAAATGTGACCTGCTGTTTCCATGGTAAACAAAGACATGGTGACAAATGTGGAACACTTTGTGTTCAGCCTGTTTACCTGTGTGAACATGGTGCTACTCTGGCCTATCCTGCAGCCCTTTGGGTCGGCAACTTCAAAGCTGCTCAGCCGCTGGCAGCAGTTCAATGGCCACGGGTAGGAAGTGCCATATATCTGGCTGAAGGTGGAGTTGTATTCAATCCAGTCCAAAGGGCTGTCTGTCCCACAGCATTGCACCTGTGGGAGAGGATGAGAACTGCGATTAAGACCCAGATTGTTCTTCAGATCTGATTTTATTGCCCAAGTAACAAACAGCACCGTTTAAAACAACTTCAGCAGAGGAAGGTTCTTTAGAAATAAATTTGATATACTGGATCTAAGACTCAGTAATATGTTCCATAGAGGTCCATACCTCACACCTACAGGATTAAAGGATCTGCTGCTAACATCTTGATGTCAGATACTATTTCAAAAGTAATTTGTCAGTGCTCACAGGAAGCTGTTGGCTGGATTTTTCTGGTTGGTGGAGTGTTCTCCATCCAGCAGTGACCCTGAGTAGTTCAAACACACTGAGGGATTTAAACACTCAGGCAGCACTGATTCACATCTGATCCAGATTTAAATTTATATAATGAAAAACTGGAACAAATTTTTTTAGAGTACACTAGTATATTCCTTGAGCAATGGTTCAGCAGACCTTTAGAATAATCTTGTAAACACCAGTAAGGAGATTAAAAGACTTTAAAATGAAATTCAACTTGAATGGCCTTTAATGTCTGAATATTAAAATGGTTCCTGGTACTATTAAGTTGACTCCAGTGTTCCAGGTTCATGTTAGAGCTTGTTCAGAACTTGAAGAACTGCATTAGTGGCAAGTTTGATGATCCAAAAACTTGTCATCAACACGGGGAGTAGAGATGGGAATCTTTAGGATGATAAATTAGAAGGTGAAAAGATTTCAGGTATGTTCTTCCACCCAAAATTTAGTTTAGTCAAAATGTAGATCAAGTATGAACACACAGAATTGAAAATAACACTTCTGAATTATACAGGGATAATGTGAACCTTCATTGGGAGATTTAAAGTTGTAGAACCATGTTAAATTGAAACCTGTCTAGATCTCACTGCAAGATGTTTATGAGCTTCAAACCTGTGCCCTGACACAGACAACAAGAAGGAAAATAAAATATCAGTGGGAATTCTGCTACACAACCTCGTAATCAAACACATCTGATGAAACTTTAGTCCACGTTAGTTTGTGCCCTGCTCTTCTTTTCTGTATGTCCGGATGGTTTCAGTTTGCCTCCTATACATGAGACTCCAGGACAGAATAGGCTGGTACACTGAAAGCCCCCAGACTGGTTCACACACCGCCTGAAGTGTATCTAATGAAAAGGATGGGTCAGACATGCTGTGTCAAGTCTGGGTTTTAGTGAATCCAAGGCAATGTTGCTCCAGGAGGTGTGTTTGTGTGTGTGTGTGTGTGTGTGTTTGTGTGGTAAAAAAAAACAATCCATTGTGATGGGTATGACACACAATACACTGAAACATATCTGTTAATAGTGTGTGTGTGTGTGTGTGTGTGTGTGTGTGTGTGTGTGTGTGTGTGTGTGTGTGTGTGTGTGTGTGTGCTCACATCCTGCATCATTCTGTTCCATGTGTTAGTGATCTGGCTTCCTTGGTAACTGCTGTCTGCGTAATACTGCAGCATCTGCTTCTTCACAAGGTTACTGTTACCAACCAGCTACAAGCACACAGGGAAGAAAGTTAAAGGAATTTTAAGTATAACATTAATACACACAGATGAATCCAAAAATGCAAACATCTTAAACTGAAGGAAACCTGAGGAGGATGAGCTAATCTAATAAATAATAAGCTGCAACAGACAGGGGTGGACTGGCAATGAGAAGCAGCCTGGGAATTTGATGTCCTCGTTTATTGTTTCTTTTGAAATTGAGGGTATTAAAAACAGTCTATCCGGCTTTTATTGGAGTCTCTATTGTGACAAGCATTAGTGAAGTTAGGATATTGGATGATCAGCACCCCACCCATCCCAACTCATCCCATAAGTATTGGACCAAGCCTTGGGCAGTGTGTTTATCTGCTCCAGAAAGTCCAAGTCTATTGGTCAAACTTCACTATAGAGACTAGACAGGCTGTGTGTGCATTTGCATATCTGTGTCAACAATGGGTGCAACTTAGATAGTAGTAGGTAATTAGTTCTTAATTACTTTAATGAATTGATATGAAATTATCACTCTCAGCTAGGATGATGCAACCATGAATTGGATTCCCTGCTTTAATAGAACTCTTAAAGGGACTGCTAATGAGTTGAGGCAGAATTCAAGTAAATCACTTTCCACTTACAAAGTCTCTGTTGGTGGCAGATGTGATGCAGGAGGCACACTCGAATATGAAGATGATGAGCATTATAATCAGATACTGTTGGCCCCAAAAATGTAAGAAGAAAAAATGGGATTATAGTATTTTATAAAGTTGAACAATGGGATAGATTCTACACTGTAACATTCAACAGCATCAGTCCATATGGAAATCTGATATATGGCCATGTATGCATAAATGATTGAGCATATATATTTAAAATATATGTATATATGTACTGTACACATATATAAGCACATAAACATATATAAAACTTACATCTGCAATTCGTTCTGTGCATTTAACTTTAATATCATGTCCTGCAAGTTCAGGGAATCACACGGTTTCACATATATATGTGTGTGTGTGATACATATTGATGTTCTCATGAAAATATATTTCCATTTTTGCAGTTTTTGACACATTTGCATCTGTCAGTTCCAGTAAATGATGAACTGACAAGAAGAATGGACAAGTAGAAATGCTCGAAATTGACTTGGAGTAAAATCTTTTTTCACTAACATTTCATTGTATCCAAAGTTATTTGTCTATATGTTCATCATAGAAATACAAGGAGCCAAGATGATCTTTGGAGAAGAAGGGAGGAGATGGGATGAAGGTGGGTGTTAGGTTGTTCATCATGAAGATGAAGCTGAGGAGGAGTTCAGGGAACAATCCTTCTTCCAAAATGTAGTTATGTCATGTCATAGTTTCACTTTGTGACAAATTTATGTTTCATACAAAGGAATCCATACATTCTAATATATGTCATATATTTGAAGCCTAAATATTGCCATATATCAGATTTCTGCATGAAAACAATCTCATTATGCATTATAGTTCAATAAACTAACTGCTTACTTTGGCTAAAATACAGTTCGGCCTACTGGATGTTTTCATACTGCATTGAAATGTGAAGCTTCATACTATGTGCTGAATTGTTTTTTTTATAATTCCTTATTTGTTATGAGTTTAGACACTAAGACCACTAAGAATAAGCTGTGATGAAAACTGTCTCTGAAACCCACCGCCAGCATGAGAGACGGCCTCTTTTTCAGAGCAGCGTAGATGCCAAAGATGGTGGTGCAGAAGTAAGCAAAGCCGGTAAAGATAGCAATCCAGGCTCCAGCAAAGATATCATCCTTCCCTGACACGCCAGATATGGGGTAAACCTTATATCCATCTACTGCCACCCAAATGGCCAGAGCAAATAATGCCAGTCCAGCTGCCTGCAGAGAGAAAAGACCATTGTGTTGATGTAACATTATACCCACAATACATACCATTTTCTGAATGCCAGATGTCAAAATACCATTAACATTAATTATTTTAGAGCAATGAATTAGAGAACCGCACGGCAGTGGTTCCACAGTTGTCCTCTGTACCTATGTGCTGCAAGTTGGCTTGGCAGAGAACTGTGGACTGAGAGATGCACTGGCTTACAGAACATTTCAGAACCTAAAAATAATTTTTTATCTGCATCATGTCACTTTTTGTGCAACTTTATTTATACTTTAATACATTTCATTAGCATTTTAACATGAACACAAGCCTTGTTTGGATAATGAAAATAAAAACAAAGATCTTTTCAATTTTTGCCAGATTTTTTTGCCAGATTTTTTGCCAAAAATGGAGACGCAAGGTTTTTAAAAATAAAAATGGTAATGGAATTATAACTGGATTATAATTGTAATACTAAGTATATTATCATGACCAAAAAATGAGACTTACAGCAGCAATTGCATTACATAAGATGACAATGATCATCAGCCAGGTCAGACCTCCTCTACTCGCCATCGCTGCAGTGTGTCCGTATCTGTTCCCGTGGAGAAACCAGCCCCAAACAAAGACTAAATGATGGCTAGGACAGATATTCAGCACAAGGGAAAAGGGCTTGGGATCGCAATAGGAGAGGCTTGTTTACACCATCAGTTATTTGGTGTGTAATAGGAGGGGAAGAAAGTGAACAAACCTGTTCTTCCCCTATCATAGAGAAAATAGCACTTCTGAGTGCTTTCTGAATCAGAGATCATGCATTGCATAACACTATTAAACTTTTAATTTGGGTAAAACCTCTCCATTATTAATGGTTCTTCACATTTGCACATCTCATTACTCTCTTACTTGCTCAGTGAAGAGGAAATCAACAAAATATTCTTTAGGGTCACTAAATTCACATTTTTTTAAATAATGATGCTCAAAAGGGTTCATTGCATTATGCCAGATAGAACAACAGTTTATACATGAGATGTTTGAAGAACTTTTGTAATGTTTAAAGAACTACTTTTACTTGCGTGTGTGTGTGTGTGTGTGTGTGTGTGTGTGTGTGTGTGTGTAGATACATGACAGGTACTCAGTTATACAGTAGTACACTCACAGATGTACTTTCAGATATCCTTTCTCAGAGATTCCTTTGGTAGCAACTGTATTTAAGTACAAATTCAACATTTTACTTATAATTGGCTAATATGGGAACACGTTCTTAAAAAGAAGCTCGCTAGTTTTCCATTCAGTTAGAAAAACTAAAACTATACAAAATCTCTACTATTGGATATTTTGTGTCTGATCTCCCTGAGAGGTAGAGCCAGTTTGAGTAGCTATCCTGCACACCTGCGTCAAGCTCATCTAAAGACCCCACAAATTTAAACGTGCACAGTTCTGTTCCAAGGCAACTTGCAATACATTGGAAAAGACAAGAAAATGTGGCTTTAAAGGCCAGTGTGATAATCACTGCTTTGAGGTTCTCTTATAGCATCAATCTTTCATTGTGAGTTCAATGTCAACTTCAGTCAAAAGGTTTTATTGCTTGTGGGTGAAATTTGGATTTTTTATAGCACCAAAAGGGTTCCATTATAGTTAGAGTGCACATACAACAGGTCTACATTGTGTCTTGTCATTTTGAAATATGTAAATTAAGAACTTTTTGAATGCATGATGGTATGTAATTTGATGGTAGGCAAAGGTATGGTGAAACTACTGTACATACACTGAATCTGGGTGTAGAATTATGATTATGCAACAGATTCAATGGACACAAAACCATTAAATAAGAACACACCTGTTCTCTGACTAGTCTGAACCTGTCCGACCTGGACTGACTACATAATAAGTGCCTACCTTACAGTAAAGTTTTGTCTCTTATTAACGAACAGTAAGAGTGGAAGGTCCTGCAACATGGGTCCTGGCCTGCTCATTTTGTCTTTTGGCCAGAAATCTGAAGAGACTTTTCTGTAGACAGGGATTTGTGCCACTGCTGGTAGACCCATATCATTCTCCACCAACAATGTAAAGAGAGATGTTATAGAAATATTATGTATAATCAAACCATGTGTTCATCATTGTAGCTACAATACTGAACTACAACATAATAAGGTTCTTACAGTTTTATTGAGCAGCTGAGTTGAGAATAAAAAGTACCTATAATGCGTTTACATGTTGACACAGTCAGTACATGTGCCACTCTGTCTAGAAAAGTTGACCCTTCACATGACTTTATCAGTGTCAACATTGTTTTTAACTTGTAATGAGTTATATATACATATACCTCTTTTATATGCCAGATGCCTGTAAAGCTGGAGACTGATTTCAGCTGAGGAATGGAGACTGAAAATAAAAAGCTACCACTGTTGGGCATCAAATGTTCAATTAACCACAGATCACATGACTGTTTCTTACCATCTTACAAACATGTTTATAAACATGTTTAAACATGTTTTTATGGAATCAAAGTGGTTATTTTTGATATATTATCTTACATTACAAAGCTTTTGAAGTTAACTTTAACTTTTTTAAAAAAGAAATCTGAATGCTAAAATAACTTTTAACATCATGAAATGTTTTACAACCATGTCTCACTTACAACTGGTACAATGAGAGCATGCTTCCATCTACTCTTCAGTTTTATTAAACCTAACCGCGACTTTAAGAAAAAGAGGACCCAGCTCTCCATCTTGATCAAATCACTAGCAGGTTTTTAAAAGGCTCTGCTGACATCTCCTCTATGATGGTGTTATACAATCATTAATATCATTGCATATCTTTAATACCAAGTGGGGTGCTTGTCATTTCAGAACTCCACTTTATATGATTTATGTTTTCAAATATGGTCTGCAAATAAATAGATAGCATGCTCAAACATTTTGATAAAATAATGTGTTATTTTGATTTGGTTTTGTAAACTTGTATATGATGATACATAAGTGCACTCTGTGTGATTTGTACTATTACTATATACTCATTTGACCCACTGTGTTGTGCACACAGTTTTACCCATCCACACACAGTGATACATACATGCACACTAATTAATTCACACACCAGGGGGCAGTGAGCACACAACCAGCAACCTTCAGTCTCAAGGCTGGTTCCCTAAGAACCAGGCCACGGCTACCCCCTATAGCTACTTTAAGCTTATTGTGCAGAAAGTAGGAAACATAAATTTGCAGCCTAGTTAAAGTGACATAACATAGCTTTTATGAAGAACATCTTCAGAATCATTGCAAAGCCCCACTGAGTTTAAATGAAGAGAATGGCGTCTCTATCACTGACTTTGGAAAACTGTAATAGACTTGATATGTATATATCAGACATATAATAGATATATTATTGATATTCTTGGGTGCAGAAGCATGTATGCCATGTTATGCAGAGATCAGAATGAAGTGAGTGTGGATGTGCTGTTCATTTTCAACACCAGTGCTGACATCTGCAGGCCGCTGACATCTCTGCTGCAGTTTCTGTGGCCTAGCAACTATCAGTCAGAAATCGCTTGTGTATGTATTAATGGCTTGTCATGTGACTTCTCCTTCTTGCAGTCAGAAACAGGTTTATGTTTACTTTTGTGGGTTTCTGAGGACTAGTATATCACCCTGTGACATGCAGTCCTGACCAAATTTATGGATGTTAGATGAATATCATCTGATTGATCCTGATCAGGGTTAATTAAATACACATACATGGGGCAGCTGTGGCCTGGTGGTTAGGGGACCAGCCTTGTGACTTTAAGGTTGAATCCCTGAACTGGCAGGGCATGACTGAAGTGCCCCCAGTGTGTGAATTCACTAGTGTGTGTGTGTGTGTGTGTGTATCCCTGTGCGTGGAAGGGTTAAATGCAGAGCACAAATTCCTCTGTATGCAGCACAGTGGATGTGTGCATCTTTACCTTTTCACTTTACATATTTGCTGTATATATGTCCACTTATGTTACTACATCTGTATATATTTAATTCATTCTATTTTATTGTAATCTTGTTTGATGCTTATGTTTTGTGCATGTGTATCCTTATTGTTTTATGTTTTACTTGAACTCGAACTTCTTTGTTTTATTCTAAACTTTATAAAAATCCATTGAGAAAATTTAAAAACACAAAATTGTGTTTTTTCAAGAACTTTATTGTACATAGTATATACATACAGGGGTTGGACAATGAAACTGAAACACCTGTCATTTTAGTGAAGGAGGTTTCATGGCTAAATTGGAGCAGCCTCATTAATTGCTCATTGCACAAGTAAGAGCAGAGTGTGAAGGTTCAATTAGCAGTTAAGAGCACAGTTTTGCTCAAAATATTGCAATACACACAACATTATGGGTGACATACCAGAGTTCAAAAGAGGACAAATTGTTGGTGCATGCCTTGCTGGTGTATCTGTGACCAAGACAGCAAGTCTTTGTGATTTATCAAGAGCCACGGTATCCAGGGTAATGTCAGCACCACCAAGAAGGACAAACCTTTTTTTCTGAAAAAAACAAAAAAACAAAAAAACATTCAGAGTGGCTTGATGTAAAATGGTGCTTCATAGGGAAACATGTCAGATCCTTGTTTTGTAGTCAGGTCACACTGATTAGCACACAATTAGTTACCACTCATAATGTACTTTATCATGCAAAGATGTTCTGAAAAAAAGAAGCAATGTAGGCCTTGACTTGCCTTGGAAAAATAAAAAAGATTCTTTACCCTAAGAAAGGGACAATAGATTAAGTAATCAGACAAGTATCAAGACCAAGACAGACCTTTGCTCTAGAAAATGCTTACTTTACTCTAGCTGCTTCTCAACACAGCACTACTGAGCAGCCAGTTACTGGAAGATAAATGGCTTGTTAAATTATTGTTGGACAGAAAAGACTTTTAAAAAGATTTACTTTATAAAATAAACACGCTTTCTTTTTGGAGCACTTACAAATACAATCAATTTTACAATTAAAATACAACAAATTCCCTCAATCCCAAACTCTAGGTGAGAATACAATTATAAATGTAGTGTCTTCAACAGGTTCCTTGTCTCAATTCAGGTCATTATGTTTGCTGAAGTTCTTTACTTGAACCAAGTAAACTTTAACGCCCTGGGAACACTGTTTGTATTTCGCCTTCTGTCACTGCCAGAGTATTGACTTTGTGCAGCATATGTGTCCATCATACCATTTCAGTTCAGTTGGACTGAGGTGCAGATGCCTGGATTTTTCTGCTGACTCGGTATGTTTCAGGGTTGTTTTATGCTATACCGATACTGGTAACAGGACATACAGATGGAGTACAAGTTGTATTAATACTGTTACTGATTCACTGTTTCTTTATGAAAGCAATGGAAGGAAAGCTACCAGAAGATCAGGTGAAGTCTTTGTTGGCTCCATGGAGATTTTCCTTACAATCAAGTGGATTTGAGAACAGGCTTGTGACAGCACTGGAACTTTACGAGCACTTCCCACTGGACATAGCTATCACTGGGGGGACCAAGGAGGCTAACTTAAGGCTTGCCAAGGCTGTCTGTGGAATGAGGGAAGAACACAACATTGAAGAAGAGGAAACAGATGATGAAGAGAAGGATGATGATAAAGAAGAAGTTGGTAAGGAGGAGGATGGTGATATAACTGCTAAAGTGCCAAAAGAAAAGAAAACACAAGTAAGGATTGCACAATATTCAAATGAAGAAGAATGTTCTGCTCTTTGGCACACTCAAATCCCCAATGTCCGCATTAGAACAGAAGAAGGTGGTTCTTCTTCCATTCAGAACAGCTATGATGTGCTGGTGGTCCTCACCACGGAAATGCACCAGGAGGACCACATAAATATCGTCATGGAACAGCATGAAAAAGACAAACCCTTGTACTTTGTTAGAGCTGAGCAAGAATGGGATCTCATCTCTGAAAAGCCTGTGGGACCCTGCATGACCTGTGCATGGGAGCGAATGAGAGCTCGCAACCTTGAGCTCCAAAAGAAACATAAGCTAGCATCTGAATCAAGAGAGACTGCAAAGGAAGGCCAGACCTCTTCAGGGTTTCCTCAAGCTACTAAGCTTCTGAGCCTTGAGGAGATTGGAGAAGTTTTGATGAAAGCATCATCTGAATTGAGGAAAAAAGCTTTCAGTCAATTTCTGGTGAACATCACAAGAGAAACTAGGGTTCCTAAGGCACCAAGTAACAGCATATCGTAAGTAATTCGGCAAATCTGACATGATTTAATCAGAGACATAAATGCCAGGTCTTACTAGTTTTATTTATGTAACATATTCAGAGAATAAAAGCAGGTCAGTGTTGAGTACTTCAATGCATGTAACTAACTTCTCTATGTTTCTACATGGCATATCAATGCATTTACTCCACAGACCTCTGGCATGCACTGCTTTGAAAAGTGAAAAGATAAGCCAAGAAGACCTCGACCGAATCTCTACAGTTTTTCATCCCAGAGATCTCACTGACCAACCATCCAAGCTGCTCTCCATCCTCACTGCTCTGGAACACTTCAGACTGGACATTGGTCTCCTCGGGGAGACTGGCTGTGGGAGCTCCAGTTTGTTCAATGCCCTCCTGGGTTTGCAGAATGGTGACCCAAGAGCTGTCTCCACTGGTGTCACTGAAACCACCCAGGAGCCAGTTTCATATCCTTACCCAGAATGCCACAATACCCTTCTATGGGACCTACCAGGGTTGGGAAGAGTAGGGGACTTGGAGAACCAGTCTATTGGGTCTGGTTTGCACCAGATTCCTCTGTTACCTTCTAATCTCCCTGCATGTGATGTCTATATCCTGATATCGCCTTTGAGGCTTGGTCTAGGGTATGTCCGACTATTACAGCATCTTCTATCCCTGGGAAAATCCTGCTACCTGGTGATCTCAAAGGCAGATTTGATAGAGGAGAAGTCAACCAGAGAGGTGAGGACATGGACTGAAGAAACTTTGGTGAAGCTTGGTCTTAGACAGAATGTGTTTCTGGTGTCAGCATTCTATCCAGAGACAATGGATTTGCCTAAACTGAAAGAGAAATTGAGCAATGCATTGCCATTCCATAAGAGAGCCACTCTGGCCAGTTATGTGGCAAAGCTGCTAGAGCAAGATGTCTTTTGGAGGAGGGCTGACCCTTGCAAGTTAATGTGAACATAACACAAAGAGTTTATTTTAAGGACACTTGCATTATGCATTATGATGAATCTAATGTAACTATATTTTGTGAGTCTGTTCTGTAATTGTGTAAATAAAAGCTAATTCTTATTCAATGAAGCATACTATGCTTGTTGTGTTTATTAAGGAGGATTTCTGTTTGTTTAGAAGGGCTAGCCTAAAACAAATTCTGCAACTCATTAAACAGAAAATCCACCACTCAATAACTTTCAAGAATTGGGATATCCAGTTTCATCAAGTGGCCACCCTATACTGGATGTTTTTTATGTAGGGCAAAATCTTAAGAAGAATCCATGGTGTATGTTGACAGATTTCCTGGCTAATTTAGATAATTATAAGGTTCCTACACCACAAATATTCAGCATTGAGGCAACTAATTAAATGAGGAAATCTCAGCTCTGTGGATTCACTGGTTTGAAGGGTCCCAAAGGGACATGGGAAGTTTGCTTTATCAGCAGTTATGCAAGGTCATTAAAAAGGCAGGCCAGAGCATGAAAATGGGTCTACTTTTGGTGAATGACAGATGAACACCATGTTGTGGCACCCACTTACAGCTTGCAGGCACTGATTAAAGTTCACCTACTAAGATAATATGACAGCCCTATTTCCATCTCTGTCATTCATCTGTTCCTTAGTTTTCTATACTTGAAAACAGCGGAAAGATTCAACTTGTTGAGTATATCCTTTGTCATCCCACCTGTTGAAGCACCCACAGGTGAAGTTATCTATGCTGAGGGTCCAGTTGAATCTTCTTCATTTTTCATTTGCAAAAGGATGAGTGATCTTGGACAAACCCTAAGGGCACAATTCTAACATGCCTGTTTGCATAGGTGAATAAAGATTGGCCAGCACTAGCACTATTCAAAGCATTATGAAATGCAGTTGCTTCATAGCTTCTTGAGACAGATGGAAAACATCCATGAGGCATTTCTTGTAAACAGGAATCAAGGAGAGCATTTGAAGACCTATTAACACAGGTTAACACAGGTTTGTCCCGTGAATCAGCAAAACAAAGAATAGGTCTTCTTTACCAAGTTTCTGACCACTTTTTGGGAACAGAAGACTGGAGAGGCAGGGAACTGAGACAGGGGGCTCTAGTTTCAAATAGTAGATCTGTAGGGACCACAATGGAACTGGACAGCAACGGCTTGTCTGTGCAGTGCTACCTGAAGCCCAGGGTTATGGGTAAGGTAAGACGTCGTCTTCAGGAGATGAGGATGCCCTCCATCCAGATGTCTACTATGGACCTGAGTCACAACGAAAGTGCTCGTCTAGCCACTGATGCCCTCCTCGACCAGGGCTTAAAGGCCTACCAGGACATTCTGGTCAGAGAAGAGGAAGCAGACTTTCTATCTGGGGAGGAAAAGAGTTACATTTTGGGCAACATTAAACAGCCTGTGATAAACGATGTGGAGGAGGTGAAAGAGCAGGAGATGTCTAGCTCCAGCTCAGAGTCCAGCTCCCAGACGTACTTTCCCATGGTTTCAGACAGTGAACCACCCTGCCTGGACTTTGGCTGGCCAGTAGCAGACTGGAGTTACCATCTACAGGGGGTTCCTAGTGTGGAGGTTTACTTCCAGTCACAACATTCAGCCAATGTGAAAGATCTGCTTCGGGGATTTATCAGAAAAGCAACAACAGTGAGTATACTTTACTCAGACATGATATCTCTTCATGAGATACTTGGTAAGGGCATATAGATTGATCTTAGAAATGTTCAAACCTGTAGGTGTGTTAAACCATGGTTAGATTTAAACTTTGTAGAGGGTCTTTTGAACTTGGGATGGGTTCCATTTGGTCTACAGAATTCTCCCAACAGAATTCTCCCAACAACTCTAATAAGAGCATTATTTGTATGTAGTGCTGACTTTTATGAACACAGCAAATGCAGTTCTATTCTATAAGTTAGCATTGCAATTATGAAAAACACAGGTAAAACTTTGATATTAGATTATTGGAGCCTGATTTATTGAGCAAACCGCTTTGAGAAATTTGGACAAGATCAGGACACACACATCTGTGATACCATTACTGCAACAGCAGCCAATGAACAATACTATTCAATCCTAATTACAGGTTCTAGCAATCGTGATGGACACTTTCAGTGACATGGAGATTTTCTGTGACATTCTTGAAGCCACTAAAAAACGTAATGTATCAGTCTACCTTCTTCTGGACCACATCAACCTGCAGGTGTTTAAAGAGATGTGGGCAAATTTAGAAATTGACCAATCACATCTTACTGTAAGTAAAACCTTTGTTGTAATTGATTGTATTGATGTTTGTATTCCATACCAAACACATTTTGCAGCTTTATTGAGGTTACTTCATGTTCACGCCTTTCAAGCCTCAAAAATGAAGATACTTAATATTTTTTGTTTAAGACAAGAAGACAACATTCACTTTATTTCTTTTTCTTGATAGCACATGTCCATTCGTAGCATATGCGGAGAAACCTACTGCTCCAAATCTGGGAGGAAGTTCACGGGCCAGGTTAAGGAGAAGTTCATAATTGTAGACTGCACTCATGTGCTTGTTGGGACTTACAGGTAAAAACACAATGGAATTGATCAGAAATCAGATGAAAGCCTCAGGAACATGTACAAATGAAACAATAAATACTGATATTTTAAGAAAGTAAGATCATCAATTATGCATGAAAGCCATAAAGGACAAGCCAAGAATCAGGCTAACTGGTTCTTGAAGGTTATTGTATACAGGGGCAGGCTTCTGAGAAGAGTAATCATTCTAATCTTCTTTTCACTACAGCTTTACCTGGTTGTCCTGGCAAGTACATAAGAGCCAGGTGATGCTATTCAAGGGAGCAAGTGTGAAGGCCTTTGACATTGAATTCCGTCGGCTGTATGCCACCTCAAAACCAGTACCAGAATTCTTCACAATGCTGGATTCTGAAGACCGCATGAGTCCACTTCCACATTTCATGGAACCACCAACTGCAAAATTCCTGACAGGAACTAATGCTAACTTGAATCCACAGACAAACATCAATCATCTCCCCCAGCTCCAGAACCACAGATCCCCCACACAAACTCTTATGTCTGGCCTATCTAGCCAGCAGTTCCTCAACACCAGACCACTGACATCGCTCTGGCATCCACAGAGGATTTATCGGTCTGCTGTTTTCCAGCATTTTTTCCCTAGAAATGTTAACACTGGAAACTTTCTTTGGCACCTTCATACCAACAACTATCACTACCACTACCTCCATGGAAGGGTTTTTTTTAACACTCAAAGGTTTTCACATGCCAAGTTAAAAAATGGATTGTTTGGGGAATAGCATTCAATGGTGCTGTGAAGCATTGCCTTAAGTTTCAATGCAATCCATGAACTACCTTTTAAACTTTTCAAAGTTTTAAACTGGAGAAAATATGTTTAGATGCTTTATTCAAATTTTTTAAATGAAAAAATGATTGCAAATGGTAATACATTATTTACAATATATATTTTAGTGTACTGTATACTATAGTATAGCATATATATATTCATAGTACTGCTCCAAGATTTATGACTTTTGAAATGGGTCATCATGTGTTTTAAATTTGATGAGTTATTTCCGTTCTTTTGTTCATTATTAACAAATGACTGCTTAGCTACTTTAGCTGTCACTAAACTGTGCTTTAACCTATAAATGCTAATGTTGTTATATTAGAACCATTTTATGTCTGCAATAAAACTGACTTTTGTGATAAAAAGAAACTTCTTAAATGTTTTGAAATTAAATAATAAACCTGAAAAACATAATCTTATATTTACTGGAAAAATATTAGTTTTAGAAACTGCCTCCTTAAAGAGTGATTTAAGGTTCTGTCATAAAGGCAATAGTTTATGGTGGCTATGAGCAAGTACTATGAAAAACTCTCATAGTTGAAAAATTGTTGTATAGGTAACCAAAAGTTGATTCTACTTTAGTTGAGTCAATCCTTTACTTCTACTATGTAGAATAATTTTTTGCTTGAGTGTAATTTTATAGTTTCAATCCCAACTGTAGTAGTACCAATCTGATTGATCAGTGTAGCCTCATTTATTGGTATTGGTTTTAAATGGTTTATTACTGGCATTTAGCCTGAACTACTCAGCATAAGAACGTAAAGGAACAAGACAAAACTTATAGCGTATGAATGTACACGAATAGCTTGTAGACTAATATTTATGTAACCTTGGGAATAAAATAAATTCATCTTGGGATAATAAATCCTTGGGAACTTTACATACACAGAAAATCAATATTTATTCCACAGTTTATTAAACACATGACATGACAGCTGATTTATCAATACCAAACATACCATACCATAATACCAGAAATGCCGTCAGGACAGAAATATGCAATTCATCTGTAAATTTATACAAGACACAGCAAAAATGTAAAAGCTTAATTCTTTAAAAACTTTATTATTATACGGAATCATTAAAACATTATTAAACGTGTTTAAATACAGTCCTTCAGTAAAACACTTTGTGTTCATGTTCACCTGGTGTTCAATAATTTATCATCAGATAAATGCGCTTTCTCCATTAACAGGCATGTGTGTAATTTGTTCCACCATCTCTCCTCAAAGTCCTTAATGGAAAGGCCTGATAGACTCTCACCATCCTGGTTCTCCTCTCTCATCTTTTCTGGGTTCAAATCTTCTGCCATTACCTGTAAAGACAACAGTGCAGTGTTGTAAACATTTGTGTACACACACCATGGACAGTAAATAAGTAATATTATTCATTGTGTGCAGCATCTAAGGAGGGCTAAGGAGGAACAGTTGCTCTAACTACACTATAGTACCATCACCACATAATATACTTAATATACTATAAAGGCTTTCTCAACATAAATTCAAATTAGAGTTACAGTTTTAATTCTGTTCAGGGAAGGCTTTAAATTTGTTTAATTAAATTTCTGAGCTCTGTTTAAAAAAACCAGTTGAATCTTAACCCATAATATGTAGAAGTAAAAGATAAGACTGTTAAAATACACAGATAATTGTTAATTAATTGGACTATTAATGATCTGAATTTAACCCATCAACGCAGTGAAACACACACATACACATTAGTGAAGTCACACACAAGGGGCCAGCGAGCACACATGCCCGGAGCAGTGGGCAAAACCTATCCATGGCGTGGAGGGAGCAGAGTAAGTTGCCCTGGTCAAGGGCACTTCAGTCATGTCCAGCCAGTTCAGGGAATCAAACCAATAACCTTCCAGTCACAAGGCTGGTTCCCTAAAAGGCTGTTTGGGGGACTGAACTGTAGTATGGGGACATTCTGAAGGTAGTGCTGATTTTGGAAAGCTAGTACTACACAGTATGACACTAGTACTAGAGTCTGACCAGTGTAAACCAACACTATGTCTTACCTCAGATATGGTTCGGATTGTGTTTTCTTCCAGCTGCAGCCTCTGCAGAGACTCCTCAATTTCTTGTAAGGCTCTCTTGCTCTTCTCCAGCACAAATGAAAACTGCTGAATCATCAGTATGTCAATCAGCATCCTGAATAAATGAAGAGTAGACATCATTTCCATATTCCATCTGAGCAGGTTTATAATTGTTGTTTGAAACTGAATAAACAGACCTTGTTCTAATAAAACACATGGAGGCCCTTAACCGTAAAACTTTCTTCTCCCCCCATGGCTGAATAGAGGTCTGTGGCTCCAAAGAGATCTTCGGGTTCTCTGGGCAGGTGGAGGACTCGAGCATGGTTTGATAGCTTGTAGCCAGTTTTAACCAGTGCCATGGATTAAATGGGTGAATGGAACAAAGCTGCTGCAGGCTAGAGATGCTGTTCCTCAGATCTCCACAGCCATCATGGATGGTCACTTCCAGCTGAAGGACGCAGGTCAAGTGGCAGGTGTTGGTTGCCTCTTTCCTCTTCAATGCAAGGCCAGAATTATTGAAAAGCATCAGGCAGGCAGGGAAATGAAGCATAGATCAAGAATGGTTGAAGGTGAAATTTTTGGTTGAAGGAGGAAAGTTTTTCTTACCAGCTTTTGACAGATCTCTAAGGCATGTTCTCTCAATCTGAGATGACTGTAGCATCGTGCAATACTCTCCATTACATCTCTTTTAAGAGACAGGTTGCTATTTGGCACCAAAGAAAGGCAAGTGGTGTAGTCATCTAGAGCATCCTGTAATTTTGAAAGAGAAAATAATGTGTAAATTATGTCTCAATATTCATGACAAAATAAAAAATATTTATAAAATATTTTTCACTTAGCAGTAAAGCACCTGATACTGTTTTCTCCTGTATTTCAGGTCTGCCCGAAACTTCATGGTCTTCTGCTCATCCAGCACATCTTCAAATTTTTCATGGTGTAAAAACCACTAAATTCCAAGAAGGAAAGTAATGTAAACAAATCTGATTACAAAAAAACCCAACCATTTGAAGAAACAGCCTGGCCAGCTCAAAATGGTCAAGATGGTTGAGAAACTTAGCACTTGACCAGTATATGGTATGTTTCATTTGAGTTTTATATATGTATGTATGTATGTATATTTTTTTAACCAGTGTGTGAAGAGCCATTCTGGTTTTTTTTTAAATGCTGGCAGACCAATGACCAGAATGACCACCTTGACCAGTCTGGTCAACTAGTATGACAGCTTAACCCAACTTGTCAACCAGTATGACTAACTTGCTGTCCAGCTTGGTCACAAGACCCACTTGTCCATCAAATTCAATGAAAACCTTCACCATAACTTTAAAGTTATACTGGTTAAGAGTTAAAGTGTATAAACCTATCATATATATATATATATATATATATATATTTATATGATATAACCATATCATATATCATATATTTATATTGAAATCAGGATATAATCGGAGCATGATATAGACTGAAGTAATATTTTATAAGTTTTTTTAAAATAATGTTCTGTTTCAATCTTGTGGGAAAAAAATTCTGCCCCATCGTTCAGCTTCCCCTGGTCTTAGCTACTCCCCTCTGCTCTTAGCTACTCCTCTACTCTACTCCCCTCTGCTCTTAGCTACTCCTCTACTCTACTCCCCCTCTGCTCTTAGCTACTCCTCTACTCTACTCCCCCTCTGCTCTTAGCTACTCCTCTACTCTACTCCCCTCTGCTCTTAGCTACTCCTCTACTTTACTCCCCTCTGCTTTAAAGGTTCTTCTCTGCTCTGCTCCCCTCTGCACCCATTTCAGCTCTCATGTACACACTACAGTGGGGGCATAAGACAGCTCTGATTTTATGGGAGTTCCTCACGTGTTACATTGTATTTTCCACATCTTATTGTATACTGACCTTCAGCTAGAATATATGGAGATATGGTTTCTTACCACACTACCACAGCTACATTATCAGCACTTCAGTGGGTTTTGGGCTCTATAAAGCTCCAGATTATTTATTAGTCAGTGTTGTGCACAGAGATACAACACCTGTCTGGGACTTTATGGCGAATGGAGGTAAATCTAACCGACCTCAGGCTCGCAGGACTTGGGCTGGTATGTTGGCAGCACTGCTGCTGATGAAGCTCTGTTTCTGGACTCCTCAAAAACCGAGTCATCAAACGTGCTGCCCAGTATTTCCATCCTCCGCGCGCATGGCTGCTCTGTTTACTGCAGGGCCTGTTCTTCTGCAGGTCATCAGCACTGCAGCTGGCTCAGGCCAACATCGCCCCCTACTGGCTGACACTGCAGGATACCTGGCTTTCATACATGCAATAAATTCTAACAAGCTCTAACAATATTTTTGGAGCTGGAAGTGCAAAGGTTTAGTACCAGATTTCTACAAACCCCCACCACCTTATTAATATGACCCTTATTAATATCATGAAATGAATTTTTATATTAATAAATTATATTTAACTTATAAACTAACTATAATTAAAAACACTGAAATCTTGTTATAGAAATGTAGGTGTGTGTTGGATGAACGAATGCTTGTAGAAAATGTGTATCTGTTTAGAAATAGAGCATGAAAGTGTTACTGCAGTTCTGACATTAACCACTAGAGGCGCGCTGCTAAAGGAGTGGCAGTGTGGGGCTGAGAGAGCGGTTCTGCAGACGGACACTACTGTAGAAACCTGTCATTTATCAGTGCACTCGTCTCACTCTCGCGTTTCAGGTGTGAGTACTGTTAACCCTTCCTCATCCAGCACGCCTTCATCCACAGTATTTCCATCCTTGGCTTTTTCTGTGTGGCTTTTCTAGTAGGACTTTTATTTTACCCTCACGGCTCCACCTCAAACAGCACCCTAATTTTATTTAATTTATTTTATGTAATTTATTCATTTATTATTTTCAATGTATTTATTTATGAGTCTTTATGATACCACTTTAATGTATTATTTTAATTTATTTTTTATTTATGAGACTTCAGGATCCTGCTTTAATTTATGATTTTTAATTTATTTTTAAGTACTTTTAATTACTTTTTTATTACTTTCATAAAAAATGTTATGAGTCTTACTTTAGTATACGGCTTTAAATTTTTTGTTTGTTACTTAATCACACACTAGAAAAAAAACTCGGTATTAAAGTCCTAAAGAAATAATGATATAAATATTACATACACTATTCAACCACACAAAATAAAATAACACCTTATGAGATATACAGAGTACCAAAACATTAATGCGCATTTCTACTACCTTTAAAGTATCATACTAAAGCTGTTTTTGGAGAGGTCGTCGTTTGACTTCAGTTCAGTGAAGCAGAGACTTTTATTTTAGTCTCTTTGGTTTGTCCTCCCGCACAGCAGGGGGCAGCAGCGCGTCTCGGGCTCGTTCTCGCCTCCTGTGTGCTTTTCTACGACACGTAAACACATGGTCGATCCATGGTGGGGTTGGAGTCGTTTAATTGAACACCAGTAAAGCAGCAGGTATGAAGGTGAAGGTGCTTTGCAGGAATCCGGACGATTATGTTCGAGAAACAACCAGAGACATTCAGAGAGGTGAGTGAGGAGCTGAAGAGGACCTTTAACGGCTTCCTCTATGCTGTATTAGTGTAAGACAGGTAAACACAACCACCCACTGACCCCACTTAGGGAGGTAAGACACTAAAAGCCATAGAGCAGTGAGCAGTGTGAGCACAGGGCAGTGCTTCTGGTCCTGGAGTCACCCCAGCCCTGCACATGTTAATGGATCCTTTGATTTTACACACCCACTATAACACTGTGAGGCTTGTTACAGAGCTGACTAGTCCAATCGGGTGGTTTTGCAGCACGGAAGTGCAGGGCAGGGGTGCCTCTAGGACCAGGGTTAAGAAACACTGATCTATAATCTGTAAGATCTCCAGCCTGGTCCTGGAGGCACTCCTGTCCCTGGACTTATTAGATATCTCCTTGCTGACAATACATCTGGTTCAGTTACTCAGCCCTTTCAGAGCTGCTGGCTTGTGTTTAAACAGGGAATTTTAAATGTGCAGGGTAGGGGTGCCTCTAGGACCAGGGTTGAGACACACTGATCTATAATCTGTAAACTCTCCAGCCTGGCCCTGGAGGCGCCCCTCCACTTTTCAATATCTCCTTGCTGACAGTACACCTGGTTCAACTAATTAGCTCTCTCAGAGCTGCTGGGTTGTGTTAAAACAGGGAATCTTAAATGTGCAGGGTAGGGGTGCGTTCAGGACCAGGGTTGACACAGACTGATATGTGTACCATATAAACAGACAGATCAGAATGTATGATTTTAAACATACAGAGGATATGCTTAAGCTGTTATGATGCACAGTCATGGATTCATTGCATAGTTTAGTATAGTAAGAAGTGATTGGAAGATTTCATTCTAAGTAGTTGTGTAGCATTTCTGTTGGTTCATTCGTTTTGAAATTTCAACACCATGTAAATAGCAATTGTGAGATTCACTATTATCACTAATTATCGAGAGTATCCACAGTATATCTTATCTTTTAAGCACATGCCAGATGTACCGATTGTAAATGTTTTAGATCTAATGATGGACAGATGAATAATAAATGCAACTACTGTGCAAGAAACAAACAACTGGGTAGGAGAAGTAATGACAAACCAGCTACAGCACAGTAATCTCACATTAAGTAATTGTAAAGCGTGAGTTTCATTACTCAACACATACTACCAAAAATACAGGCTCCAGGTAGAAACCTGCACCGATCCTCTTTAGCCATGATATTTAGACTCGATAATATGATAATATATCATATGTTTAAGTTTACAGGTTTACTCTTGCTGTGTCATGTTCACTTGTATTATTTTGCCAGTTTGTGCTCATATGGAGCTAAAACAAAACCCATACATCTGCAGATATTTCAGGATCTTTGACAATTCTACTGAATCCAATTTTCATTTTAACCCCAAGTTCCCAGGAATTATGATCCTAGTCTCCACCCATTTGAAGTGACAAGAGAGTACACCAGAGCTCTGAATGCCACCAAGCTGGAACGCATTTTTGCCAAGCCCTTTGTGGCCTCACTGGATGGTCACAGGGATGGCATTAACTGCTTAGCCAAGCACACCAAGAGTCTGTCCACAGTGTTGTCTGGAGCCTGTGATGGAGAGGTAGGTGGTTCAGCTTTCCCTCTTAATTTTCTGTGTATGCATGCTCTGCTCTCCCTAAAGTTTATTTACAATAGAGATGGCATTGTGGTACCTATGGGTGTTCCATGTGGAAAGAAGAATGAGTTTGATCCTGTAACAAATCTGTCCTTAAACAGCATTCAATCACACTATATTGGTAATATTGGTATATAAATGTATTATATTATGTATAGTAATACCCCAAAACACAGTATTGATTTTAAATTAACAGTTTATATGCGTACAAAGACTGGTGTTTATTTTGTGTTGTATTTAAACACCGAGATGACAGTGTTGTACTGTGTTCAGATCGCACTGTTCTGATTGGATGAAAAGTAAACATTTAAAAAAACGTCTTTCCCTCAGATTTTATGCACACAATAGGATTTTTATACTTGACAATTTTCCTTAACATTTATGTTGCAGTATATTGCTTTGCTCACTGCAATATTTTGTATTGTAACTCATATATTGTGATGCTTATCACCGGGTTCTTTCCCTTATACACCTTACTCAGACTGTATGATGTAATTATAGCTGTGTGCTTTGTCCTGTATTGCAGTAGAGCACCTGTATTAGTAGCTGAGAGGCAAATTTTAGATAGTCTTAAGTGAAGAGCATCCAGATAAAACAGCTCATTTCACACATTTATTTTTTTATTTAACATTTTAACAATTTAATCAAATAATACGCAATATTTCAGTGTCTGTATTAGAATAGAAAAGCTAGCTGCTCCAAACACATGTCCTGTATTGTCTTTAAATAATATATATTTTTATCCATTGTAGGTAAAGGTTTGGAACCTGAGTAAGCGGGAATGCTTGCGCACGATTCAGGCTCACGAAGGCTTTGTGAGAGGAATATGCGCTCGCTTTTGTGGAACCTCATTTTTCACGGTAATATATCACTGACGCTGTGTGTACATGGCGTAGCACTGCTGATCAGCTCTTAACAGACATTTATGGCAGAAATACACCCTTTTGATTTTGAAGGTGGGAAGAAACTTGTGGCACTTTTGTGGGCAGTGTTGGGGTGGGCTGTTTTACTAGTTTCCTAGCAGTAATGTGAGCTCTCTGACTTTCTCCTGTATAGTTCACCTAGCAAATAAGGCATATTCTCAAATATTGGAGCACCAGACCTAATCTGTGTGCTCACTTTATATATAATGCTATAGAAGTGTTTGATACTCCAGATATTTTGTCTTTGTGTATGTCCTGATTCTTGTGTCTATTGGCAGGTTGGAGATGATAAAACTATCAAACAGTGGAACATGGATCCTCCTGCTTGTGGACAGAAGGAAGAGCCTCTGAACACTATTCTTGGAAAGGTGTGTTACAATGAATTTGGAATTAATCTTTTATGTATTTGCATGTGTTCTTCATTTACTTGTGGTTTTTATCCAACACTACTCTTCAGAGGTTGGGAAGTATTTTTGATATGCACTTGTGTAGGTTACCCACCGTAATTCCATATGATTAATAGCAACCAATGAAGGGGTACATTATCGGATTAAAAACCTTTGAAACTGTGTGGGAATATGTCTGTGTGATCTCATACCTACAGTACAATGTACCAACAAAAAGTGACATGTCATTTTTGTCTGCCTAAACACTATTATTAATGACTTTGAGACATCTATAGCTCTGTTTATTATTTTAATAGCTTCCTATTGTTCCTGTTGTTAACATGAAATCAATGTTTTACACGACATCAGTCAGATTTTACATTATTGAATACCTTTTGTAAAGTAATCCTAAACTTTTGAACAGTAGGGTGTTGATTTTTGTGAGACATCACTCATGTCTCTTTGTTATTACTTATGCACTGATGTCAGTGCCTGATGTGTGTACTGCAGTGCAAACATACTGTATTCTTATAAAATGTAGAAAGCTGTATTAAATCCATTTAAATGATTGTTACAGAGACAACTCCATGCTCAGTATAGAAACTCTGAATACTAACTTTGTGTTCTCATCCCTGGCAGGCTGTGTACACAGGTATTGACCACCATCAGTCAGAAGGCACATTTGCCACCTGTGGGCAGACAGTGGACATCTGGGACGAGCTAAGGAGCAGTCCTGTCCGGTCCTTCAGCTGGGGGGTAGACAGCTTCAGCTGTGTTCGCTATAATCCTGTGGAGGTGAGCATCACCGTCCATGCTGTTTTTATTGGAATGACCGTCTCTAGGCTTTGTACTAGATTTTAGAGCACTTTGAGGATTTGATGGTATTCACTGACTAGTTTTAGTGAAGGCCGGACGTTGCATGGAGTCAACGCTCTGCCTCATCTGCAGCTACCAGAATACACTGCTCCACTTCTGCACACCTCAGTGCTGGGGTTTTTATACCCCTCCAGCCCATTCCGAGCTGGTTCATGCACTCTGCATTGAGTGTACCATAGTTATTTTCCAACAAAATTTTCATCACTAATGGATTATACGATTTGGTTGTCATTAAGTCAAGTCACAAATGACTCATCTGTTTTGGAAGAGGTGGCAATGCAGCTACTTGCATCTCAGTTAGTTATACTGAGTTTTCTAATCCTGTGCGACTTACTTTATCCCGTCAAAAATTCAGACTTCCTGTATTATAAACACTCCATCTGAATATGGCTTAAGTCTTTAAACTGTGCACATTTAAATACTTAGTCTCTGCAGGCAGAATGTTTTTTTTTGTTTGCATTTCTCTAAAACCTAACCTCTGTCAAATGCTTTTGCAGACTGAACTTCTTGCCAGCTGTGCCTCAGACAGAAGCATTGTTCTCTATGACATGAGAGAATCTACTCCTCTTAAAAAGGTAATGAAAGTCTGACTTCATGCTTTTGTGTTGCTGGACTTTTGGCTGGAGTTTGGCTTTGATTGTTTGTTTATTAATGATCTTGTACGTGATTCAGAATTATTGTGCTCTTTTACAGGTCATAATGAAATTGAGAAGTAACACCCTTTGTTGGAACCCAATGGAGGCTTATAATTTCACATGCTCCAATGAGGACTACAAGTATGTCATAATCAGTGGATTTTAAAGAAATATTGCTCCTGTTTTAATGAAGCTATGAGTTGTAGTGAGTTCAGTGACTGATGTGTAGAAAATAGTGATCACTATAATAACCATCTTGACCATGATTACTGCTTTTACTTCCCTGTAAATGTCTGTAATTAATGAATTAATTGCTTCTTGTTTGTTAGTTTGTACACATATGACATGAGGTTTCTGGATGCTCCAGTGAAAGTGCACATGGACCACGTCTCTGCAGTGCTGGATGTAGACTACTCTCCCACAGGGAAGGAGTTTGTGTCAGCCAGTTTTGATAAGACTATCCGAATCTTCCCCAAAGACAGTGGCCACAGCAGGTCAGTGACGTGTCACATCATCAGGGTTTTAATAGTAATGACATGACATATCTGACAGTATCAGGACAATATTGGGACCCGATAACTTCTGTTAAAAATATTTTCATGACACGTATCTAAATTTGTCTGATATTTGAACCTGAAATTCATCTTTGTATTTATTAAACTTTGTTAAAAACTGTGAGCTGTAAATTCTGGGTGTATAAAATATGAGAGAAGCCGCTTATGCAAAGTGTTTCTCGTCCTTTCTCACAATAGGGAAGTGTACCACACCAGGCGAATGCAGCATGTCATCTGTGTGAAATGGTCGTCAGATAATAAATACATCCTGAGCGGATCCGATGAGATGAACATCCGGCTGTGGAAAGCCAACGCTTCTGAGAAGCTGGGATTGGTGAGGGCCATTAGCGTTTAACTTCTAACAGCTGATAATGTGCTGAAGTTACAGTTACAATACTACTGAAATTACAATGTGTTCATAATGATTTGGGGTTTCAACATCCAGGTCAGGAATTGTAATGGGAGAATGGGTGTGAAGACTCTGGCCCATATTCTTCACAATCTGTATCTGTAAAGCTGGTGTGTGTAGTTAATAATACATGGTCACATGAGGTGTGGGAGATGGACTTCAAATAGTTTAATGCTACGGAATCACTTTTTGCTCCATAAAGAACCATGTTTGCAATAGAAATGTGTGAGTATGAAGAAAAGTTTAGATTCATTTGATCTAAAGGTTGTTCTCTATTACAAGTATGGTTCTTTTATAGATCCAAAAGTGGCTCTTTTGAAGAAATGGTTTGACATGGCTTCATGGGAGGGGTAAATGTCAGCCCTAGCTGCCCCTAAATGTGATATGAATGAGCTGGACCTCAATTATCTTGTTAACCTTGTCACACTTTGGCTCTAATATGTTTGATGAACCATCAGATTTATTGAAATGGGTAACTGTATAACACTTTTCTGATCGGAGAGCTGTTCCTGTGTTAGAAGGTTTTGAGAGGTCTCAGAATGGCACTGAACTCCAGCACACTGATACTGTAGGTGTGCCAGCATCGACAGCAGAGGCCGCTGCCAAGCACTTAGAATGACTCTGCTGGAGAGAGAATCGCTCTCAATAAGTGGCTTTATGGCAGGGCTGCCACCGCTCAGGCTTTGCCAAGAAACAGCCTTCTACTTTACTTCTCTCTTCAGAGTGTTGTAATGTGAGTTTATGGCTCATGTAATAGAATAAACACACAAAACAACAAGGAAAACGCTACCAAGAAATGTTGTCTCTGTTATAAAAGTGGTGTACTGGAAGAAACCCACATACATACAGGATTTACTACCCTTAGCAGTAGAAGTACAGTCATAACTACTGAAGTGAAGTTGTGACAAAGGAACAATTTGCAATTGAATGAAATTTGATGTAATATTTACTGTTACAGTAAGGCTGTGTATTGGCAAGAATCTGGCGATATGATGCAGAACATAATACAGGGGTTACTGTTGAATATATTGCGATACTGTAGGCAAGACAATACATTGCAGTTTTAGGTAAACAGCCATATATATGCTGTTTTATTTATATATATATATATATATATATATGTTAGTTAGTGTTTTTAATGATTAAAGATGGAATAGACCTTTAGAAGCAAACACACACTTAAGTTGAGCTGCTTTGTTTCCAGCACTGACCAAGCCCACCATGTTATGTAAATTAGGTCATTCAGACATTGTCTTGTGACACCTCCAGGAGTATATACAGTATATATGTAACTTCAAGATTTAAAGTGATGGAACTTTTTGGACTCTCTGTTAGAAACTTTATCATATATTAAAAGGCCTGTCACTATGGGCTCTTATGGTTTAAATGGTTCTTAGTAGAACCACAGAACCATGTCAGTTCAAAAAGCCATTTGGGTGCTAAAATTGTTCTTTGCCTGTATAAAGAACTCTTACTCTTGGTTCTGTGTAGCACCAAAAAGGGGCCAACTATTGTTACCTGCCAAAGAGCTGTTTTGGTTTATAGTGGGGACAAAATTCTTATGACTGATGGAGAACTTGGACATGCCGCTTGTAGCAAAGGTCATCAGAAACCTTTGTTTGGACTAGAAGTCCATTCCTCTAATAGATCTCTCATCTACCCTGAGCCTCAGTGGCTCTGAGACTCTAATGCGGCTCCGAACTGGCAGGTTTTTGGCCTCTTTCCGTACTGTACATACAGTGGATAAGATTTATTCCAACGCTTTGCACTTAAGAGGATCGGACGAGCAGTGCACCTGTCAGCACTTTAAATCGGCCAATCACTTAAAGCCAGCCACTTCGGAAAAATAATGAAGAATCAAACAATCAAACAAAGTGAGAGAGCTTGAGTTTTTCTAATTAAATTCAGAGGAGATGCTGAATCTAGGTTCTGATCTCATGTCGGTAAACTGCAATACTGTAGAAAAGCTCAGTTTGGGGGGAAAATGACAATTTGGGGGACAGAATATGTCATTTCTGTTTAAGTAACTGTTAGAGCTTGCATGTCAGGGTCCTGTGGTAAGATTTTTTTATTTGAAATAGAGCCTGAAGTTGAGCCCTGTGTTTGTGAGAACTACGCCAGCAATTAAAGGAACAGAACCTATGTGCTTCTGCTTGGCTGGTCTCGTCTCGGCCAACTCTTCTAGACATTACCTGGATGAGCTGTATGTGTGCAGATTCTCTGAATCGGTCGTACTGGACATTTGGACATTATCCTGCCAAACCCCAAGTACACAGTCGGGGTAATGTCAGTGAGCCCATGTGTGAGTAGAGCAGGTCATTTTCCAGAGAATTCAGTGTAAGTCATGCTGCACCTCCTCATTCATTTCCTATAGCAAGAACACATCTGACACACTATGCTACGTGTGTGAAAGGGCAACTCCAGATAATGTCTGGACATCAGTGTCCAGAGATGTTCTCCAGTATACATCACAGACCACTAAACTGAACTGTCCCTCAAATTTCATTTAAAAAAATCTGATCACTTAAATTAAAAACAGGATTTGTAGACTTTAATAGTGCATTTAAAAAAATAATATTGTGGGAAAAGGTTTTCTTGAAAATGTAAATGGCCAGATATTTTATAATCATTGCATTAAAATAACATATTAAGTAATAATGTTATTAAATTTGAGACTTTCAAATTTCAAAGGTAAATGTGCTCATAGACCGACTGTGTTTTGCGCACAGCAGAATTTGTCCTCTGTATTTAATCCATCCACACACAGTGATACACGCATACACACTAGTGAAATCACACACTAGAAGGCAGTGAGCACACATGCCTGGAGTGGTGGGCAGCCCTATCAAGATGCCTGGTGAGCATCTGGGGAGTTCAAGTGCCTTGCTTAAGGGTACTTCATTCATGTCCTGCCAGGTCAGGGATTTAAACCTTCCAGTCACAAGACTGGTCACTTCACTGATTTGAGATTCTGGAGCTATTTGCCAAAGTTAACAGCAAATTAAAAACAGTTTTAACATGTATGGAATATAAAATAAAAGTTTGCATTTTTGGATATTCTGTAGTGCCTCCAGCACCCAGGTTGAGAATCTGTTTTAAAGCACACCAGTTTGTGCTCAAAACAAAATTGATGCATGTTTTTGAGCAGCTTAGGAGACATTTTTGGGTTTTATTTATGGAGATGGAGATTGAAGACAGTCCTAGGTCTAGTGTTTGTTACTGTCTTTAGCCTAACATCTTGCTTCAGATATCGAATGTCTTGGCTGATCTTCATCTGGAGTCAGTTTTGAAGTGTTCATTTGATTATTCACTGAACTTTCTCTTTAAGTAGCTCAGCTTATTTCACCTTCTGGCACACTGCAGTGTCTTTAAAACAGTCTCCCTCTTCTTTACCGTACAAGGTACTTTAACCACTGCAACATAGACCACCGTAAAACTGTTAATGTCCATAATAGTCCATACAGCTTTGTGTTACTTGTCATCTTGCTCATGAGAATGTTGTTAAGAACGTCGTAAATAAGGTTTAACAGGCCTTTCCCGTTTTGTCCAGAGAAGCAGAGTGTTTCTATGGCATCAGCAACTATTAGCCTTAAACAAATTAAATGTAGGAGGAAAAAATCATTGCTTTAATTAGAATGAAAGCCTTTAGTGGAGGGTGCACTTGGACAAGCTGTGGGCATTGAGAGAAGACTTTTATGAGACAGTGAAAGAGAAACCTGGTGTCTTTAGGCAGAGCTTCTGATGTATTGATGCAGCAGTTTTGTCTTCCTCCTGGTTTTGTTCTGGTCTAAAGTGTGCGCATATGAACAAGAAGAAGTTTTCTACAGCCAGGGACCTGAAATCTCGGGTTTTAAAAAGAGTTTATCTTACTTCCCTGTACTAACCAGGGAAGGCTTTTTATGCTGGGTTTTTGAGCATTGTGAAAGTGATTCTATTTAGTGGCTACTCACCACCCACCACATACCCCAGTTCCCCAGCTTATCCCAAAAATGTTATATGGAACACCATCATTCCAGAAAACACACTGTGTGACTGGGATTGGGCATAGTGCCAGTAGGCTCACGTTTGTCAGTTCCAGAGAGTCTTATTCTACTGGCAGTACTTTGCTACATGGACAAGCTGTTAGTAATAGTTGCAACTAGTTGCAACATAGTGTCAAACCATATATATATGGTTCATTTGTTCAATGTTGGCCCGCGACTTTGTTCAAGTTTAAAATTTTGGCCCATTGTATATTTGAGTTTGACACCCCTTGATTTATGGCATGTGGTGGAGAGATCCATTCGCACTGAACAGCCTGCACCTACACATATTATGATGACCTGTCATCTTGAAATGGCTTAACGTCTTCTGTCCACTTGTGAAACTGATGCCATGTTGAGTTGATGCATATTATTAGAAGGGTTCCTACACAATACTAATCCCATGATTTTTGGCATGTCTCTATTCTGACTGGTTTACAGCAATGAAATGAACTGTTGCTGCAAAGCAAGTATTGTTTATAGACCTGTAACGAGTATAGACCTGCTTAATAGAAAACATTGTCAGGAAATACATGAGAAATACCAAATAGACTTCAGTTTATTTGCTACATTAGGTTTATAACACCAGTGTTAAACTTTGTACTCAGTGGCAAAGGGCTTTTACACCATGTCAACAATGATTGGTCATTCTTCTATTTCTCACCATACTCCTCTTCTTCCCTGTCATTCACAGCTCACTGCCAGAGAGAAGGCAGCCTTAAACTACAACCAGAAGCTGAGGGAGAAGTTCCAGCACCACCCACAGGTGAGGCGCATTGCTCGCCACCGTCACATGCCCAGAGCCATCTTCAGACAGAAGCGAGAGCTGCGGGAGATAAAGGAAGCCCGAAGCAGAAAGTAAGTGCACATCTCTCTATCTTTGATCTCTTGAATGTACACAGGGTTTCTCCTTACCACGCTGAACAGAAGCAGTCCTACAATCATCGTGAACTGCACGAGCTATGACAGTTAGTTGACCTGAAAACAGAAGCACTCTCCAAGGCTCAGTAGGGGTGTGAATCTTCCCTCATGGGTGTTGATGATTATTATGGCTGTACAAGACACCATAGCAAACACCTAACAATTCCATAGCAACAGTATTACAGTCAGCTGGGAAATCATAGCAACTTCATAGAATCCACCTGGGATAACATAGTACCTGCCTAGCAACCACCTAACAGCACTCTAGCAACTACCGAGGAACTCCTGCCTAGCTGCACCATATAAAGCACTTAGCAACATCATGGCAACCACCTTGCAGAAACATTTTCTCTTCACTGACCACATACACTCGTGCTTGGAAATTTGTGAAAAATTGTGAATTTCCTATATTTCTGCATAGATTTTCCCTAAAACTTCATATTTTCACACATCATTAAAATAGAGGAGAATCAAATCAAACAAATAAGACAAAAAATTAGACTGTCATTTATTTATTGATCCAGTGTTTCATATGTGAGCATGTGAAAAGGTGAAAAGCTGATCAGCTGAGCTTTAAGTGGGATGAAATATGTATATTTTCAGCTCCTCAGTTTAAAGAGAACCCATTTGAGCAGAATTAAAGTCCATTAACAGCACAGCAGTTTAAGTGACGTGCTGCATATATGCACCATTTAATTGTTGCGAGGTGGTTATAGGTGTGTATAGTGTTATACAGTGTTCTATAGTTTACAGTGGCTTCAAACCCTGCTTAGCCAATCAGACTTTATTACTGGAACTATCCGTTTCATAAATGCACACAGTCATTAGTTATCAGTACAGATTTTGCAGAGAGATTTTGGCACAGACTGCTTGGCACAGGTCAGCTTACTGCTTGTGATTGCTCTTGCACTGTGGCTGAGCTCCAGCAGCCAACTGAAAGGTCCTTATGGGCTCCGTGCTGGGTGCTGCACTCTGAGTTCCTGGCTGGATTTCAGGCTTTACTCTTCCTCACTGGTGTAGTGAAAGAGAGGTGTAATTTCTCAGTGCTGCTCAGTTCCTTGTATGTGGGATCTTTTGACGTGTTCTTGGGGGTATTTTTGTGGGCTGCCCTCTTCTGGGAAGATTCTGCGCTTTTCCAAGTTTTCTCCACCTGGAGATAACTGCTCTCACTGTGGGTCACTGGTCCCAAAACCTCAGCAATGGCTTGATAACCTAACTTTCTTTTTCATCTCTTCTGGACGTTTCACCCTGTGTCTCTGTTTTCAATTGTAGAACCATTTCAAAGAACATTTTCAGTGTTTTTCAGTCTCAGAATCTTTAGCATGTGGCTGATTACAGTTACTTCAACATCTGCTCATTATCTTTCATTTGAAGCAGGTTTTGAGTACAGGATGGCCTGTAGAAATAAAAGTCAGTGGTATACTATAGTTACAGCTGTTGCATTCTAGGTTAAAAAGCATCGTAATTATTTAAACGTATGTTGAAGCTCATCAGAAAATCCCAAATCTATTAAAAACTCTGACTCATGAGCCCTTGTGTGTTTTGCTGTTGCACTCACCTGTGCTATGGAGGAAATGAATGTGTACTTGAGTCATGCTTCATTCTCATTGTCTGTCTCTCTTTGTCTCTCTCTCGCCTCTTTTTTGCAGGGAACAAAACGTACGCAAACACAGCAAGCCGGGCTCCGTTCCCTTGGTGACCGAGAAGAAGAAACATGTGGTGACTGTGGTAGAATAGTGCGTCGCATCATGGAAGAACTTTCAGTCCTCCCAACGTTACACGTACACTCGCCTATCAAAGGAGATCTTGACCTTTTTGACCCCAAGACATTTTCAGACTCTCAGCTTTTTTAGTTTGTGTTTTGATGGACTTTCTGAAGATCAGCCACGAACTATGATTTGTGGGACGTTAGTTTGTTTTTTGAATCGATGTAAATTTGAGGAGCCTTTTTGTAGGCCACTTTGCTTTCGCACTAAGAACATCTCAGAGTGATTGTTATGGAGGAGTTTTAATCTGTTTTCCACCTGATGGTAACAACAAGGTATCATATTACTAACTGCTTGGACCCTGGATTACGCACAGAGCTGGAAAAAATAAAAAGTCTTTATATCAGTATGTCAGAATTTTTCTTTTCCTCATTATTTACTGCCTCATTTTCACATCATTTGCCCACCCGTGAGATTTTGAGTTTCTTTATGTAAAGGTTATTCATGCTCTAATCTCTTTTAGATAATGGTTCTTTATAGAACCAAAAAAGGTTCTGTGCCACCACTGAAAGCGTCCCATGTAGCACCTTTACTAAAGAGTGTAGCTTTAGGAGTGGACAAAATAAGTTTCTTTATAGTGCGTCTATTACTAAAATTGAGTTTACTTGAGTTCATTAGTGGCTCCATGTTCCAACCAGTGGCTGTAAAAATCACATCATATCATATATACACCATTCTTCCATAACATTATGACCACCTCCTCGTTTCTATCAGCTCCACTGACCGGAGCACTTTGTAGTTCTGTAATTACAGGCTGTAGTCCCATCTGTTTATCTGCATACTTTGATAGCCTCCTTTCACCCTGTTCTTCAATGGTCAGGATCCCACAGAGCAGATATTATTCGATTGCTGGGTCATACTGTAACTAGGGTACATTGAGATTGTGTAAGTATACGTTGCATTGGTATGAATGGGTCAGACAGCAGTGCTGCTGGAGTGTTTAAACACTTCAGTGGCACTGCTGGACTGCGAATAGTCTCCCAACCAGAAATATTCATCCAAGAGCATCCTGTGAACACTGATTAGGGACTAGATGATGACAAACACAAACAGAAGAAACAGATGAGCTTCTCTCACTCTCTTCTCACTTTGCATCTACAAGGTGGACCAACTAGGTAGGAGTGTCCAATAGAGGGGGCAGCACTGCAGAGTCTGATCCACTCATACCAGCACAATACACAATAACCCACCACCACCGTGTCAGTGTCACTGCAGTTTGGAGAATGACCCACCACCCAAATAATAGTCTCTGTTGTAGCCTCTCGCTTTAGTACATACAACTTTTAGATTCTTATTTTAGTGGAACTGTGGCTCCACTTGGCTGTTACTTTTGTTAGTTTAGTTTTGCAAAAGTTGTTCAGCTTTGGCAAAATGAAGTCAGTCAATGGCTGTGAATGTGAGTTTGATTCGTTTTTGGTTAATTGCCCAAACATGAATTGTTCTAAAATAAGTTATCTTGTCAGAAGTGTTAGAATTTATAAGGAAAGCACACTGCTGATTAAAACGATGCCAGTTCTTTTGCTTTATAAAACTGAGAGCAGCAGTTCTGAACCACTAATGTCATTTGCGGTAATACTCTACCTTTCATTGTCTGTTTCTTAAATATTTGTATGTCTAATGCCATCTTACGCATACAGATATCTTAGTTAAAGCCGTTTTGATGCTAACCTGATACTTGCCATGGCATCCTAACGAGTGATGTCCCTTTAATCAAAATCCTGCTCATCTCTTTAATCAGAGCTTTGCTTCACCTCCCTACTCCGTCCTAATTCCATAATCCCATCACTTCAATCTCCTTGGCTTGATCTCTGCTTGGCTTTCTCCACTACTGTCTCAACTCTGAGGGGGCCTTCAGAAGACTAGTGATGGTCATTCACACATGGCAACCATCCTTTGGTGTGGTGGTGTTTTTAATAATATCATTGTCCAAAAACAGAATATATATATATATATATATATATATATATATATATATATATATATATATATATATATATATATATATAACATATTGATATGGGGGTGTGTGTGAGAGAGCAATGGGTGCAACTTAAATTAGCTGAATGCATTCATGCATTCATTAGAAGGGCTGTCCACCAACATTTAGCCTCTGGCTTCCTTCTGTATTTGCTCTGTCTTTCCCCAAAACACACTCCAACAGCAGGTGTAGTTTTCACCCCCACAGGTTTCTAAACGGGAAACTCTCCAGTGGCCGTGCTGCAGAGGGTCGAGCTACTGCAGCAATGACTACAGATTTGATTTTGATCAGAGTGCTTCTTTAACCTCTCCCCTGGTCTGGACAAATGATGGAATCCAAGACCACCTACAAGGCAGACTGAGATTTACATTACTATAGAGGTCAGTCTAGAGGTCTACATCACAATATATCCAGAATCGTGGGAAAACATGGTTTTGCTGGTCCGTTCTGGTGGATCTCCAGAAAATCCAGAAGATCCAGCTCAGTGTGAAGAAAGCACAGAAGCTCTCAGTCCTCAGAGCTGCTCTGGCAGCATTAGTGAACACAGGAGTGGGAAATCCTCCTCTGAATCGACTGGTTATTATTGGGCATTTCTGACAGGGTGGTATTTTTAGAACACGGTCCAGATCCTCCAGTGTTCACTCCAGTCCGGCTTTCCTGACTGCTCTCCTCCTGGCTGTCAATGAACCAGCGTCCTCCCCCAACCAGGAGGGTTTCTTTCCCCACCCGTAATCGGACAAGCCCCGCCTCCCGCGGTCGGATTGGTTGTAGTATCCGCTCTTCTGCGATAGGATTGGCTGATGACAGGCAGTCTCTTGGGATGGCTGAAGCTGGTAGGCCAGTCTCTACTTTACTGCTCTGGGATTGGCTGGTAGTAAAGAATTTGTGTCCTGTAATTGGCTAGAACGTATTTCAATTTTTAAAACGTATTTTTAAAAGTATTTTTACTATTAAATACGTGGAAATAGTTTTATGTCTTATGTTAAGTTATAATATAATATATCATTCAGCAACAATGTTAGTAGATTGATTAGACAGAGCTGTTTCTCTCTGAACAGCAGAAAGAAAAAACAGAAAATGGGATCTTTCTTTATACCAGGGATTGTGATGTTTACAATAAATATAATAAATATAGCCGTTATTCAAAACCATCGTTGTATATATAATTTCTATACATATATTACCCATATGTGTAAATTATACACTCTCTGTTTTGACAATACATTGGTTCCATCCACACTTGGCATTAATATGTGTCCTGGTTAATCTGATAACAAACAGCAAAGTGTCATTTGACCGATTGTGATTGGATTTCGCAACAGATTCTCTTATTATTTCCACTGGAGGAGGAGCATGGTGTGCATAAATTGATCAAATGGAGATTAGCTATTCATTTCCACATCAGCAATGAGAAGTACCTTTATCCATTAGTTAGTCTGTACTGAAGTCAGCTGACTCGTCGAGTGCGGTGTGCTCTTGCAGTCATTACGCTCACACTTCAACAATAAGGTTGTCGTATGTGTCTCTGAGTACCTCTGAATGTAGCTTGAATGATGGATTTCAGTGCATCCTCGAGATGTACACTGTGCTGGCCACTTATGATCGGATCACCCAGGACACACGTTAATGTCAGGTGTGAACTGGGCCAATGTCTCTGGCTGTAACATTTTGGCTTTAGCCACCATTTTTGTGCAACAGCTTTCTGTGAGTTTGACTCGAATTTTGGACATAAGCCCAATTTGACATATTATGTTTTCTGCAACCTCAGGCCTTCCTGGCTGCACAGATTTCTGCTGTCTGCTGCCTCAGAGACAATCAATGATGACTCCTGTGCAGGTGCCACATGTCAGGACTAACATGTCAGGGTCAATATTATCCCCACCACACACAACAATAGAGTTTGATTCAAAACATCACCTACATTTCATTTGCGGCAGTGGTGGGTCAGTGGTTGGGTTTGATGGGTAGGTTCACCAAGCTGCTACTGTCACTGTTAAGCCCTTAATCCTCACTGCACATATGGGTTAAAGGTGGAAATCTACCACACATGGTGATTGGGCTTGTTTCATCTCACTCTCCAGTGTGTTCATAGTCTTCTAAGCAGCCTGTGTGAATTCAATGCTATTTCACAGTGAATGTGATACACACACTCCAGCCAACATGGTCATGTGGGGCTAACATGGTTGCAATATGGGCTACGTGGGTTCCAGGGCTCTGTTTGTATTTGTTCATGTGTTGTTACTGGGACCCAGTTGGGCTTTCCAGCTGGACATCATCATTATAGCCCACTTTAATCTCACATGGGTCACATCTAGGTTGTACAATGTGCAACCCAGATGGGGCTTATGTTTACCTCCTTCTGGTCCAATTATGGACCCTGGTGGAATCCATTCATGGTGGAACCTAAGGGCAAAACTTTCTCATACCCAGTTGGGCTGCCCATACAGGCATGTTATCTGCTATATCTTTATTGTCCATGTATTGCTAAATAAACTTTCTGCAGAATTACATTTTTTAGTCAGCTGTAAATTGATCTCACCGATTCTTCAATGGTTGAATTTGTTCACTGTTTTAGTTACAATATCAGGTGGCAAACAGTGGGGATAAATAAACAGTTCAATATGTACAATTTAAACATTATACATAATAAAAGTCAAAACACACACTAACACTCTTAACTCTTTATTGCACACCGGGACAGGGACAAAAACGTCTCACTCTTTCCAGTGTGTAGAGTTTGAGTGTGTGTACATGGTGGTCTGCTGGCCAATGGAATATGTTTATGCTTTATCAGCTCCAAAAACTTCAGAAGCAACTGTTCATCAATATGTTTATTGTTGTGCATCTGAGATCAGTAGCTGGGCCTCCAGAAGAACACATCAACACTGTCTAATGAAAACCCCGTATCTCCACCTTTGTCCTTTTTAACTTTTCTCCCAGATGGAAGTGAAGTGAAGGAAATGTGAAGGTGACAGTGGTTCAGGACTGGACCAATAGAAATCCTACTTTTACCTGGACATCCTTTCAAAGAGCATTTCTGCTCGTCAAGTCTCCAGGTTGGAGATACGTGTTTTTCACTGGAGATCAGCTATATCGGGGCTCCATCCAGATGTTTTTATAGGAGGCCGCCTGACCGTCCAGCCGCTGTGTGACCCGCCAAGCCAGTGGCCAATCCCAGTGCGCGGTGGGCGGGGCGTGTCTGAATACAGGTGCGAGGCGCAGCGGCTTCCAGCGGCGCTCTTTGAGCGTCTCCGTCGCTCCGCCCACGCGTCCAGCGAGGGGCTTTGATCCGCTTTCTGCGCTGCGTCCATCTTTCCCCTCACTTGCATTGAAGAAACCTGGAAGAATCCCCCCACCGGCAGGGAAAGAGAGGCGGAGGAGGAGGAGGAGGAAGAGGAAGGGAAGGAGGAGAGGGCATCTCCACTGGGTTGCGCAGGGCTGGAGATGCCAAGGAGCTCTTCTTGGGGGATGACGGCGACGGGAGGATTTAACATGACTGCGAAATAAAGAGAAAAGGCAAGGGGGGTGTTTGCACATCTGCTGCGTGTGTTTGATGGACGCAGGGTCTCGGGGAGAGCGTGCAGAGCTGGAGCAGTTGGGTGGGTGGTCATGCACATCTCTGATCTGACCCTTATAGATGGAGAAAGGCTTGGCATGCGTTTGGCGTCCAGATCTCCTCCGTTGGAGGACGAGGCTGTGGGACCAGTGTTCCCACTTTGAGGCCATTGCTGAGAAGCCCACTCTAATGCTGGCCTGCTTAGAAGGTTGAATGAAGCTCTTAAGGCTGTTGTTTTGTGTGTGTTTCCAGCAAGTGCTCGTGAAGATGTCCACTCCTCTGGGCTCCCGTGGTGGGCCGGTGCTGCCGGACATGCCGGACCTGAGCCACCTCACCGAGGAGGAGAGGAGGATCATCCAGGACGTGATGGACCGACAGCGGCGAGAGGAGGAGAAGGAGCAGTCCATGCTGAAGTAAGGGCCAGGGGCTGAGGTGTGGGTGGTGTGAGCTGTGCTGTAGGCCTTGCTCTTGGTGCTCCTGGGCTGAGTGGAGCTGGTTCGGGCCGGGAAGGGGAGGGGTGCCGCTGGGCCGCTCCAGGCCTGCTGGGCTCTCTGGTTCTCGAGCTTGCGATGGACGCCATTTTCACATCTTTTACACCTTCACATCCCTCTCACATCCCTCTCACCACCCAAGCCGTGCTCTCCACGCCCTCAGCGGCCGAGCTGGCTCCATAGGCGTCGATGCCGGTTCATTCGGAGGTGCTGAGAGGAGCTTTCAGCACCACGACGCTGTCCACTCCTTCAGCACTGCGCTGCCGGACCACAGGGCTGCCCCCACAGCTGTGCAGCAGAGCTGCCATGTAACAGCACTGCTGCTTGCTTTAATGCAATGGAAACTGAAGGTTCTCTGTGTTCCGTACTCCAGCAGAGGCGGTCTGGGGCTGAGGTAGCCTTGTGAGATGAAGGGTGCTGGTTCAGTGCCCTGTGACTGAAGCCCTTGCGAAAGGCATTTTACCTCCCAAAGTGCTCCTTGGGTTGGTGTGTAAGGTGAATGTGTGTGTTGGACTGGTGCATGTCGTGTTGGTGTGTAAGGTGAATGTGTGTGTTGGGGGACTGGTGTGTGTTGTGTTGGTGTGTAAGGTGAATGTGTGTGTTGGGGGACTGGTGTGTGTCGTGTTGGTGTGTAAGGTGAATGTGTGTGTTGGGGGACTGGTGTGTGTCGTGTTGGTGTGTAAGGTGAATGTGTGTGTTGGGGGACTGGTGTGTGTCGTGTTGGTGTGTAAGGTGAATGTGTGTGTTGGGGGACTGGTGTGTGTCGTGTTGGTGTGTAAGGTGAATGTGTGTGTTGGGGGACTGGTGTGTGTCGTGTTGGTGTGTAAGGTGAATGTGTGTGTTGGGGGACTGGTGTGTGTCGTGTTGGTGTGTAAGGTGAATGTGTGTGTTGGGGGACTGGTGTGTGTCGTGTTGGTGTGTAAGGTGAATGTGTGTGTTGGGGGACTGGTGTGTGTCGTGTTGGTGTGTAAGGTGAATGTGTGTGTTGGGGGACTGGTGTGTGTCGTGTTGGTGTGTAAGGTGAATGTGTGTGTTGGGGGACTGGTGTGTGTCGTGTTGGTGTGTAAGGTGAATGTGTGTGTTGGGGGACTGGTGTGTGTCGTGTTGGTGTGTAAGGTGAATGTGTGTGTTGGGGGACTGGTGTGTGTCGTGTTGGTGTGTAAGGTGAATGTGTGTGTTGGGGGACTGGTGTGTGTCGTGTTGGTGTGTAAGGTGAATGTGTGTGTTGGGGGACTGGTGTGTGTCGTGTTGGTGTGTAAGGTGAATGTGTGTGTTGGGGGACTGGTGTGTGTCGTGTTGGTGTGTAAGGTGAATGTGTGTGTTGGGGGACTGGTGTGTGTCGTGTTGGTGTGTAAGGTGAATGTGTGTGTTGGGGGACTGGTGTGTGTCGTGTTGGTGTGTAAGGTGAATGTGTGTGTTGGGGGACTGGTGTGTGTCGTGTTGGTGTGTAAGGTGAATGTGTGTGTTGGGGGACTGGTGTGTGTCGTGTTGGTGTGTAAGGTGAATGTGTGTGTTGGGGGACTGGTGTGTGTCGTGTTGGTGTGTAAGGTGAATGTGTGTGTTGGGGGACTGGTGTGTGTCGTGTTGGTGTGTAAGGTGAATGTGTGTGTTGGGGGACTGGTGTGTGTCGTGTTGGTGTGTAAGGTGAATGTGTGTGTTGGGGGACTGGTGTGTGTCGTGTTGGTGTGTAAGGTGAATGTGTGTGTTGGGGGACTGGTGTGTGTCGTGTTGGTGTGTAAGGTGAATGTGTGTGTTGGGGGACTGGTGTGTGTCGTGTTGGTGTGTAAGGTGAATGTGTGTGTTGGGGGACTGGTGTGTGTCGTGTTGGTGTGTAAGGTGAATGTGTGTGTTGGGGGACTGGTGTGTGTCGTGTTGGTGTGTAAGGTGAATGTGTGTGTTGGGGGACTGGTGTGTGTCGTGTTGGTGTGTAAGGTGAATGTGTGTGTTGGGGGACTGGTGTGTGTCGTGTTGGTGTGTAAGGTGAATGTGTGTGTTGGGGGACTGGTGTGTGTCGTGTTGGTGTGTAAGGTGAATGTGTGTGTTGGGGGACTGGTGTGTGTCGTGTTGGTGTGTAAGGTGAATGTGTGTGTTGGGGGACTGGTGTGTGTCGTGTTGGTGTGTAAGGTGAATGTGTGTGTTGGGGGACTGGTGTGTGTCGTGTTGGTGTGTAAGGTGAATGTGTGTGTTGGGGGACTGGTGTGTGTCGTGTTGGTGTGTAAGGTGAATGTGTGTGTTGGGGGACTGGTGTGTGTCGTGTTGGTGTGTAAGGTGAATGTGTGTGTTGGGGGACTGGTGTGTGTCGTGTTGGTGTGTAAGGTGAATGTGTGTGTTGGGGGACTGGTGTGTGTCGTGTTGGTGTGTAAGGTGAATGTGTGTGTTGGGGGACTGGTGTGTGTCGTGTTGGTGTGTAAGGTGAATGTGTGTGTTGGGGGACTGGTGTGTGTCGTGTTGGTGTGTAAGGTGAATGTGTGTGTTGGGGGACTGGTGTGTGTCGTGTTGGTGTGTAAGGTGAATGTGTGTGTTGGGGGACTGGTGTGTGTCGTGTTGGTGTGTAAGGTGAATGTGTGTGTTGGGGGACTGGTGTGTGTCGTGTTGGTGTGTAAGGTGAATGTGTGTGTTGGGGGACTGGTGTGTGTCGTGTTGGTGTGTAAGGTGAATGTGTGTGTTGGGGGACTGGTGTGTGTCGTGTTGGTGTGTAAGGTGAATGTGTGTGTTGGGGGACTGGTGTGTGTCGTGTTGGTGTGTAAGGTGAATGTGTGTGTTGGGGGACTGGTGTGTGTCGTGTTGGTGTGTAAGGTGAATGTGTGTGTTGGGGGACTGGTGTGTGTCGTGTTGGTGTGTAAGGTGAATGTGTGTGTTGGGGGACTGGTGTGTGTCGTGTTGGTGTGTAAGGTGAATGTGTGTGTTGGGGGACTGGTGTGTGTCGTGTTGGTGTGTAAGGTGAATGTGTGTGTTGGGGGACTGTTGTGGGTTATGTTGTTGTGTAAGGTGAATGTGTGTGCTGGGGGACTGGTGTGTGTCGTGTTGGTGTGTAAGGTTAATGTGTGTGTTGGGGGTCTGGTGTGTGTCGTGTTGGTGTGTAAGGTGAATGTGTGTGTCGTGTTAGTGTGTAAGGTGAATGTGTGTGTTGGGGGACTGGTGTGTGTCGTGTTGGTGTGTAAGTTGAATGTGTGTGCTGGGGGACTGGTGTGTGTCGTGTTGGTGTGTAAGTTGAATGTGTGTGTGTACTGCAGGACTAGAGTGTGGGGATCTCCAGTTCTGGAGGGCTGGATTCCCTCAGAGTTTGGTGCTTTTCCTGATTAAGCTCATCTGACTCAACCCTCCAGTTATCTGCCAGGTTCAGTTGGCATGTTGCAGCAGGGAAGTCAGCAAACCGTGTGGGTGGTTTTATAAAAAGTTAAATGAAATATTCTTCTAGTATTCTACAGAAAGATGCCACAGAACGTCCTCAGAGCAATGCCATAAAAGAACTCCTTTGTCCTCTAAACAGGGTTTCTCAACCTGTGGTCCATGATGCATTCTCTAGTGGTCCACAGGTCCAGCCATTTGGGAGACAGTAGTCCATAGTGGGCTGCTAATGCCACGTTAAATCATAATATTTGAGAATCATAAGCTTTAATAGGAAACACAGAAATAATAACTAATCCCAGAAAAACACAAATTAAACATGATCAGTTTTGGACATCCCAGCTGCCGTAGCAGACATTTAGAGACCGAGGACACTATCCATCACAAATTGCACCAAAACATCTGTAATTAAAACAGAGACTGCACTGAATGTGCTGTGATAGCATAAGTAGAACGAATGTCGACATGGGTGTTGAGGCAGCTTTTAGACAGAAGTAAAGACGTCTGCATGTTGTAACTAAATGTGTTGTCTGATGGTGCGTTTGTGAGGGACATTTGGGACAGATGTTTGAATGAGTACCTGCTGTTTTTCAAGCTTCTTCTCAGGCCACGATTCCCGTGATTTCAGTGGCAGATTTCAGAAATAATAGGCAGAAACAATTTCTAGTTTTTTCTCTTGTGGGCCGTTATGCTTTCTAGTTCTAAACAGGTGGGCTGTGAGTTGGAAAGGGCCGAGAACCCCTGCTCTAATGAGCTGTGGGTAAACAAGAGGGTTTAGAACCATGCAGAATGGGTGAGACAAAGATTTTTAGAGCAGTGTCATTTATGAACCGCTGTTGGTTGCCAAAATGAAATGTTCTATAAAAACTGCTACAGAAGATTCCCTTTAATTGATGCTGTAGAACAGGGGTGGGGATCTCCAGTTCTGGACGACTGGGTTCCTACACTTTGGTGCTTTTCCTGATCAAGCACATGTGACTCAACCCTCCAGTTAACTGCCAGGTTTAGTTGGCTGGAAAAGAGAAATCAGCAAACTGTGCTGGACTCTAAAGAGCATTTCAGTGGATGGTTCTTAAAAACAAAGCTTTAGTGAATGAAATGTTCTCTTAGAACCCTTAGAACATTCTCAGAGTAATCACATAAGAATGCTTGGTTCACTAAAGAGCCTTTCAGTGGATAGTTCCATAAATAATCCTTCCTGTAAATGAGATGTTTTCCTAGTATCCTACAAAACCTGCCACAAAAAGTTCTCAGGGCAGTGTCTTAGAACAAATTTCAGTGGATGGTTCTTTAGAGAACTGCTTTTCGCAAGTGAGATGTTCTCCCAGTAGCCTACAGAAAGATGTCACGAAAAGGTTCTCTGAGCAGTGCTGTAGAAGATCCTTTCAGTGGACAGTTTTAAAGGACTGCTTTCGTAATAGTACCCTACAGAAAGATAAGGTCAGTACCATGGAAGAACCACTTTTTGCCGTTGTCATTTAGAGAGCTTAAATGAGAGGTTTTCCTAGAACCCTTCAAAGAGGTGTCAGAAAAGGTTTTCAGAACACTACCTTAGAAAATATAAATGAAAATATAATGAAAAATATAAATAAAAAAGTCTTGCTGTGGAATTACAGAAAAGAGTCTGTAAATATGTACCTAGAAGTGTCTGCAACGTGAAAACCTGTTGAAGAATACATCTGAGCGTCTGATTCTCAAAGCAATGTTCCAACATCTAGTGTTAAACCTTCTCAGAGGAGTATAGCACCACCGACCTGGGCAGAAGATATGCATGATATACCCTGTTTTCATCTAAACGAGGCCATATGTTTATGGCCCTGTTCACCGATGATGTCCACTATAATGTTATTGCTGTGTGTGTGTGTGTGTGTGTGCTGTCTGATCAATATTGGGACATAATGTGCTGAGGCTGTCTCAGTTTTTGACCAATCGGTCATACTGAATTAGTATATAAACTGTGTCCTCTGTCATCATCTATGGTTCTAATTATGAGACTTATGCACCATATGGACAGATATATTGGGACACCTTCTCATTCATTGTTCTTTAAAAAGCTTTTGTTGGAGTTACTGTCATGGGAAAGTTTCTACTAGATTTTGGAGCATTGCTGTGAGGATTTGATTGCATTCAGTGACAAAAGTGTTGGCGAGGTCAGGACGTTGGATGATCACCACCCCACCCCACCATTATTTCCACCATAAGTTCCACTGTTCCACATCTGGGGGTCTTTATACCCCTCTGCTCCAGTACTATTGCCAGTACTTTACTACAGGTTCTAGATATGCTGTATGCGCATTTGTACCTCTATGTTAACAATGGGTGCAAATTACAAAATACATATGCTAAGTCTCAAGTGTGCCATGTGGCCAAATGTTTGTGGACACATGCTTGTTTTCCAATGTCATCATTCAGCCATAGAAGTGGGGTCATATGCAAAGTATTGGCCAGAGCTTCCCTACTCCAGAGAACACAGTGCCACATCTCCACAGTCCAGCGCTGGGGGTCTTTATACCCTTCTAGACAGTGCTTGGAACTGGGCATGGTAAACTAGACTCATGTGAGCAATGTGATTTCTTGTAGCACAATTGGTTTTGCTGTTGTTCCAAGTCCTAGAACCTTTTGTGTTGGTACCAGTGCTGCACACTTGCTAGTCTTGCACACTTGGAGCATGCTCAGAAGCAGCTACGCGGTCACTGAAAGCAAATGAATGATGTGTTCATGCTCTCGTGAAGGTCCCTCTGTACCAGGATTTGTTTGCTTTAGCATTCAGAATGATTGTGACAGCTTACGGAACCATAATGGAGGTTGTGTAGTGGCGCTTTCTTGTTGTTAGTTAAATATTAATGCTGGTGGGCGTGCGGAAATGGAGCAGAGATGGTGCAATACTTATGGTTAAAGTGACTCATCGACTTGATGTCTCAGCCACCTCAATGCTGGTGTGTGAATCATCCTATACACACACACACACAAACACACACACACACACACACACACACACACACACACACACACACACACACACACACATTCTCATGCCATTCAGTGTTTGGGCACTTTTTTCCCCCGAGAATCAAGGTTGAGTATTTGCATGAAGACCTTCCATAACGCTGTTCATCAGTAACAAGGATCGTCATTGGTTACCACCATTACATTACCATCATGGATGGGAGCCTTTGATCTGTTGGCATATTGTGTTCAGGCAACTGGTGTAGAGTTACAAAACAACAGAGGGGGCTAAGTAGCTCATGACTAATGTGTAGACCTCATGTCCTCCCTTTGTCAGAGGCCTGCTGTTGGCTTGGCCTTTGTCATGTGCTCTCCCAGCTTGTTTGATCTATTTTTGTTCAGAGTAGGTATTTTAAGGTTATTGAAGAGGCAGTTCTTTTGACCATGTCAACCTATTGCAATTAACTACTCACAAACAATGGATAATAGGGTTGGGTTCACTTCTGAGTTCAATACTGGTACCCACCAATACTTTTTCAGTACATTTCTTTCTATATAATAACAAACATATCATTTCAGATTTACTTGTTCAATGTCTCAGTTTCAACATTTTTTTAAATTAATTTAGAACAATTTATACACCAAAGTGATGTCATTTCAGATGTGTGGCCATTCTCGATTTATTGCCGTTGTTATATGAAGATAGACCACCACAGATTACCTTTTGTGCTGTTACTGGTGTTTGTTGGTTCTAACGTGTTCTGATCCTCAATTTACTGGGCTGAGTTATGGACTCCTATCCTATGGAGTCCTATGGACTTCTATCCTATTGTATCCGGTTAGTGATACAGCCTCTACCCTGTGAGGCTGATTGGCTTCCCACGTTCTAGTAGATTTGAGTCAAGGTCAGATAAGGTAAAAAACTGGTGCAGAAGGTGTGCTGAACTTTTTTACGATGCTTTTTTCACAAAAGAAGCAACATCCACATGCTGTGAGGTGAATGTGGCTTCGGTGAGTCCTGCATTGGAATACAAGCGATATATGTCTGTGTATCACTTGAATGAACCGTGTGAAAGACTTACAGCCACAGTAAAACTGTATTAAACACTGTTATCATTAAACTTCGGCACTAAGTCCCCGTTTGACCTGGCTGCTTCATTGGCAGTGGCTGCAGAGAGGTAGTTAACGTATGTGTCAGTGGTTGTGTAATTGGCTTTTGGGCTGTCAGGCTAACTGAAAGAGATGAATGTGGTGATGATGGTGATGATGATGATGATGATGATGATGGTGATGGTGATGGTCATGGTCATGTGAGATAGGGGACAGGAATAAGGTCAATAGGGAGAAGGAGACAGAAAAGATGTTGTGAAAGGTATTGTAGGTAACAATAGTAGAGGAGGTTGAGGTTCAGTTTAATGGGGTATTTGACAAAATAAAAAGGATGAAAGTTTACACAGAGGAACGTGTCAGTCTGTAAGCTGAACGGACAAATATTTAGTGTCTGTTTTACCTCAGATAGCATTGCTAGCCTTGCCACATCATGCTCAAGAACAGTGAGTTTGCTCACTGATACCAAAACAACAGTTTGCTCACTGATACCAAACAGTAAAGCCACTTAAAGATTTGGAAATGATGTGGCTTTGATCACACTGTGTGCTGTATTCTACCGAGTGCCTTAGCTTTAGCCTCTCTATAGGTATATACAGGTTTTACTGTCTTCTGGGAGAGTGTAGAGACTTTTCATGGCTCTTCAATATAAAAACACATTTTAATATGAAAATCCCAGTTTGCTATTACATATGTTCCTGTAATTGCTAGAGTTGTTACTCATTGATACCAAGAAATTGATGAGTTTACAAAATAACAGAAACACCACAAGGAGATTCTTTAAAATACCAATACCAGTGACTACTCTACAAACTGCTCTATAAGTGCCTGTTGCTAGATGTGGACTAGAGAGAGGGTATAAATCACCCCAACATTGAGCTGTGGAGCAGTGGAACTGTGTTCTGTGGAATGATGGTGCTCTTCCAGTACTTTTGGGTTGAGTTGAGGAATTGGGGATGAGGTAAGATGGCGTTTGTCTTACATTTTGACCTCAAAAACTCTCTTCATTGACTGTAATCCTCACAGCAATGCTCCATAATATAGTAGAAAACTTCCCTGCACAGTAAAGACAGTTAATTCAATAAAAGCAAGATAAACTCTTTGATTTTGGAAAAAACAATGAATGAGCAGGTATCCCAAGATTTTTGTCCATATAGTGTATATTACAGTAGTAGTGGTATCAGTGTGCAATATTTAAGAATAAGAAATTGTGTTGGTTTCAGTAGGAAAAACAAGGGTGTTTGTGCTTCCTGACGTGCAAGTCTATTCCAAATTTTATAAATGGCTGATCTGGTCTTGTATGACTGGAAATATCTGTCCAGAGGCAAGATTTTTCTCATAAGACCTCTGACTCAGTGATTGCTAATGTCTGATGCTGCATCTTTAGAACCTCTTTAGACTTCTATTTTCTTCATAACCAGCAGCCTCCAAACAGCCCAGTTCCTCCAACACCCATGGCAATACTCTTGGTCAGGTGGTAAATGGTGTGCTGTTCTTGGTCAGAAGAACATGCATTATATTCACATATGGCACATATTCTCCTCCACCATGTACAACTCTTACTGCTTGTCCCTCCCCCCTCACTCTGAATGCCCCCAGGGGTCAGGACACAGTGAGGGCAAACACACACCACACAGCCTTGTTACGCTTGTGAGCTTGCCGTAAGAGCATGCGTAGTACTACAGTAAAACAAGTGGCTCTCAATGCTGCTCCTGGAGCCGCCTGTCCTCTAACAAACTCCTCAGCCAACTAATAAGCTAATTAAACCCTACAGGGCAATTTAAATGTAATTAATGTAATTATGTAATTGCATAATGTAATGTATAGTCATGCACGGGATTGCATTACAAACAAAAAACATGGTTTTGACATTTTCTTTATTTAATATTCCATTATTTGCAACTCTGATTCATAATTGATGTTGAAGTGCTATGGGTTGCATTACAGATGTGTTGGAGAACATTCAGTTTTAGTTTAGTTTTACATTTGATCTACATAAAGATTTAATTACTTAGGTATATAATCAATTCCATCTACATGCATTTAATGTTCTGTGTCAGTCTGTCATTGACAGGTGATGTAAATGGTAACCAGTGTGAAGTCTGTACTGTTATCAGAGAGAATTGCCTTCTTTTTGTTTATACCTTTCTATGTGTGAAATGATATGTGTGTGTGTGTGTGTGTGTGTGTATGTGTGTGTGTGTGCTGTGTGTGCTTCTCTCTTATGAAGTAGACAGCTCTGGGTGCCTCAGTGAGACCTGACAACCTTTTGGAGCCCAGAATACCAGAATGCTAAGACTATAGACTAGTCCGACGTGTGAAATCAGCTACTCCTGTAGGGCAGTAACAGTTAGGTGTTAACTATATTTGTAATATATATTTAATATCTTGCTGGAAGGACAGTTTAATGCAAGTGAAGGCTGATACTGATTACAGCGAGCTTACCTTTTCTCAGTCCTTCTGTTGAAATGTCGGTGGGCAGCCTAGTTTATAGGCTAGTTTACAGCCTAGTTTCAGAGCTGTGTACATGTATATGCTCTCATGCTCTAAACAGGATAATTAAATGAAATACACGAATGTCCTCAGATGGTCACAAAGCAGTGAAACATGGCAGGCACCAGAAAATGACATGTTTAGGCAGACCAGTGAACCATAACCATGGCATGAGAATAGACCCCACACTAGTGTGAAATCACCACTAACCTGTACAGTGACAAAATGTTTTTTCCCTAAAGATCAGACTTGGATACCAACAATTTTCTGATTTCAGCTGTCATAAATATAGTTATACTGTATATTTTACACTGCAGTCAAAGCTTTTGCCGTAAGATTGTGCATTTAAATTCCAGTGGTTTTGTGACCAAATTGGTTTGTTAATAAAATAATCAATCACTATGTCCAATATATTTCAGCTAACACTGATAAAACTCTAATATTCTCTAATTTTCTCATACATCTGACGTATTGGTCAGGCTCTAATAGACTCAGACTCAGACAAATGTTCGTATGTGGAGGATGAGGTGCTCTGTAATGGAGTGTGGAGTGTTTTGTTCAGTGAATTAGCTTATCTATTGTGGCTCCTGTACTTGTGACCTGTTTTTGAGCCATTTGGGCAGCTGCTTGGGTTCATAGGCAGGGGAGATAGTGGTATTATGTTGCAGCACTCTTCTGGAGCTTGTGGTCAAAGGGATAGTTCAACTAAATAACACTGTGTCTGGTAATGAATACAACCTATAGTGCCTATATATAACTTTTGTTGTTGTGACAAACTGTTAAATATTTAATTAATCTATAATTAGCTACTGGTGTTAATGCTTCTGACAACACGATAACAAGCGTAGCCACGAATTAACATTATTCAAATAAAATTGTGGTACTTGTGGTTACTGAGTCCCATGTTTTGTTTGTTTGTTGCTGTTGTTGTTGTTGTTGTTGTTGTTGTTGTTAATCCTAGCAAGGTCTTGACTTCTGATCCTGTAATGGATCTACCCTGAAACAGTGCACACTCAGTCTGTGTGTTTCTTCCTGTGTTAGGGTAGTGTGAGTATGATAGCCTACCTTTAGATGCTCATCCTAAAGTGTAATAATTCTAGTGTAAAAATGTAACAAATACATTGGGATACACTGACTGGATGTACTCTGTAAGTGAAACTTTATTTATTTAATTTAAAGCATTTTAAATAAGTATTAGAACACATTAACTCAAGATATCAGCATAATATCTAATGAAAATATCAGTACTGGACAAGAATAAGTGCCATCATACCATTTATTTAGTTTTGGTATAGTTTTGGTTTTAAAATCTGAGCCATAGTAAAGTGAATATTATTAAATCATTGTAAGTTATGAAAAAGTCTTTATGCTGTTCATGGAATCTTTATTAGATGATTATGATAATGGATGATTTTTTAACATTACCATATTAATATTATGTGTCCCTAAATATTTAGTTGTTTTATGTTTGATGATGTTATAAATAAACCAAAAAATATTTGTGGGATGTTTTTCCTTTAGTAAGTTAAGGTCATATAACAACTTTTAATCAAATTCAGTTCAGCATTATTCAACAGTATACTGTAGTTTATTATTGACAGTTTATAATAGTAATATGAAATAAAGGACCTTATAGCCTAAAAAGAGATTTTGGCTGTTGTTTTTGATACCTGCTAGTAAAGGTGGGACAATATTGTATCATTATCATGATAAATGATGAATGATAAATGATTAATACTTTTTGTGTACCGTGAAAATGCCTTTAATTTAAGGCTTCTGAGTGGTGCAGCTGTCTAAGTCTTTGGCCCATTATTGGGAAATTGCTGGTTCGATGCCTCAGCCATCCGTGGCTATGAGTCCCATAGAGCACAACTGGCACAAATGCACTCTCTGGCCCTGCCCCCATCACTCAGTGAGATGCTAACCAGTACAGGCATCTTAGATCTTGTAACAGACACAGTGGAATCACATACTAAGCATCAGCCTCACAGCAATAGTAGCATTGAGCTTGGAGGTGGGAACCGGAAGAATAATCCTCCAAAATGTCTTTATTTATGATGATTTTTTGCCGTCTTGCTAGATACCTGACAATGATACCAGATATTTGTGGACACCCCGTCTAATGAATACATGGGGTGGTGATCATCGAACTGTCTGACTTGTTTCTGAATGTAATCACATCCTCATTGCAATGCTCCATAATTTAGTAGAACGTCTTCTTTGGACAGTAGAGACCGTTACTCTAACTAAGGCAGGACAAAATCTTTTAATAACCTTAATTTCAGAAGAAACAGTGATTTATATACCATACTTGTAGAGGGTTTTTTATTCACCCAAAGTCATACAAAGCCTGTGAAAATAGGTGACATGGTGGATGAACCAGTCAGCTTGCTGAAGGGACAGTGTGACCAAACGTGGTTATGCTGATGACCATGTTGTTCGCTTAAAGCTAATTATTGGCAGTTTGGTTTCATTTATGACCAGCAACATTGTCTTTCTCCGGCTGAACTCTTTTTTTGAGCTCAAAGCTAGAACATCAGAGCAGTTTAGCAGCTCGGGGCACCGAGCAGAACAGCGTGGCACAGAAAGGCCGACTTGGTGTACAGTACAGCTCTGTTGTTATGTAATAGCGTGGAAGCACCGACAGAGAGAGGCAGGGAGAGTGAGCAGTTACTAGTCATGTGAAGGTACACTAGCAACAGTGGGGCTGTCACGACAGCTGTCAGTGACTTTGTCCAGATGATTCAGTAATAGGTCTTTCTAAGTTTAAGTTATTTCTAGGTTTAGATTTAATATTGGTCAATGCTCCAGATGTCCTCAGTAGATTTTACAGCATGTACACTTTGACAGAACATCCCTATAGAAATGTCCATAAATATGCACTTTTTAGAGCACTCTTTCCATTTATTTGCTAAATTGAACAAAAATACAAAGACCTACTGTACACTCTATAGGGCTCTGGGATGTGCCACCATCTGTCGCCTGAGAGTCATTGTTTGGCAATGCATCTTTTGCAGGAAGCCCCCCTGGGGGTGGTTCAGTGGCCACAGAAAGGTCATCTTCTGCGTGCTTTTGTGTTTCAACACCACAACCACTGCTGCTGCTGTTCCCAGAGGACAAGAGAAAGGGGAGGAGCAGACACAGATAGAGAGAGGAAGCGCTGTGGCGAGTGATTAAAGAAGAGACAGTTGTGGGAGTTTAAAGGAGAAATATGGTGGTGGATCCTTTTGAGCTGATTGAATGGAGGAATATAATATCCTGGATTGAAGGCTTTGCTGAGCTAAAGGAACTGAGCTGCAAAATGCTCCTTAAAAGAAATGCTTCAGCCAACAATTCAACTTTCAGTTTCCCATTTGCATCAGTGTAATCAATCAACCAGGACATGTTTGTTTGGTGGCTGAAGTTTGCTTAGTCCTGTACCACGTACATGGGTATATATATTTCTTTAAATGTAGCTTTCAGATATTCTGAAACTCTGTTTTCAGTGATGTTGTGTCCACCCACACATAGGGTGTAATGAAATTGTTGACATCACAATTCATATATATATATATATATATATATATATATATATATATATATTATATATATATATATATATATATATATACCCCATCCTTATATATCCATATATAGTGAACTACATATAGCAACCTACATTGTCTGCACACAGTTATCACTAAATGTCAAATACTCATAACACTCAATACAGCTCCAATGCAACAGCCAGCAGATGCCTATGAGCATGACCCAGGATCTGACCCTGCAATCTTTGGATCATAGTTCTGGTTAGACTGTTGAGCCACTCAGAACCCCTTTTATGGTGTTTTGATTGTTTATGATTAAATATCACCCCATACAGGGCTAACATGCTCATGCAAGTGTTTTTGTCTCTGTGTGGATGGAAACATTTTCAGAAACAATAGGAAGAAAAAGTCTGATTATATAAATATCCATGTATGTGTGGACAAGGCCTGAGACTAATATAGTTCAGGTAATGTCAGACATCACATTTATAAATGTTTGTAGAACTTGAGTTATCAGAGCTCACTAATGGGTTGACTGTGCTGTGGTTGGAGTCTGACGTATCCAGACCTGGAACTATAACTGATAAACTATTGAAAACTATTGGATTTTAGTGTTTTTATCTGACATTACAGTTACGGTCTTTACGGTACAGGTTTAGTGACCCAGGTAACTCATAGATCTAGTTCCTTGTTGCACATATCATGGGACTCTGTGCTTTATGATAAGTGCTGCAACTCATGTGAGAGACAGGACAGGGCTCTAGACAATGTTGTCCTGTCATTGATAAAAATAGCACATGGGATGAGATGAAAGCTGTGTTGGGATGCTGTCGTTATGGCTGTGTTGTGTGGTGAAACTAGAGACTTTATAGATGAGGAGACTGATCACCAGTTTGAATATGAATGGGGGTTCACTGCTGTCTGATCACACACTAACACACCACCACCACATCAGCTGCAGTACTGAGCATGATGCTCTGTGGTGGGCCTATAAGACCCTGATTAGAGATAAAAACGTCAGTATGTGTAGAAACAAGGTTTAAATGAATTGGTCAATTGGTCAATAATTTACAGTTGCTGTAAAACAACATCCAGCAGTTTGTAAGCATTTCTTAACATCTTTCTTTCGAGACATTACATTCTTATTAAGTTACACTAGATTGATTTAATTTCAGTTATTTTCTTCACTTCTTCAAGATTTAATGAATTGAATTCCTTCTTCAGTTGAATACAGCTGATGGCCACTAGCTGGGGTGTGTCTCAAGTAGAAGGCACCAGCTGGAGCAGGGCAGTGCTTCACACTTTAGAAATGTTGACGTGTCTATATCACACCATACTGCACTTAGAGAGGCACATACACCTAATTTTTGAACAGCACAACTGAAAGCTGCTCTCCAAATGTGACATGCATTAGGTCAGTGTCTCCCTTTAAGTACACAAGTTTGTAATGCCACTGCCTCACAGGGATTATCAGCTCTTTCATGTGTATAGGAAATCATCAGTTTTATACTTCAGACAGTGTATATAGAACATACTGTACATCTATAATGAATGATCCAAAGGGTGGCGTGTTGTGTGGGCAGCTGTATGGACTTTGCTTGTAGGTCAGTTTAGAATTGGACTGTATGATAAATTACAAAAAAAAAAACCAAAACAAACAAAACTGGCGTGATATTCTATTTTGTTCTGCAGTATCAATAGGAATTTCTACAATGTATTTGGTTTAATTTGCCTGTACCATTGCGCATTGTGGAATAGGACTATTACATATTTCTAGTCAAATCTTTATGTCACATTGATTTTTTTTTACAGTTGTTAGAGAAATGGAGCTGTTAGCTTATAACATGCTCGCTGCTCATTGTCTGTGGTGTGTGTTGTGTGTTTGAGTTCCCCGTGGCTGGCTGGCTTGTTTGCTAAGCTTTACTACAGGGGAGGGGCCACATCTGCTTGATTGATGGCAGTGATGTGGATTAGAATGGCCGCTGATTGGCACACAGTATGGCAAGTTAGTTCCTTATGTAAGCAGCAGCTTGTGGCACCAAGCCCCTAAACACCTGCATGTGCACACCTGTCAGAGGATGCTCCTGCTGCTTTTCTCTGTGAAGTCAGAGCACGGGCCTCATTGTGAGTCCCGTGAGCGTGAGTGTTTTATGCACGGTTCTGAGTGCAGGGGTCAGTGACTGCACTGGTGATTGACTCAGTGCTTCTGTAAGCTCAGATCCAGCGCCGCTGAGTACTATCCTATTATCACTGTACTTTGAGAGAGAGAGAGAGAGAGAGAGAGAGAGATAAGGATACGAGTGTGGCCTTTTATGAGTTCTTTTAATCACCAAGTAGTAGATTTATTTTTTTCTAACACTAAAAGCTGCAGTAGCGACTGATTCTACAACTCTAGATAGTTGTTACACTTATGTCCATATGTTTGTGGATAGATATGCAAATGCACACACACAGCTTGTCTAGTCCCTTTAGAGAAGTATAGCCAATAGAGTATAAAGTCCCCCAGTATTATGCTTTGTTGCAGTGGAATTGTGTTCTCTGGAATGATGGCGAGCCATTCAGTACTGGGTTGCGTTGGGGATGAGATGGCATGGATATCATTCAACATCCTGACCACCATGTCAAACCCACTACCCAAATAATACCTGCTCTATGGTGGTCCTATGGAGTCCTGATCATTGAAGAAAATAAGCAAATAAGCAAAAATAACAAAGTATGCAGAGAATAAGTCTGTAATTATAGAATGACAAAATCTCCCTGTTTGGTAAATAGAGCTGATAAAATGGACAATAAATAAGGGAAGAAACAAGGATGTGGTGGTAATGTTATGGCTGGGTTGGTGCATAACGATATAATCCTATGAAATATAAACACTGAATATAGGATGCATTGTTTTAACTTCCAGACTTGTTTTGACTGAAAAGCTTGACTGGGCCTGTAGCGTGGTTGGAGGTACATCTCCATGCTGATGATGGAAGTTGATATAGGTATCAGGTGACCAGGCTGGATATAGAGGGCTGTAGTAAAACTAAATTAACGTGCAATATCATGTCCCTGTATCAGTTTTCAGCTTGCTAATTTGTGTGTATTTCTATGGGAGTGTGTATGTGTGTCTTGGTATACGAGGTGTATAAAAAAATATTCAACCTTTATTCATAAAAAAACTCGTATTCAGATACAACAGTTGGAGTAGTCCCCTTGGGTTCTGCCACTGTTAGAAGCAGCACTGGAGTGCTTCTTTTGAGGTGGCATGTCACATTCTCCATGATGTCTTCTCTGGACTGAACCCTGGTCCTTTTCAGGGGCATTTTCACTCATTTAAGTGTAGATAGGGCTGCATAATGTCTTATACTGATCAGAATTAGGTATAAAAATTGGTGGGTGGTAGTCCAGCTTGTTTTGTTGGTTCTGTGTACACAAGTGCAATGAATCGGTTTGTTCATGAAGTATTCCTTTGTAAAGTTATTTAGTAATAAAATATATCATTATATTTAAATATATCAAGGAAATTTGAGGTTCAGGTTGTGGCTGTCGACCTTAAGCATAAAGTCTCATAACCCACTTCTGGCTCATACTTGTACTTTCATCTGGCTCGTAGGTCTGTGAATCTGTGTGCATGAGCACAATCACAGCTGACAGTGATCAGGCCAGTTTTGATTGCATGTGGGCTGTGTGTGGCCTAGAGTTCAATCTCGCCTTGAAGCCACAAATGTGGATTCTACAACTGGAGACTGGCCCATAGAGTACCTTAACTGGGCCGTATTTGGCCCAGAATTGGTTGTTATCTGGGGGTTATTGACTCTTATTCTGGAGTTTTAGCTATTTATTTTAGAAAACGATCCAAGGTCCATAAAAGAACAATGGGTCTAACAAAACATACTATATTGATAGATGATAGACATTGTTCTGCAGGTCTGTAGTGAGCTCCACACTGCACTAGTTTCATTTGATTGCTTTTTGTAGCTACTTTTATCTCTGGTTTTATTTCTTTAAGTAAAAATAATGAGGATGGTATTTGGCCACCCTACCCACCTTTGATTACTGGTGTGTTGCCGGTCATGCAGACTGTTAGAGGATCGAATTTGGTTTTAAAATAACCTTATCAATGTAGTCTCGCCATTTGGCCTCAGCAAAATCCTAGGACCATCTTAAGGGCTGTTCAATTCCTTTATCAGCTGAAGTGAAGTTGGTTATATGAGCACCCTGAGGCAAAGGGTAAATAAACACAAGGATGTATACAGTAGAGTGACAGAGCAACAGAAATGAGAGTCATCCTAGCATGGTACTGCAATTTAGACAAAGGTTATAGCTGGTGTTACAGCTGAATAATCTGAATTTTATGCAGATGAGCTTGCAGTTCAATGACAGAAGTCCATCTTGCCATATAAACCCAGAGCCATTCATTTTTCCCTCTGCTAGAATGTGCTTCTGGGGGTGTAGAAGTATGTGCGACATCTTTCCAAACTAAGCGCATCATTGGACAGCAGTGAAGATTAAAATTGTGAGTAAAAGCAACAGTGTGTGAGAATTCATACTTCCTATGACAAGTGTAGTCCACTTTTCCACAGTAGTAAGTGCAAATTACATTTTGAACTACCCCTTGTTGCCCATGAGACATAGAACCTGCATCGAAGAGAGCAATATTACAGGACTATAAAACCACCAACAAATAACACACTCAGTGTTATGCAGTTCTGATTAGGGGTCTTGTGCGGCTTATCAGTGTTCCATAGATCCAGCCTGGTGTGGCAATGATAGAAATGCCATAATCCCTGTTACAGTCAGTGGAGCATCAACATGAATGCTATGTAATGTTGCTTTAAATTTCTATTGCAGTAGCAATGGGGCTATGTCTTTCACCCCTCTACTGTAACTTACTGCATTGTCACACACCACTTTTCCCACCATACACTCACAATTCTTCTCTCAGTGTGTGTGCGTGCATGTTGTCTTTGTGTCTGTAGTGTGGAGTGTGTGTGTGTGTGTGACAGAATGTCCCAGTGAAGCTGAAGGCTATCTCTATTACATGAGATTTACATGCTAAAGTAACAAGTGTCAGGACCTCAGTAATTTTACTTTCTCTCAGTATCAATTGGATGGCTGGGTGCACAGCCCAAACACACACACACACACACACACACACACACACACACACACACACACACACACACACACACACACACACACACACACACACACACACACACACACAGAGCTTTCTTTGTTTCAGTACATTCAAACATGGAACACATGGAGACTGATTGTGAATATTGAGAGATGGAGGCAGAGAATGCATCTTAAAATGAAATGCTGTTTACTTCTGTGGAAAAATTTAGAACAGCCCCATATTTATGACTTCTTAAAATGTTTTTATTTACTATAAGCTGTAGATAATTAGAACATAGTTAGAGGATTTTGGAGTCTTATTTAGACCTCAGACATTGGTTTGGTTTGTCTTAATTGTTAGTGAATTGGGAGTCACCATGGCCAGATCATAAGATTCTCAGGGCCTTCAAGAAATAGGATTTATAGATGCAGATGAATCTGTGGAAGGGATTAAAAGAACTGTTAAAATCAGCCACTACACCACTGAATTAATCTGTGTGGATGCACTTTGATTTGTTTTCGTGCTGCACACTTCCAGAAGGCCTGGTGTCATGGTATGATTGCGTTTCATGTGAGATGCTGCTGGACGTGCTCTGTGCTTGCTCCTGCGCATCAAATGCAGCATCTACCATCAGAAACAAGTTTGATTTTCTTGTGAGGTGTGCAAGGAGTAAACATCTGGGAAATACTTGAGATTTGTCTGGTTAAAACACATTATTCCCGATGTCCCAGTCTTTGTGTAGGTGTTCTGTTTCGGTCCGTTGTTTCACGACTGTATGACTGTCCACCTTTTTTTCAAAGCACTTTCATTAGCTTGAAACATACAGTAGGCTCTTGCCTGCTCCTGACCCAGGCATGTCTATAGATGGCTCCATGCGTGGGTGCTGATGGTTTGAAGTTCCGTGATCATGCTGGGTGCCTCGCCTGACTGAGGTAGGACGGCACAGTCGCGGCTCTAATTGCAGAGTAGCCATGCCCTGTGCTGCCATGCTGGCTTCAAGCGCATTATGTAACAGGACATTTTTTTTCCCCTCTCTGTGTCCTGCTGGCGGACGGCTTGATGGGTTGAGTTAGTTAGAAGTTAGAGAGTTAGAGGGTTGAGAGAAAATGACCCACTGTAGCCCAGAACCCTGGCACTCTTATGTTACTGCCTGAAAGGAGTTACAATCTCACTAAAGGCATGTGTTAACCTCTGCTTTTGCCTGCTCTGTGATCTGATATGTGTGCGCAGTGCCCATAATCAAGTTTACTACACTGTGTTGCAAAGTGATTATGGAAGAGAGAGAATATGACTGAGCTTTAAGGCAGGTAAAATTAGAGAGAGGTGAAGTTTATGAATATGGCTTTTAGTGAGACTTTCGTTTATCCATATCATGATAAAATTTTACATAATTGGACATAGCTTACTAATACTGCTATATGTCCAAAATATTTGTGAATGCCCCCTTCTAATGGTACATTCATTCACTTATAATGCACCCATTGTGACAAGATATAATACCAATTTTTACAGCTTGTCTAGTCCATGCAGAGGTACTGCCCATGACTAGGATAAAGCGAACTGTAGGAACCTAAATAAAACCAGTAGATGAACTCTTTTGTGCTTTGAAGTAACAGTGAATGACTAGGTGTACTATGTATCCATATATTATGGTTATTGGTAATTAACAGTTATTGTGGCATTATTGCATTGTTGTGTTCACCTGCTAACTTCTTCTTCTTCTTCTTCTTCTTCTTATTGTTATCTGCCTTTAGGGAGTTTTAAAGAGGATCATCATATTTATGATCACTGATGTCCCAACTGGTTGGATTTTCACGCCGGATACAGCATAACCCTCACCATTGTCAAAAATTTTCAAACTCTGCCCTAATGGCTGGTTTAACTGCTTCATGGAAGTCTACTGACCTGTTCTGGCATTTACAGAAAACAACTATCATCTCCATCTGGAGCTATTGATGTGCCAGCTTCTTCTGGATTGTCAGCTCTGATGATGAGGATGATGATGAGGTGATGGTGATGATTGCCAGCAGGGGACAGGAGAGGGAGATTATGATGACTCAAAGGCTCCCGGCGTAAGTGCCCTGGGTTTATCTCACACTGATTAATTACAGGACTGAAGCCAGGACAGAGTTTGTGTGACAGCATTTTAGTTCTGTAACTGAAAAATGCTAACATATGTTTTGACATTATTTAGATCAGTTTGCCCATGCAGTCTGGAATTAGCTTTGGTGGTATGGAGTCTGATAGTGTAAACAGGAGATTGAGTGCAGTTGAAATATGAATGGGGTTCTCATAACACTCCATGACGTCTGTTTATGAAGTAAAAGTTTCACCAGCCTTCAGTAAAGCAGGCTCCTCAGCTTGCTGGTTCCACCATAAATGCAGGAGGTGAGGATATTGTAATTGTCAGAGGGTAAAGCAATGTTGTGACTGTGTGTTCTGCATGAAATACCACTGCTGTGTTTGGTCATACGCCGTCATGATAATCTGGACTTAGTGTGCAGTCAATTGTCAGCAGGAATTCTCCTTCCTGGAACCAGCGGTGCTCTTGGGTGGTGTGCTTCATCTGCGCACCCTTGAGGCAGTACCTGTCCCATACCATGGGACTGAGTGATCAGCACACTAACGTGTTGATGTGAACAGAGATAATGAATGGTGCTCCTCTCTGAATCATGTACCAACGCTGCTGTTTCCTCCAGTTAATTGTTTTCATCTTTGAGAGATAACATGCTAGTGTGGCCTTTCATTTCTGGTGTCATCAGCACATGGGCTTGAAGCTCAGATGGTTCATCTTTGCGGCGATTCACAGCTTTTCTTGGGCCAAGCACTTTGGGACAGCTGAGGAGCTTTGAAGCAGCTGAGAAGCTCTGATCAGGGCATTTTCTCTTTGGTATTATGTTGGCGTTCTCCACGTTGGCTTCTGAAATGATGTGAGGGAACTTGATTGAACTCTTTTTTTTTCCAGCTTGGTTTCTCTCAAATGAAGTGCTTTTATTGGCAATGCTCTCTTTAAAGTTTCATTAAGATAATTAATATATTCTGCCGAGTAATGCTTGTGTTGGACTGTAACTTAAGGCTCTCTGGCTTGGACTTCCTTGGCAAGGAGTGGACTCTTGGCTTGGCATTTGTAAGACAGCAGTGTCTTGTATTGAGAAGGAGTGATGTGTGGTTTAAAAACGTAATAGTCAGCATTTATGCAAGGTTCAGAGAATGGCTGTCATGATTTTAATGGTAATCTAGCAATTATTTTGGGTTAATTACAGAATTAAAAAACATTAACAGAAAAAAACAAACACAATTAACAGAGTTTTCAAATAGCACAGAAAAACATTTTTAATAAACCATACAGAAAAAAACAAACCATTCATAACCATTCTGTTAAATTAAGATGGATTATTCTGAGTGGTTTGTTGTTCAAGAGAAACTTACTGACTCAGAATTGTTCACATGGGTGGTGAATAGACACAGATGTCTGCAGTGTTTAATGCCTCTCAAAAGGAGACACCAACCCTGCTCCTGAAAAGCTAACTTCCTGCAGACTAGTTGACAGCAATCCATACATCTGATCCCACTAATTACCTTCAAAAGTTCTTGATTGGCAGAATGGGCTGTGTTAGATTTGGGTTGGATTCGAAACCTGCTGGAATGTAGCTCTTTAGGATTAGTGTTGGTGACCTCTGCTCTAAAAGAACCACAGAAGTAGTGACACAAAATAAATGGTTTGTAACCGTTTTGTAGTGGCTGAACTGTAGTCATGATGAATATTAAGACTTCTATCTCCACCAGTGCATGAAATCTGAGTTGGTTAGTTTGTCACACCAGACCCACTCTTAATGAGTTCAGGGTGGCATTTCAGTCAGAAAAATGTGAGAATAGATTCAGAAACCTTGTATCTCCCAAAATGTGCTTTAGGAAAGGAGAAAACATTGTAAACTTTAGCTCTAATGTAAATGTAAAATATGTATTATTAAACAATTTGTCAACTAGATATTCATTAAGACTTTTTAATCATGTAATCGTGACAGCCCTAGTGTAGAGGCTGAGAGAGACGTTTGGTGGATGTGTGTCTTTTCTACATGTGTTTTGTAACCTATATATTTTTGTATTGTTTCTGTCGTTAATTTTATGTTGATACATTTGTGTTCATGTAACATTTTCAATTCAAAATTTATATCAGTGGTGGTCACCCTGATTTACTGTTAAGCTGCATCTGTCATACTGTACAGACAATAATTTGGCATTTTGTCACTGTTCCTAAGACTCCAGACACGCCTGTCTTATAAACCATTTGGTAGATGTTGAGTTACACCAGAAAAACTTCAGAATTTATTGAAATGCGATACAGTGATCAGTCTAGATTTGATACTATTTTTGGACTGGTGGTAATGAGCTAAAGTTTGCATTTCAGTTAAGTACAATATTTTACACCAAAACGTATCTTTAGTTGTAGTCTTCTGAATTAATGCTCTATCCACAAGTTGATATGTTGTGCTGAGTTCCATTTACCTTTGAAGTCTGACATCAGAGGTGGGAATGATGTCACACATGAGTTGACTGTGTTCCAGTTAAACGTTCAGATATTTGGAATTTGAATGTTTGGTCCCGTGTGTATCTGATTCCAAACGTGGCATAGATTTTGCCTGAATGTGTTTGTTATCTGAAGCGCATATACAGGTCTGCTGGCTTGTGAAGGTCAGCACCGCACTGACTGTTTTCCCTCAAAAATAAGTAAATTTGGCTGTTGGTGGAAAACAAGCAATGAAAAGTGGTGTCAATATCTACTTACGTAATTGGTCATGAGTGGCATTGACAAAACCCAGTGGGCACCAGCTTTTGCTGTCCGTGGAAGCGTTGTTCATGAGTAGATCTGACCAACTACATGTTCGCGGAACTTGGAAAGTACTGACCAACTGTATGACTGATTTAACGAGGCAGAACAGGGTTGAACTGCAGCTGTAATATTACTGCCTTTACTATTGTTGATTTTGAATTCAGTCATTGGTAGAGGCTCTCTGAACTTTCCAAACAGGAAATCTTTCTTAAAGGGGCAATCCAGCTGGAATGGTCTTCATGGAAGCTAGGAATTCCTACATCCCAGTGGAATGTAGCATTACTGCCGTGACATGATATTGTTAGTAAACTATTCATCACTAATAACCAATCGTTCAGTTTCATCAGCTGTTCTTGTAGTATTGGCAGTCACCCATTATTACTGTATTCTGCTCTTTCACTTTATAGTTAAAACGACAGAGCAGACATGCAGCAGACTAGATGAACAAACACTGAAGCTATTCCTTTAACATACTCGTTTCTTTTGGTCTTTCTGTTGTGTTCTCCTCCTCCACTGAGTTGGTCATTTATTTTTATTTTTAGGGTCAAAGAAGATCCAAAGCCTCAGTCAGCGCAGTAAGTATGTCTTTACCAGAGCGCTCCAGGCTTTGACCCTCCCTTTCTCTTTGGTTGGTGTGCTGTGCTGTTTCTATTTCTTTCTGTTCAATGTTTATGGTGGCTTCCTCTGTGATCAGCAGTGCTTTCTCCCTCCTCTCTCTGGTGATTGGCTGGCTAGAGTTTATCGTTGCTTTTTTCTTTACTGGCTGTGTATGAGGGCTGTCGATGGCCCCTTGCTTCATCCAGTCGGAGGTTACTGGATGTGTCTGTCTTGCTTTACCTGCTTTTCGGCCCAGTCTGTCAGTTCCAGAGAGATGCTGTGTTTGATCTTTCTCTCTCTCTCTCTCTCTCTCTCTCTCTCTCTCTCTCTCTCTCTCTCTCTCTCTCTCTCTCTCTCTCTCTCTCTCTCTCTCTCTCTCTCTTTCTGTAACATATGGCTGTTCTGTGTATGGTTGTTTAACACAACCTACGTACCAATGGCTGCGGCTCTGCCTGCTTCTTTTATAGAGACCATTCAGCCAAAAATCACAAGAACTTTCAGCTATAAATTTACCACATGAACTTGATCAGTCAACACATGTTTACTTCTTTAGTTTTGCTATAGAGCTACAAGGGTAATGTAGGTAACAATCAAAGGAAGGAAGGCTATAATTAACATTGTGTCCAGGCTTGCTGTACGAGCAAATGAAGTATCCCAATATGCCCTCAAAATACAGCTTTGTCATGGGTAGAAAATAAGCTCAAAATCAATCCTGACAGTATTAAAGTGATCTCAGTCAGAGAGGAAACTCCAGATATGACATTTTCAATGCTGTGATAGGAGAAGGAAACTTCCAAAAATATAAGTTATTTCAATACATAAAATGCTTTGTCAGTTAGCATTGTAGTAGTAGTACTAGATTTCTGCCCAGTTTTGTGATTTCCTGATCAAGCACACGTATTTCAACTCACCTGTGAAAAGGTCTGTAAATTAAACTCGGGAAAAAAGAGTGTTCTGGATTAAAGTATCAAATATGCCATCAATTATGGCAGAAAAATGTGCCAGAAATTAATATCCTGACAGTAATGGGTTGTCCCAATCCAACCCTCACGTTGAAGGAGTACTATAGAGTGTATATTATAAGACTATAATCCAAGTGATAAAATTATTGGATTTCCCATTATATATGAGTCATTGTTTGAGAACCATCTCTGGATTTTTAGGCTATTTTATGCATTGTCTCATTTCTCTGATTTGAAACAACAACTGAGTATATCTCTACACCACATGGACAAAAGTACAGGGAAACATGCTCATTCGTTGTGCCTTCTGAAGGCAAGGATATTAAAAAATCCTGCATTTGTTAGAGTAACTGTCTCTAATGTCCAGGGAAGTTCTTCTACTAGATAGAGCATTGCTGTGATTATGTACAGCACAAAGAGCATTATTTGGTCAGTCACCACGTCCATTCAGAAAGCACAGTTACTGTTCCACAGCTCAGTGCTGGGGGGGCTTTATTCCCTTCTAGTTAAGGCATTGAACTTGCACGTCAATAGTTTCGTGTTTTCCTGCTACAGGGCTGAACAAGCTGTGTGTGCATGTCAAATGCATCAAAACAAAACAAAAACAACACAAAGCTGTATTTAGTGCAATAACAGTAAGTAATGTCCATGTTTCCATTGGGCAAATTTGGTATCTGGTACCTGGTAAACAGAGTAAGGACTAAAACATGACGTGAAAACACATCACATGTGAGATCAAAGTGGCATGTGACTTCGATAGAGGTAAAAAAAAATATGCATATGTGGTTTTGAAGCTAGTTTGTCTGTTTTTTAACAGTTTTCTTTTATGAGTCATGTGGAAAAGTATGAAGTAGCTCTGCTTTTCCCGGCTGATTAAGGGCACCTAGGTTAACCTAGTCTAACACAGCTTTTATCAGTGTAACACGGTGGTTTTGTAATTAGTCTTATGAGATATTATTTGCCGTCCTCTAAGTGTCCAGTTGATATGGTGTACAGTTAGCTAGCTGAAGAGATTGTACTCTCGTAGAGTCGGCTTATAGCCCTGCACCCAGTCATCGCACCTGCTTCCCTGTGATGTGCAGCTCTTTACTTGCTCTACAACAAATAACATACCATAGCATTTAGTCTATTCAAATAAAACTTCGTGTCTATGTTCATGTGGTTGGCCAAGCAGTTATGCTGGTCATGCTGGTCAGCAGTATGGTCAGAGATTAGTTAAACCAGACTAAACCATCAGACTCAAACAAAACCACACCTATCACAATTAGAAATAGGCTGAGTCCAGCCATTAGGCTCAAGGACAGGTTGTTTATTTTCAGCAGGGTAAGAAACTGTTTTGGATATTAGTGGTCACATGCCATATTCATGTGTCGGTTTGAAATTGTGGCATTTCAGCCTGAAGTTCTAGTGCAAGTGAAATGAACTTAAAAGCTGCTGAACATATGCTTCCAGCTGATTGGCTACATTTCAGGGTACAAGTGAGTAAAATTGGCTGAAGTTGGCTTTATCATCTTCTTTCTTCTCAACTCTATTCTCTCTCTCTCTCTCTCTCTCTCTCTCTGTTTCTCTCTCTCTCTCTCTGTCTCTCTCTGTCTCTCTCTCTCTCAGATGTGTATAAGAGACAGCTCTCTCTCTCTCTCTCTCTCTCTCTCTCTCTCTCTCTCTCTCTCTATCTGGTAGTGACTGAACTCTTGATGTAACTCATTTTCCATAGCTGCTGGATCCCTACCTTTCTGCCCAAGATTAGAGTAGTGTTGGGTAGCTGTTGGTCATTCTGACTCGCACTAGCTCCTTTCTCCCTCTCTCTGTATATGTTCCTCCTCTGATGGTCAGCCTCGCTGTTGTCCTGCTTATTTGTGCAGGTGGTTCAAAGGTCCCTTTAGTGGGATATCGGAGCTGGTGAATAATGTTCTCCAGCCACAGACAAAGCCCCCAAACGAGCCCCAAAAAGAGTCTCCAAAGGAGCCAGAACCGTAAGTAAACCAGAAGCCTTTCATCCATGTCCCTGGTCAGGTGAAAGCAGGCACTTCTGCCCTGTGGGTGGTAGTTGAGTTCATTTATGTTTCCAAAAAACATAAAAAGACATTGACAGTACATGTAAGGGCTTGTTTGTAGTGTTTAGGATAATTAACATTTTTAATGACATTTTTATGACATTATGATTTTATTGGGTTTATGTTTTAGAATGAGGTCTAATTAAGTTATATGATTTATTTTCACAATTTATTATCCCTTGGAATTAAACAGGTCATTTTTCTTACTGTGTCTCTAAGATCTAACTATGTAAATGACCTCTGATCTGATTGGTTGCCCTGTATTGCCCATGCGAATCCTGGGCCAGGCATATCCTACAGTCTGTCAAAGAGGTGAATCCAGTGTCCTGTAAGTCATTCTTTAATGGAAGTATGGATGTACCTGTGGTTGTGATGGATGGAGTTTTAGCCCTAAAATATCAGTCTAACAAACTTTCATAATTTCGAAGTGTAACTGACTGCATGCTGAAATTCGGAGGATTGTTATCTATAAAAGTGAAACTGTCCTAAATTAAATTAATTAAATTAAATTAAATTAAATTAAATTAAATTAAATTAAATTAAATTAAATTAAATTAAATTAAATTAAATTAAATTAAATTAAATTGTCTAGATTTCCAGTCACTCAGATACTTTTTAACTTTAGGAGTATATATGCAGCACTGCCTCTTTAAAGCACATCATTAATCTGCACCAATTAACAGTTTTTTTTTGCATTTATGTAGTTTAACCCCCAGTCCATACCTCAAAACACTCTTCATTGCCTATGTAGTGCACTATTCATGAAATTCTTCTATTCTTCTCTACCTAAACAACACATTACATGTCTAATAGAAAGCCATTCATATTTACCTGTAGGTTACATGCCTCCCCGTTTACCATTCATTGCCCTGTTTGGGTGTAAAAACCACAGTTTCATGTTGATATAGCACACTGTATAGGGGCCATTTGAGATTTACCCTCTGGCTGTGGCCCTCTTGTTCATATACAGCTTTGTCGATGGGCTCTCTTGACAAACCATCATTATTTCCATCTATTCCCATGTTTGTCATAAAGAGTTCCTTTATGACTGAAGTGTGTCAGATCTGAAGATTTATTTACAAGCAGAAATCACTGATTCTAGTAATACCAGTAATATCAGTAATGTTAGCACTGGAACATCATGCTTTCAGCAGACTATATGAGCTGTTTGAGAGCGAGAAGCTGCATGATGTATACAGTCATTGGTTGGAAGGTGCAGCCACATTTGCTCTCACTGAATGTTAGTGGTAGAAACTGGAAGCTGTGTTCACTCAGTGTTGAAATGGTCAGTTTCATGGGAACCGTGTGCTCACATCATGAAACTAATGCTATTGAATTATTGAAAGTAAGAAATACAATTTTAATGAGACTTGTTTTGGCAAATTCTAGAGGACAATTTGTATTTATTTATGGAATTAAACCTATTGGGAGAATTGGTTGTGTATGCCACATTTTGCTTTTTGAATAAATTATTTTGTTTCAGATTTGAGCAAATATTCTGTTTACAAAATACTGAATGAACTGTTTTGGAATTACAGACAATTTACTTCCAAGATTTCTCGAGATTGAATACATTTGTCAGACATAATCAACATTAATACTTTTAAATGACATTAAATGTCTTGTAAATATAAAATATTCTTTTCTTTTGTGAATTCAGTTATGAACAAAAGCAGGTTTTTACACCTGGCCTTTCAATGCAGACAAATTAAACTGTAAACAGGCTCCTAGAAACCATCTAAAATGCTTGCTCAAGTCTGGAATAAGATTCTTTTGAGAAACGTAAACAAGATTGCCTCAAGTAGAGAGAAAGAAAGAATGGGTTTGTGATCTGAAACACATCACTGTTAGACATGATGGAGTGTTATGACGGACATATATGTATGATGGGTCAGTGGTTATTGATGATATGGTTAATGACAGGTGTGGCAGGATGAATTCTGAAGGATATAGAGCTTTACCTACTGCTAAGATTCAGTTGAAGTTTGCAAGGTTATAGGTTGGCACTTCATACCATTCAAACCATCCTACACAAGCATCTCAAGGGATTCTTATGGTAAAGACCACAACCCAGTTTTGCAGCCTTTCACTGACTAAAGGCCTGGCAGAGCACCTCAAAGGAGGAAAATGGCTGTAATTGCTATCTCAAGAATGTAATATTTTTATTCCATACTTTGAATTAAAATGGAAAGTCTACACTTCAGTCACGTGTTGATAGCTTCCTTTCAAATTATGGACCTGACAGTGCATATGGTGTTCTAGATGGCAAGTCCAAACTTGCAGAAGTGACATAAATGTCTGGTCTGTGGGTCACGTTCCTGTCAGTCAGGCGTCGGTGTCAGAGTGCTGGTTTATGTTTCTTCAGACTAGTGCGTCAGCTGAGAGGTGAGGGGTGTGTGTGTGTGTGTGTTTGTTATGAGACAGAGAGCAGCGTATGGTTTCATGTGGGCTGTGTGTCGCAGCTGGCTGCCCTGCTATCTGACCCACTCCCTGCTGCCAGGTCCACTGGAGCCCATCCAGACCTGAGGTGCCTGCCCGCCTGCCCGCTGTTTGGTGCCCAGGGCCCAGAGTCGCTCTGGGAACCAAATGCAGTGTGTTGTTGACAGGGTGTGGAGTGATGGGAGTGTTGTGAGAGGGCATCCCTTGGAAGTATGGGTTTAGGCACTTTTGGTGTGCCTGTGCGGGCATGAACGTCGATGTCTCACATATTTGAGCCCATTGGCACATTGTTTGAATGGATTCTGATGGGTTCAGTCATTATTTTTTAAAAGTTTGTCAGGCTGGGCCAACATTAATCTCAAAAAAGGCTGATGAAAGAGTTTTTAATATTGTTCTCAATAAATACAACGAAACCAAAATCCGCTCATGATGCCTGAGTTTGACACTGCCAGAAATGTAAGCATTTTGCCGATTACCCCATTCAGTTTTCAGTGCCAGCTGTGTATGGTCCCTTTCCACAATGGGCCCAATGTCTGGTCCAACTTAAACATTTGATGGACATTTGAAGCTCATAAGAGCAGGTCATATAACATCCCTTACTCTCTCTGATATGTCATAGGGAAACATTGGAAGCCTACAGAAGGTCTAACCTATTAATAGGTTTAGCTATTTAATCAAACCTGTTAGCTCCAACATTTGTATTTTACACTTTTGAAATAAAATGTTATATTTGCAGAAATAGGCCATACAATGAATCAAGACTAAAACTGTGACTAAAAAAGGTAGAAAGGTATATTGGAGGGGAAAATAATGAATCCAATCTGATCGTGTAGCACATCTTTTCTTAAAAATAGTTTGATGCTGGTAGCTGGATGTTTCTTCTTGTAGTGTAGCAGTCAGCTTTTTTGACTCCCCGTATTTGCACATTTGATGGGAGTGGAGTTTGGAATGAATGTTCTCAGGTTGATTTCGTTTCAGTTCAACATTTCAGGCCCAATTAACTCTGAATAATTTAATGGTAATTTAACCAAACCAATAAAGATGGTTTGGTTAAATTTTGATTTGCTTCTATAATCCAGGAAAAAAAATGAAATGAGATTGAAATGGGATTAATGTGTTCTACCACTGCTTGTAGATGAACATGCTTGAATGGTTTATTATGTCTTGCATACATGAGGAGATGAAGCCATTGACCGTGAGGAGGTGCTGAGTGGGTTCCGTCGTTATTGTATGAGGAAAGTAATCCAAAAGAGTAGGTCAGTGGGACAGGAAGGTCAGGCTATAGAAAGCTGATTCTGCATAGGCGAGGGGTTCAGTGGCTTTCATCTGAGATGACAGATGACTCTTGGCCAGACTCTTAAATCATGTTTTTTTAAATGCATGTCATGTTCTTAACTCTTAGCAGGTCAGATGAGTCAACGTGTAAGTTAAACTTTCTTTGCATTTTTGTGGGTTTGAGTGGGATTCAGTGTTCCATTTCTGAAGCAAAACATATATATATATTGTATTTTATATATTTTTAAGTATATGCGATCTATTACTACTGTTATTACTACTTATTATCTATCTATCTATCTATCTATCTATCTATCTATCTATCTATCTATCTATCTATCTATCTATCTATCTATCTGTCTGTCTGTCTGTCTGTCTGTCTGTCTGTCTGTCTGTCTGTCTGTCTGTCTGTCTGTCTGTCTGTCTGGCAGCAGTATAAACAGACTTTTAAAAACAGGTTTCTTTTCTTTTCGAGTTTCTTCTTCATTTTCACAGTGTTTTATGTACAATACTTATGTACTATGCTGGAAAGCTTTTACAAACATTTCTGTTTTTGCTTATTGTGCTCCAAAGGTTTTTTGATCTCTAAAAATAATTTTAGTGATGGCTGAGATAACTGACTAACCTAAGCTAACTTTATAAAATCTCTACAGAAAATGAAAACTGATTTGGTTTATCACATCTAGATCACAGGATGAGTGAGTGTACAGCTGGCTGTATTTGTATTTGATTGTGGTCACATAACAACTAAAAGTTGATGATATTAGAAACTTGTTTGATATGAATAGATGAGCCACACTGAAACAAATACGCAGATCTAATGTACCAACTGAAAATCAGGGAGATGTGAATTCAGACAGGACTAATTTTATCAGACCTCCACTGAGGTTGTTAAAAATCAGTAGGTAAATATGCCTGTAGTTTTCCGAGTCGTGGAATGGTGAATGGTGAATGGTGGAGCTTGAGAGTGGTCCCTGTGGCTGTACTATCATATTCAGTCCAGCTGTATAAAATATGCTAGTACATATGGTCTCCCCCGGTTAACGCCCAAGCATGTTCACACAGTAAAGAGATATGGGTGCTCAATAATTCAGCCCACTAATGCATGTTGCAGGGGCAGATGTAGAGGCCAAAACTGCCCTAATCGGCAGATTATGGAGTGCACCGTAGGCTTTGGTTTCCACGGCTGAGGCTGATTGACAGATGCCATGCAAAATGCATGTGCATCACATGGGCGTGCAGGTAGCATTGCAGACGCATTGCCTGATCCCTAAACTCTGACCTCTGACTCCTGCCAGGCCACAGCAGGGTTGCACGGGCAACGGGAGGAGTAGATGCACTGACACTGTAATGGCTCTGTGCACCCAATGTCCTCCCAATGTAGTGCACTATAAAGGGCACTAGTTTTAATACGTATTAGAATGTTAGACAGCAGTGTGGAGATCTACTCATAGAAGGGCCTTCTTTTATGTTTATGTTTTCCAAAGTAATTATGAAATAGAGTACAGGGAATTACTGCAATTAGAAATTTTAGGCCTCTGTCAAATTAAGGGGGATTAAGCCCACCTATGATGGTCTTATATACAGTATATAGCATGTTTACCCTAGTGCTATTGTTATTCAGTACTAAGTTAATCATCATCTTGTGTATGCTTGGTTCTCAGTGAGTAGTACTATGAATATCATACTGTACTATGACTAGCATTTACATATAGATACAACTGTAATTATTGCAGATTATGATTTACTATTACCCATACAAGTATAGTAAAGTCTGTCCATTTTTAGGGTACCACACCTGAGCTTTATCAAGTTTGCTCACACCTTACTTAAAAATTGATTAACAACTGAGGGCTTGGTATTGAAAGCAGTAACTTTCTTACTCTCTTTCCATTGCTTGTTAGCTTGACATAATATCACATTAGATTTATAGCTCCAATGCAAAATTAAGGAAGCCAAAGTCAGAGCCAAAACACATTGTGACTTATTGACTACACAATCGTAGAAGTCAGAGAAGGCTGAACTACTATAATTGTGTTTATTGGGTGAATTATTTCTGTAAAGAATTGTTTTGCCTCACTGCTGTTTTGTTTGACTGACACTGCAACACTCTGTTGAACATGCAGGCATTGCTGGGTTTTTGCTGTTGTGTGAATGCAGCGTTTGGACATGACTGCATACTGCTGTGTACTGTGAATGTGCCTGGTGTTAGCTTACGGCTGGCCCTGAAATAGAAGCACGGGCGCAAATGATTCATTAAACGACGAGGAACCTGAGAAAGTAGAATTAGATTCAGCCACAGCTTGGCTCTCCACCAAACCCGGCCTACTATTAGTGAAAGAGCAGTTTTAATCTGAGGGAGTGCAACAGTTATGATCATAATGACATGATAATCAGTTAATTAATGTATCAGTCAGTGTACAGTCTGTTTGGATTTAGTATCTATGTACTATAAACTACTATTTGGAAGCTTGGAGTCAGTGTTTTCAATCATATAAATCAGTTTGATTGTGGATACATGTATGAAATGATTCTAATATATCATGTAAGATCCAACTTCTTCAGTTACCCAACTGGCCACCAATGTTAAAATACATTGTTCCCTGCTTGAATGTAGGTTGTGATCTCAAAATTCAATGTGCTGACAGCTGATGGTGATATTATACTGGTTTTAAATTGTGATGTTAAGTAACCAAAATCCAGCATCTTCAAAATGTTAAATGCCAATGACAGGCTGACATGCAAAAACTAACATCAACTTTATTAAAATGTAAATGTAAAGGTCCATATAAAATACAATTCTAACAAATGTAAACATTGATGTTGGTGTTAAGTCTTGGTCTTATGTAGCCAACATTTTGTGTCTGTCTAATGTTGAAATGAATGCTGTTCTTGAGAAATATGGGACTTTGATTTCGAACCAAAATTCAAATCTGTCCAACATCTTTCAGATGCTAAACTGTTGTCCTGTGCCTGCTGGGTAAAGACTGTTCTAAGAATATTATTACATTTTTGAAATATGAAGAATGATGCCAAATAGCTTTTCTGGACATTACCCAGCTCATTTGTACTTGATGTACCCAGACTTTATTCTGCCAGCCCAGTCTGGGTAAAGTCCTATGTATTTTGTAATAGATTGAGCCAATTCACAGAATTCACGTTGAAATATGAACAGGAATTCTCATACACTCAACATGCCATCTGTTTTCTGGCCACTCCTCTGTGAACTAGGCCAAGGCACTACATCACCACCAAAATGACCAGTTTCTTTTTAAATATATCAATAAAGTCTACCATATCTGATTGGTCATTTCCCTGCTGTGTTCTGATGGGCTGTGTGTTGTTCTCTGTAGGAAGTTGCACCAGCAGTTCGAGTCATATAAGGACCAGGTGAAGAAGATGGCAGATGAATCCCAGACCACACCCGAGCAAAAGACAGATGCCCCCACCTGCGGAATTTGCCACAAGACCAAGTTTGCCGATGGCTGCGGCCACCTCTGTTCATATTGCCAAACCAAGTTCTGTGCCCGCTGTGGGGGACGCGTGTCACTCCGCTCCAACAAGGTATGGCTCCTCAGGCTGACTGGGACTCATGATGTTGTGCTGTCGAATAATTTGTTTAGTTGGGAATTAAATGTTTATATGCCTGGAAAACATTTATATTAGAATAAAGCAATGTAATCAATCCTTCATTAGTGAATCAGGTAAGCTGCTGGTGAAACTGAACAAATCCATACAGAGTTCACATAGAAGGTCAGCAACCAAACCTGTTTTTCTCTGTTCTTCTTACCTCCATATCAGGTGGTTTCAAAAACAGTTACTCCTGAGATAAACAGGTGTTTGAACATGTACTACAACGCAAAGTGACACATGTTGATCAGGCAGTGAAAAAGCACTTTCCAACAGCAAATATGGTGGAAATCTGTTGTGAAAAAAGTAGGCATAGACAAATCAGCCATGACTTTAATACCACTGACCAGTGAACAACATTGATTATTTGGTTACAGTGGCACCTTCCAAAGGGTGTGATATTGGTAGCATGGGAACAGTGGGTTCTTGAAGTTGATGTTTTGGAAGTAGGAAAAATGAGCAAGGGTAAGAATCTGAGACACTTTAACAAGGACCAAATTATGATGTCAATCACTGGGTCAGAACATCAAAACATCAGGCAGGTGTCCCTATATACAGTGATTACTACCTTCTACAAGTAGTTTAGGGACCAGGCAACAGGGTCATGGGTGCCCAAGGCTCATTGGTGTAATCCATGGAGGTGCCACCTCATAATTGCTTACGTTGTCTTGGTGCCAGATACCAAAGGCCTTCAAACCTTCAGAGGTCTTGTGAAACAGACGCGCTACGTTCAAATTTTGGCACAGGGTGGACCGACACACTATTATATTGGTGATATTAAATTTATGGCTGATCAGTGTATGTATTTCAAATCAAATCAAGTCAACATTTATTTGTATAGCACTCTTCATAACTGAAGTTATCACAGAGCAGCTTTACAGAAATCAAGAAAAAAAAGGTTAACAACAGATGAACAAAGGATAATAGATAGAACCCCTAGTGAGCAAACCATATATATATATATATATATTTTGTTGATGTCACTCAAAACCTCTCCATTTTTCTCTTTACATTGTGTCAAAATATCATGATGGACCAATAGAAATGCTCCAAAATGACATGGCATTTTAAATTGGCTTTCTTTGAAAGTTATGAAGACTTGCTATTTTACAGAGTTTTTATGATAATCAGGCCTGACTTTAACAATGTACCCTTATAGTACAGTCACTTAAAATAGGAAAGTCTTATAAATAGTAAATCATTCCCTGCAATAGTTTAGATGTGTGTTGAGGCTGGGAACTGTGCAGTTTGGACAATGCATCCCCAGTTAAACCCAATGGCCATGGTCATCTAAAGTTTACATCGGTACTGACCAAAGAAAAGTAATCCAAAATAGTAACTTTATTGGAGAAGGATGAAACCTTTTTAACTCCCAGATCAATTTAATGTTTTTATTGACAGACTGCTGTTACCTTAGACCCTCCAGAGTAAAACTAAAGAACCAAATGTGTTGTCTGGTTGATTGTATTTTGGGAAGGGCAAAGTGGGTAGATATATGTTTTTGGTGAATGGCTTCATTGTCTTCTGATTTCATTCATTATTTGGTTAGTGTACCAGTGCATCTAAAACAAATCTGAATATCGTGAAAAATGTACTTTGTGTTCATGATTTCACACAAAAAAAAAATGCGACCTCATTTTTTCATTACATGTAAAGTTAAAAAATGCAAGCCTTTTAGTTTGACTGTTCATGGGCTGCTGTACTGTGGCCACCTCTGACTTATAGCTCATGAACTCTAGAAATCCAGAATCTCAAGTGATTAGAATATTACTAATCAGACAGTATTAACATCAAAACAATAAAAGGCTTGAACTATGTCACTTTAAATGTAATAAATATAAAATATTACAGTTTTTTTTATTATCAACAAATTATGCTAGAATAGTTGTTATTGTATGTTTTAATGCTTCTCTTTTTCATCTCAGGCCTGCAGCCCTGAAGCAATGACAAAAGAAGTGGCGTTTCTATTGTTTTACTACTGCTTGTCTTCTCTTTATGATCTGGAACTGTTGATTATCTTGAATATAGACATTTGGGTTCAGACACACGAGACTATGATGACGTTTTTCTTGGCTGCTCAATTGAGTTGATCTCAGATCAGTTCAGTTCAAGGCTGTGTATTTTGCTTAATGACCACAAGAGAGCGGCACTGCCTCTTTCTCTGACATGAGGAGCTCTAGGCTTGAGGACGCGGATGTTTTAAAATCCAACCTTTTAATGGAATAGCATTGGCACAAACAAACAGGAAAGGTTGCTTACAATGAGCAGAAGCTATAAGCCACCAATTAGCACGATGCAGTTTTCATAATGCTAATTAGTGTCTGTTTGGTTTCTGCCAGCCTTAGCTTTACTGACTGGACCATTGATTTTAATGTCTACAAGCTGGAATTTGCTTCTGCAAATTCTGCACTATTTGTCAGAGGGCTGAACGCAGCAAACAGTGTGTAGATATGTGTAAGTGTGTGTCTGATCGTCACTCACAGTCCTTCCCCTCTCTTTTCTCTCTTTTTCTCCCCCCTGTGGAATTGCAACAGGAGGACAAAGTGGTTAGCATCCTTTTATTTCTTTCTCAGTAGTCAGTGATCAGGTAATTATGGCACAATTCATCAAGATGGGAACTGATGACAGAGGATGCTCCATGATGGAAATGGAAAGGAATAATTATAAGCATAGTTGGACAAACTTACCTGTATGTATTGAGAAATACATACTGTCACGAGGAGCGTTGCACAGAGATCTCAGTGTCACATTTGTCTCATTGCTCCATTTCCATATAGAGATTGCCAGAAACAAGGGTTTGTATTGTATAAAAGTATTGGGACACCCCCCGGAATCAGTGAATTCAGGTGTTTGGTTCATTCCCATTTGATACAGATGTGTACAATTAAGCACATAGTCATGCAGCTGGATTGCTCTAAGGAGTTCACTGAATTCCAGCCTGTAACTGTTATAGGATGCCACCACTGCAGCAGTGTAGTTTGTGACGTTTCTTTCCTGGTAGATATTCTATAATCTGCTGTGAGTGGTATTATTGAAAAGTTTTAACCGGGTCCTGAGAGGCATAATGCACAGAGCTGCAAAGTGAGGGGGTGTTTATAGATTATTTGGGGATGTGTCCCAGTACTTTTGTCCATATAGCATCCATCATGGTAGAACTGGATATCGGAGAGGATTACAGAGTCTCTTAATTTGTGCACAGAAATATCACACTGTCAGTGGTCACTTACTAATGGGGTATTTTAAACAAGTACTATCATAGGCCTCATTTTCTACGGACTAGATTGTGTGGTGACATATTAAGAGATTATCCAAACAGAAATACATTTAAAACAAATGTAGGTCTTTAGGAGGTGGCTGGAGACACATTTAGCTAAGCCTAAACCCCCTAAACACTGCAAGGCACTATGTTGCTGTTGTAAATATGTGTTTAATTCAGTTACATACCGCACTGGCTTGTGTGTAGCAATTTTCCAGTGCAATGCCAGCCAGTGTGGAGGCCCCTTAGCTGATGTAGCAGAATTGTCTCTTGGTGTTCTCCTTCAAGTGTGTTAAGATGGACAATGATGCTGCATTAATCTCAGTTTAGAAAGATAAGGTGGCACGACGTGTGTAACTGTGAAAGTAGCATTGTGTGAAATGGGGGTCTTAATTGGTGGTGAAAGCACAAATAACTGCAGAGACGAATGTAAATAAATAAAATAGGTTAACACAAAGAAACCCAGCCCGTACTGTCCGTCATCATACAGTACATTTTAACACGGTTAGAGTTTCATGACCTCAAAGCGGGTTCAAATTCAAACACACCTGATTTCTCAACACAGGATCACAGTACAGTAACCTAGTATTGTGAATGAGTGAGTCTTGCTTTACTGGAAGAGTGATGTGATGTAACATAGTGGCTCATGGTGTAATAGCAGTGTGGAGCAGTATAGTGATGTAACACAGTGACTCTGGCTATATTAGTAATACAGTGATGTAATGTTTTTCAGCACTGATGGGATTGAGCAGTACTGTGAGGCTCTTGCAGTTACTCCATTTAGCAGTATGTTGGGGTTATGCATTGCTTAGCAGTAACAATAGCAGTTACTGTGTCCAACTATTGTAGTGCTTTTTTTAAAGGAAATGATTGAATTATAATTAATACTTGGGAAATGATTTAATGATTTTAATGATTTTAAATCATTTTATCATGATTGACCTTGACTAATTTTTAGCTTGTATTTATTGTAGATTCTGTACTAATGACAGTGCATTTCAGTTCTCAGTGACTGCATGTTTTAATCTCTATTGCAGAACCTTTGGAATTTGGTTCGGTTTCAGTTAGGTTTTCATATATTTCATCTTTTTTCACTGTTACCAATCAAACTAAGGGTCTCTGAAATCTGGGAATTTTAGAAGCAAACCGAAACACATGATGTTATTATGTTATGTATGCAGGCTATGATGAATGACTGTGTAACTTGCATATAGTCCTAACTTACTGGAGTATATATACACCCCAAATAACAGTACAATACAGTGAGTGTGTTTGTGTTTCTGCTGCAGCAGTCTGATGGTGGAGTACCCTCGTGGTTATGCACTGGGCTGCACTGGCAAAGGGCCACCCTCTTTGTGTCGGTTGATAATAGCCACGGTGTTGAGTTCTGCTGGGCCCAGATGGTGCAGCTGTAGTGAACGTCAGAAGCGAGTTCAGCTGGAGGGTTCCTTGTCACACACTGGGCATATTCCTGGCTTATGGAGTTTCCCCCATAGACTCATCTCAAACAGCCCAGTTGAGATAGTTGTTAGGTAGCTAACATGGCTTTATGCAGAGGCTGTGAGTAGGGAATTGAATGTGATCTAAGAATAGTTTTGGTGCAATTGATTTAAGCAATTATGACATATTATGATACCTAATGATAAAGGAGGGGTGTGTAAGTTGGCAGAGGGGACCAATACCATCAGCAACCTGCATTAGCCCCATATAGCCTTCAAGATGACTGTTTAATTTCCCTATCAATCCTTAATTTCCATATCAATTTTATTTTTGAATTTTTTGACATAAATCAGGATTTTGTTTAGTGTTTTTGAAGACATTAGACTATACTCCAGTGTTTTAAAGTCTGTAATATTGTACTTTTTTAAATTCCCAGAATGCTATAAACTGAAAATGAACACTTTTGCCTTAGTTTAGTTCCGACTGCCTTGGGTGGATTTTGATTTGCTGGACCTGAAATAGACTCTGGCCATCAAGGATATTATCAAGAGTGTATCCTGCTTTTGTTGGAGTAACTGTCTCTATTGTGTAGGCAAGGCTTTCAGCTTTCTACTACTAGATTGTGGAGCATTGCTTGGAGCATCTGAATTGAAGTGTGGGGCTGTGTCTCTCTCTCTCTCTCTCTCTCTCTCTCTCTCTCTCTCTCTCTCTCTATCTCTCTCTCTCTCTCTCTGCTTTAGCAGTTGAAGAGTGTACAGGTGTCCAGACTTTTGAATGGTACTGTATACAGTATTGTTTACATAGCATCCTGTAATAAATACATCATCTGTCAGAATTTGCTGAAGAAAGCCCAATAGAAGCAAATATATATATATATATATATATATTATTCTTGAGGTTCATTTTCAGAATCACATACCAAGCCTTCTCTGGTTTCATAGTTCAGTGGTATCTGGAGAGCCATGGTGTTTGCTAGTCTGGTTTGTGGTGCTCAGTGTGTCTGGTTGAAGAACTGTAAGGCCACCCGATTAAGGTCATGGATTGTGTTGCTGGACAGTGCAGGGTGACTGGCTCTTCTGTACTGACAGTCAGATTACTAAATGTGAGACTCTCACCTCAGGCTGGTTGATGCAGAAGAAATTCTGAATAATTTGACTCTGTGTCTAATCTTGAGTCTTCATCTAACATGCTTGCCACAGTTTTAATGTTAGCCCTGAAATAACACTAGAAATGTTGGTGTTTTAGCCAAAAATGAAACCACTAGCCATGTGTATCATGCATGCACTGATATTATATGACATTGAATTATTAAGAAAGTAGAGTTAAATGACATGTTACGGGTTTAGAATACTTGTGTTTAAACGTTCCTTAGAAACAATATTGATGTTCAAAGTTAACTATACATTTAATTCTTAGAACCTGAGATCTAAGAACTTGTCAATCGACAAAAATACTCTGGATAATCCATTTCTAGCAGGTCTGAGATATAAAGTCTTATTTTTTCCTTATATGCAAAAAACCCCACAAAAATGGTAGGTTCAAGAACATTTTTAATCAAAATGTTCAAATATTTAAATTCTGTTAATCTTTACATTTCACATGAATACAAATTTGAGTAGCTTAGAATGGTGAATAAAAGTATGTCAAAATATAAACACATCCCACAAAATTGGCCTAGGGTTCTAAGGGTTACTACAGTTCAAAATATATCCAATAGGTGGCAACAGTGCATAATTTATAATGTGAAGGTGCAAATGGATTGAAATCAGCCGTGAACAGTAACAAATCAAACATTATAAGTCTGCATTTTTTAGCTTTAATGGTGACGTGGAAAGCAGTGCAGTTTGTTGTGCTTTGAGTTCAAGCAGAAATTGATCAGAATACGTTTGGTTTGAATTATGTAGCTTTGGCTATAATCTGTGTCTTGAAAAGATGAAGAAATAGAGAAAAAAATATCCATAAATGCCAACTCTAGTAGGAATTTTCTTGCACTTTTTAATCTTATACTTACCATATACGCCAGGTTTAACTAGAATTTACTAAACTGATTAGAACATTCTTATCCTGCAACTTACTATTTTTCCAGCTCACTTTTTACTAAACCAGCAAACAAAGAAACAAACAGTCAGCATTCAGAGTCAATTAGTGGTCAGTTTATGCAAACCCTTAGTCATGCTTGGACACAGACGTTGCCTCATGTAGTTTTCCCAAAGCCCAGCTTAGGCTCTGCTATCGTGTTGCTGGGGTGCCGAATGCGACAGCTCTGCTTGCTGCACCTGTAAATATTCATGCTGTCTCAGACAACACGATCTCTTTCAGTGTGGCTGTCAGCGTGGTGGAGGAGGACAGGAAAAATGCTGATGGAAAAAAAGGACAGATTTCAACACGCTTCTTTTCACTGACATTCAAGCTTGAGAGTGAGTGAAATGGCACCAGTTACAGACTGTGGCCCAATCAGGTGTAGTAGACTAGTGTTGCTATCACTACACAACAATTCTGAGCACACCTTTATGGTACAGCAAGGTGGATTCAGGCGTAAAGGTAGCAGTATTAATGTAATATAAACATTTTAATATATTGAGTAAATATGTGACTTTGTGATGAAAATGAACAGATGTGGTTTTACAAGCCTATTAACAAGTGTTATTTTGCCCCAGAATGATGTCCCGTCCACATGTATCTGGACAATTAAAAAAAAAAAGAAGGTGTTGTCCACATGCAAGCATCATTTTGGTTACTGAACACAGAGCCTTGTGGAAAAAAATCTCTCTAAAGTGCAGATAAATGAAACATCAGTTTTCAGTGTGGACGGGGAAATACGAGATTTATGAAAACCCTGATGTCACAGGACATTCACGTTTCTGTCTCAAATACATCCTTGCAGTGAATGACATGAGGTTAGCACACAGGGAGCAGTGTGTATTTTGGGATTAGACCTTTATTTTCCACTCTCTTAGAATATCATCCCATACAGGGCTCGTATGCTCATGCAAGTGTTTTTGTCTGTGTGGAAATGGAAATATTTTGGAAAATGGAAGGAGGGAAATATTTTTTTTATTCCTTGGTATGTGTGCATGGGACCTGAAACATGCTGATTTTCATTTTTATGGTGGGTTCATGAAAAAATGAGGAGCTCTGTTTTTATTGGCTGGTTTGTTGCACTGCAGCGGGTCCCAGGAGTTACACTGCATTGCATAGCTGTGTTTTTAGCATTGAAACAATGTAATTCTTCTTATTCCCAGGTCTCATTGGAAAGTGTTGCTGTCCCATCAATGTCCTCTCAGTGTGGTGTGAGATTTGCTGAAGGGACTTTAGCCGGTAGGCTAGAGATGCTCTTCTGATTTGTGGTTGGAGTGGAGGTGATCTAGTTTGTTTTTGAGGGAGTGGACACTAAATAGATGGTGAAAACTGGTTGACCAAACCCAATGCCTGCTCATTCTCTTGCTGTAGCATCCTTGCTCTCCAGATTTTGAATTATCCTTCCATGGCACAGGAAAAGCTGCTGTTTCAAGATCTTTTTACAGTGAAAGATGAGAGTCTGGTGGTGATGTGCTGCTTTTTTTTAAATAAAAAACTGACTAAACGGATGTAACATACATTAATGCTGACAAAAATCTTCAAAAACATTGTAATGCTAAAAAAATACATTATTATTCACAGAATATTGCTTGATTTTAAGCTCTGTCAGTGTTACATCAACAGTTTCATTATTCAGTAAAACAAGCTTGTCTACTGGTCAGTGGTAGAACTAAAGGCCAAGTACAGCAAAATAGAGCAATGTGGAGTGGAGTTAAACAGATGGGCTCCACGAAATAATGACAGAAAATGTCTTGTTGCATTGTTAGAGGTCAGAATTAGAATGGAAAAAAACAAATGACCTTTATTTTAATAGAATAGCATCATCAAAGATGTCCTCGAGGAAAAACACAGACACTTTGGTTACAAGCAACTGAACAGGTGGACAGACTGGACTGATGAAATCGTCCAGAATTCTTCTCAGTACTCATTTCAAATCAGCTAACAGTAACTTTGGCGGTACCTGTAACATCTAGCTTTGTCCTTAATTCACTGACCCAACACTGAGTAAGGGTCAGGAAACTGCATTGCCTGAAGTGTAGGACAGCCTCTGTTCTATAAAAAAAATCTATTAAAATAACAGGAGAAATTAATCTGGTTTATGCATATTTCTATTTTCCTAAACTTAACACCACTATGTAAATTTCTGCCCCTGTTAAGCTCCACCCATTAAATGTGTCCTCTTTGTTTACAAGCACAGTTTTTCATCAGAAAAAAAAGGTCACTCTGGGACTTTGGGAAGTTTGACACACATCACTGGCTGTACATATGAAAGACAGTGTAATGAGCAGGTTTTTATTTGACAAAGATTAAGCTGTAAAGTTTTCTACCCATGGTTCTGCAGCTAACCTCCCTGTATGGGGACAGCAGAGAAAAGTTGATGGAGCGTTGCATTGACAGATTGTTTGAACATTGGCTAAAGAACCTTGATCAACTTCCAATCAAATGCAAGCTGACCTGCTGACACAAGGTACAACAGTGTCAGCCCACAGTTTTCATCACCATCTGAATGAAACAGGACACTGCAGGAGAACAGAGGCAAAACAAGGCTAGAGTTGCCACTGTGGAAGCCACAATCTTTCTGGGAGAACGTTTTGTCCATTGTACCATTTCCTGAAAACAGAATGAGGCCTTTCAGTCAAACATGGTGGAGGTTTAAGGATGTCTTTGGGTTCCTGCATATGCTCATGTGACTGTGTGCATAGAAAATTAAGTCTCATAAAAAGAATTTTGAAGCGCAATGTGGTGTCCAGTGTCAGAAAGCTGGATCTCAGTTAGAGGTCGTGGGTCTTCCATCTAGACAGTGACCCAATGCGTACGTCAGCAAGTACCTGGAAATGGATTTAGACTGGAGAGTTCTGAAGTGGCCACTAATGAGTTTAGATCGAAATCCTTTAGAACATATGTGAAGCAGCAGTTTTGAAGAAGGTACCATTCTAGTCTGGGAGACATAGAGCAGTTTGCAAAAGAAGAGTGGTCCCAAATTCCAGTGGAGGGGTAAAAAGAGGAGAACCAATATTTTTGGCAGTGAATGTATCTAAACCTGCCTCATTAAACCACCAGTATTAATAATCCATCTAAAAGATCTTGCGATGTTTGATGTTTGTGTAACAATGTGAGGTTATGCATACCTAATGAGTGACGCTCCTCCCACATTATGCATATGCATTATTAAAGAGAGCAGCACAAGTGCTGCTGTGGCGGGAAAACACGCCACGGTTGTGCTTGCGCTGTGACAGCTGTTTTGCTGTTCAGTCGCTGCAGTTTCCTCTGACTGGCTTTGTGTCAGCGCATTTCCTCCAAACTCACAAGCCTCACATCTTTCCTGACTGGTAAAGGAGGAGTTCATGTTTTCAGAAGTGAACCGTTAGTGGCTGGAGGCTGCTGGTGGAATTGAACATTTTGACTGGAAACTCTTGGGAGAGGAGTTGCTGTCTGAGGTGCTGCAAGTTGAGATTTTTGCAGAAAATATGTATTAAAACAGCCTTCAGACTGGACCTTCTGACCATTAAACCACAGAAAATGGACATCTTGGGTAAGCAACTGGCTCTGTTGAGATTTAAATTGAATGGATGTTATGTTGAGCCTGTTTGTAATGAAGTGTAATGTAGTGTACAGCTTGCTCGATGTTATTAGTGTATACGGTAAAGCTGGTTTTCATTGCCATGCTCTGATTTAAGTGGTTTCTAATGATCTGATCTGTATATTTGGTATCTGCTGCTCTTATTACATATCTATCTATATTTGTCCTACGTTGAAAAAAGAATTTCTACGGGGCTCCTATAAATATTTTATACTGGAGAATATTGCACAGGTGTTATTTCAGTATATTCAGCACATTCATATGTGGTGTTGATAGGTTCATGTCTATCTGCTCCCTTCCGCTCCATTCTCTACAGGGAATAGATAAGCTGTGTGTGCATTTGCACATCTTTGTCAGCAAAGTCACTAAATGCATTAAATAAAAGGAGTGTCCTCAAATATTTTATATATATATATATGGTATTTATTTTATTGTAAGGGTTATCTGGCTATGTGCTGCTATTTGCCCAACATATCAACACTGGACTGCAGAAATGCCCGCAGCCATATCAACCCATGGCATATGTGACCCTGCACTTCTGTGTATGTAGCCCTGAAACCAGTTGTAGTTGGATCTGCTCCAAGTCCCAAAGATGCCAAGATTGCAGCAGAAAGAGCAGCCATGTGACCAAAGACTGAAGGAGAGGGTCTATTTCTAACCTGGCTCTTCGTTCCTAACACCAGTAATTAACAGGTCTCTCTAAACTTGGAAGAAAAAAAAAAACAAAGCACATGAATATGCATCAAGGTCTATGATGAGCTGCTGTGCACTAAATATAGCAGCTCATTAAATTCCCATGATTCACGTGCCAGGCTGCTGAAGCACGTGAGTGATGAAGCTTCGTCACAAAATTTAGTCACTTTCTGCAAAATAAGACTAAAACTCTGAAACGGAAACAGAACACACTGTCATACTGGGTAGGTTCAAGTGGGTCACTATCTGGCAAACATCAGAGCAGTCCAGTGTGACAACTCAAGCCATGTTTTAGATTATAGTCTGAATTGGTGCTCATCTGCACTGTAGCATGTCTATGTTCAGATTCCAGCCATGAGCTCTTGTAATGCAGTGAAAGCAACAGAGAAGCATTCATATTCAGCACACATACGGCAATTTTGTTGTCACTGGTACAAACCCCAGTGGCTGTAACCTCAAAATGTACCACTCAGCCTGACCTGATTCACTATTACTTCAACGCTGACAATGTAACTAAACGTACACCGTATTTTCAGATGTTTATGGACATCCTTTCTAACGAAGGAATGCGGCTATTTTAAGTTGCACCCATTGCTGACACAGATTTGCACACAGCTTGTCAATTCTCTGCAGAGGTACTGCCAATAGTATAGGATTCTGTGGAGCAGATAAACGTGAACCCTTTGGCACCATATCTAATGCTTGGTGTGGGCTAGGTGGGTATAAAGCCCCCAGCATTGAGCTGTGGAGCAGTGGAACTATGTTCTGTAGAATGACGGTGCTTCATCCTGTACTTTGGAATGAGTTGGGGATGCGGTGGGATAGTGATCATCCAACATCCTTGCCACACTAAAGCTCTTGCATCTACATTAGTTTGGATTAAACTTTGTCACTGAAAGTGTACAAGTACAAGCCTTTGAAATTAGTCGGTGTATGAATTCGGCATGATGAGGTAGAATGTACAGGGAAGGTGAGGGTATGGAACAAATAAGAATGAAATCGTGCTCTGAATTGAGGAACATAAGTGCAGCAAATGTAAACGGATGTCTATAGTGAGAATTGTGTAATTAATACAGTTTGAAAAGGACAGAAATATAACTATAACATTACAACTGACTTTTTCTGAATGTTTGTATTAAACCAGTATAACTGAATTAATCTTTACACCAACACTCCCAATAGAACCTCTTCTTAGCACCTATTATTTATCATCTATTTTTACACATTACTCAGTGAAGACATTAAACACTGTGGCTTTAACTCATGACCTTTCATTCACAAGTATGTCATACTGCAGTATGATTGCCAGTTTGAATGTGCTAACATTTTATATGAACACGTTTTGTTCTCATCATCCTCAATAACTAGCTTCAGTTCAGTGCCAGAGAAGAGGAAAGCAGCCATATGATACTGATGACATCTCACTCAACGCTACATCAATATTTCAATACATCTTTTTAGTTCACCTCCAGTTCTTTGTGCAGTATGCTAGCTTGTCACATGAGAAAGGCCAAATATTCATCATATCGACAACAGCAAGGGAGCACGGAACCGAAGAGGAGCCATAAGTTGCACAGGACAATCGATTGTGCAAGAAGGGCTGCCTTTCTTAAATTAATTTTGCTTCTGTTTGTAAATGCTCAGGGAGGTCATGATTAGACAGTCGTGGGGAACCAAGGGCAAGAGTCGCAGGTTGCAGAATTCCCTGCTTCGACACACCAAATACATCTGGTAATTGACCAGTGAGTGGATTCAGGTTCGTTAGAAACTGTGCTGGATTCCGGCCCTCAAGGACTGGAGTTACACCAACCTCTCCTGCAAAAACAAGTATCAAGTGTACCATACTGAATAAAAATGAACTAGAACCAGATATTTTCTGATGACCTAGATGGCCCTGAAGTTTACCCACTACATCACTCATTGATATGGTCTCTCTGAAATTATAGTGCATATAGGGAATAATTATGTTACCTCCTAAGTAATGCTATATTATTGCTTAATATTTAGTAACACAAGTGCTCAGTACTGTGCATTATATTTCCCATTGCCATTATGCTTGTATTGTAGTGTTCAACTGTAGTGTAATTGTATGTCCACAAGAGGGGGCTAAATTACTGATAAATGCCGACAGTGCTGTAAAATTAGTATTGAACGATCAAACCAGTCATTTGTGGCAGAAAGTCTTGTGTCATCTTAAAAAAATATCTTGCAACTGTTTAGCAAGCAAGTAAGGAAAGGAATCAACATTTCCAGTATTTGAAAGTTAATGTAATTCCTGTCAGACCAGTATAAAATTCTTGGAGACTAAAACTAATGAGACCAAAGAGAATTTACAGTTTATTTAAAGGCAGGGAGCACACAAGATCAGCACCTTATGTAATGTGACATGATGCTCAGTAATAGATGTCAATTTCTACTTCATTGAGGACGTCGACTGTTAATGCAGTGATCAGTGTTTTTTCTTTCTCACATTTCTGATGTTTCCTTTCTCTACGTGCATGTAGCTCTCCATTATAAGAGTCTATTTTTGGCCTCAATGGCTCAGTGACTATAAAATGTGCATACTCAGGAAGAGTTTGCAGGAGAGGAGGAGTGGAGAAACGAGAGAGGAGAGGTGAGAAGAGGAGAATAGAGCAAGTCCTCTCAATCCTATATGCACTCATCATCAAAAAATAGTTGCACCTAGAAGGAATTAACCGACTGCAATGCACTCCTGCAACGGTGTTGTGCAGTCATGAAGTTGATTGTCGTGAAGTCACTCAGAATGGGGTCATCTTCAAGATCAACTGCCAACATTAACGATTCGTTGCCAGACATCACATGTTCAGAAGGCCTTTGACATGCCAACATTATGTTAATGAGGTCCTGCAACCAATGGTCCTACATTTCTGAACACACTGCGGCTGTCTTACACACTTGCCTTGAACACACAGATACTATGCCATGGCCTCTACACCTCTACAACTCCATGCCATTGCTGTGAAGATCACACATCTACTGCTACATCTACCTAAGGTATTCAACCATGGCTCTTTAATGTTATTTTGATTAATGGCAGCCACGTATTGTATCTTATCTTGTTGGGACAGTTTAGTGTGTTTAATTAATGGATTCTCACATATCCTATGATAGTTTGTTACTGCTTGAGTATCTTTATTGGTTAAATTCATAACAGTGTTAAACAATCATAATTACACATATATAATGCAGTGTTGATTGTAATTTAGGTATAAATGATTGTTTATTAAACCCCACTCATTTATAAACTCCTTGGCCTGATCATTGGATTATTTAACTTAAGATGAACATGATCAGTATCATGCTCAGAAACACTACTGATAATACTCATTTCATGCTAAATGCAATACATGTACCTACAGTAATCTCTAATGTCATGCAATAAAACTGGTCCCTATAAGGACAGTAAGTCCCAACCAGGAACATATCTGTGATATAGTGCTGGATAATATACAACAATATTTGAAGCATCTTTATCCCAAATTAAAGCAAACAACCAAGTCACAGCTGGGGTTCTCTGTGGTCACTGCCTTCAGGTCTTCTACTTCAATTGAGGAAAATCAAGAGTCATTGTAGAACACCATGGTCCCATCACTCCCTGTTTTGGAAGCTGTGGGTGTGATCAGAGACGTACCCTATTTCATCTCATGTCTTGTGAATGCTAATGTCCCATTAGATATTCAGGATGGGGAGAGAGAGAGTACCCAGTGGTTCCTGGGCTCCAAGCGTGTTTAATTACCCCTGGCAGATAGTGATGGAGAGGAGCACCGATGCTGACTCTCTGCTAATTGCGATCGGGGGCTGGGTAAATAGGTCAGAGCTGACGTGCTGGGCCCTGGCAGGGGCTGAAAGAACAGGGAAATGTCCAGGAGTGGGTGGTGAGATTGGGCTAATGAAGGCTAGGGATGCCAGAGGAGCCAGTGGGAGAGTGTAACAGCCTTAGGGTGGTCAGTGGATGACTCTGCTGTGACCCTCAGGGTGGAGGGGGTGACTGTCTTTTTGCCCAAGGGGCCCCAAGGGGGCAGAAAATGACCTTGCTTTGGTGTTTGGTTATGAGTGGAAAGTGGGACTCTCTAGCTATACGAGCTTTCCCTTTGGACTGTGTGGTGAAACAGATAAACTGTAGGTTATCTGTCTGTGTTATGGCCTCTGCTTAGTTCATCAGTTGTAGAGAACAAACTTCGATTTGGGTGCGTGTTAATGAGGGGGCAGAAGTTCCTGCAAAGCGCTTTTCAGTGTTTAACTCTGTGAAAAGTTAGATCGACACTTTGCAGCAGTTACATGCCGTTTTCGAGACTTCATATTTCAGTGTAATCAACACACATGATACACGTCTCATCATTGTGATGAATCATCAGCAAGGAATCCATCTCAGAAAACAGCTATAATTAATTTGTTTCCAACTGAATTAAATCCCATTTTAAATGTCTTCCAGTGTGTGTTTACTGCTCTGTTCACATTTACATGTTCAGCCTGCATGCAGACTCTGACTGATCAGGGAGAGGGCATGGGGCTGATGATGTCACTGACCCTGATTTTGGGTTTTGGGTTTTGGGTTTTTGCTCTTGTTGTGTGTTGCTGTATGTTGCTCACAAATTTCAAAATAAAACTCCCAAGAAAGGCCAATAATGATACATACGTACAAACAGACAGAATGCTAAAGGACATTTAGTATTTTTGTTTTGTTTTGTTATTTTTTACCAAATTTCTTGCATCAGAAACACACCACGATAATTTTTGAGACGTTTTTTAAGTCCTTATATGCAAAAGATCATAAATGTGGACAACAGGAAACAAAAGCACAGTTTCTAATAACAGCTATTTAAAGACAACCAAGTCTAGAGGTCTAAAGTAGGTGCTGAATGATGGTCCAACTCCATATTTCCTGTGGTGGCAGCCTACTCGCTCTTGGTGGACATTTCTCTTGTTTACTAATCACGTACCTTTATTGTCACGCTTACTTGTACAGTAGAATGAAACTCTTAATTGTGTTCTTCAGAGTGCAGGATCAGACATGCTACAGTGACCATGGGGCCGAGAGGTTACATAAGGGCCCAACATTGGCAGCCTATTGAACTTGGTGATCAAACAAACAACCTTGCACTCTAACCACTGAGCCTCCAATGCCCCACAAACTAATGTTCTACCTCTACTTAAGATATGAGCCTTCTGATGGGGTCAAAGAACTAGATACAACAGTGCCAAGGTCCTTGAAAGTATACGGACATTTCTCATCTTCCAGTATTGACTGTAGCAAGGACAGCATTGACTCCATTGTGCAACAAAATGATCAGTCTTGACGGATTGTGCACCAAGCTGTGAACTTCCATCTGCCAGTATACAGAGCTTGAGTGGATGGTGCTCAAGCATTCCAGATTGTGTTCCTACAACCATGCTCTTGTCGTAGGCTTGCTTGTTTATTTTTTATTGCACGTCATGTAATGTAATCATTTTTAACATAAGCACATTATGTGCTCTGGTGTGTTGAATGTATTGTCTAAGACCTGTGTGCATTGAATTGCATTAAATAATATAGTATGATACACTGTATTGTTGGGTCTAGTTGGTTACTAGTAGGACTGTTCAACCTTGTGTAAGGTTTGTGTTTAAGGTGTAAAGTTATATTCATACAACAGCAAATGTTATGTAGGTTAAGGGCTCAGGGGTGGCTTAGTGGTTAGAGCAAGAGTGTAGTTTCAGCATGGATGGAGGTGATGTGTCCCCAACAATATCCAGTGATGATTTAAATTTCTCTCCCAACGATTTGATTCCTGGTCCTAGAATTAGAATTGCTGGATTGATGTGTCCCCACCAATATCCAGCAAATTGTCCCCACCAATTCACACATTCTCTGTGTTCTCAACCTCCAAGATGGAAGGATCTGACTTTCTTTCTAAAGCTGGATTCGAAACACACTGAACAGCTATTGCACCAGATTGCAGTGGAATTCAACCTTCAAGATTATCTCATCCATGGCACTGAGCACACACTAGTGATTAGGGCAATGAGAACAAACACTAGGAGTAGTGGGCAACCAGTGAGCATTTGGGCATTAGGTAACTTGCCCAAGGTCATCTCAGTTGTGAAAATTGAGGAAGGTGAAAGCTCCTACCTCCAATTCCTGTTGGACAATGGGACCAAACCCCTGGTCCAGATCCCACTAATCTAACCTTTAGACCGTGGCTGCCCATGGACACCCTGACACCTTGTTCTTAGTGACTGTGGAAAAAGAGAAATGTCTCTGTCTCATGTATTTGTTAGCCCATGTTTATTTTTCTGTCCGTCCGTTGTCTCTCACACTGTATAGCCACACATTTTCTTCTCAAGCTCTCCAGGTATCTGCTAAGGGAATAGTTTGCTGTACAAATGTTAACATTGCAAAAATGAATGAAAGCCAATGATAGGAATAGTTGGTGTTGATTTCATTCATGAATTGCTCTCATTCATCACTGACCATTTCTGAAAGAAGCTCTTCTGTTTCTCTCACTCACTTCATCTGCTTAGGATTTCTCCTGGTGTCTCTCACGTTGGCCAGACTAGTCTCTTTTTGCCAAAATGACAGGGACAGCCTGCAGTGCCATATGCCATTGCATACAGAGAGAACGAGAGAGAGAGAGAGAGAGAGAGAGAGAGAGAGAGAGAAAGAGAGAGAGAGAGTGAGGCAAGCAAAGATATTTAAAGCAGGATCTGATGAGAAATAGTAACTGGCATCAATATGCTGGACTTTATGAAACAGCATGACAGTGACCACAAAGCTTAATCAGTACTAAATGTTTAGAAAAGCTACAAATTCTACATTGTAACAATAAGATGCCATCTGTCCTTGTTATGGTTCTTTCTCATCACCATCATTGGTGGTTCTAGAATGTACGCTGCCCCGGCTGAACCACTGTTTCAGCAGCCCACCCCCTAAACTGGGCCCCTGATAGCTTAGCTTCTCTTATCCATTTATGTTGTTGATTTAACACTTGAGAATCAACAGTGCAGTACAACAGCTCCCAACAGTGTCAACCAAGAGTCCAACTGAACCAGTTCACCTTAATGGTGGATGTACTGGATGTACACTGGTTTGATATTAATCTTGACTAAGGCTTCGCATCTGATATTCCAATTTTTTTGTTGTTCCTCTGCATATGTTGTCATATTAAAAATAATTGACATTACATGTCCTACAATGGCAAATACACCCATTAAGATAATGATGAAATTATATGTTGTGTAATCTCACACAATCTGTAAACAATTAATTACTCTGACAATATTAACCTAATATTAATTTTGCAGGACGTTTTCATGTTTTCATCAAAAATATGTTTGCACCTACAATTATTATTATTTTTTGCTTATCAGGACTATCAGACATTTCTTGGTTTTGAGCTGAAAATGCAAGAAAGGGTTTGCATTTGTAATAAGTTTGACAAGGATATTTATAACAATAACAATCTTCAAAATACTCGACAGTGGTCCACATAAAATAAAAGCAAACTGAATGTCCATTATTATTTTTTATGATTTATGTCTGCATCAGCATTAGCCCTTCTCAGGAGTTTAATTGTGACATTTGAACACTGTGTGAGCATAGAAACAGAGCAAACAGCCCCTCTCCTAGTCAGAGTCTGTATGGAGGCTGAGCATGCACATGTGGACAGAGCAGTAAACATGCTCTGGAAGCTCCTTTGGCATTTAAACTGGGATTTAGTTCAGTTGGAAATGAGTGAATTTGATCTGTTCTCAAAGCTGGATTATTTGCTGATTACTTGCTTATTATTGTAATGAAATGTGTATCATGTCAGTAGGTTACTCTGATCCTGAGATTACAAAGTCCAGAAAACAGCATGTAACTGCCCATGCTCAGATTCTTACAGTTAATGAACCAACCTGGTGACATGGTGACATGGTGACATGGTGACATTGTGGCATAGGATGTTCCCTTGAAGCTTTAGGGTGCCTTCATGCTTTGTATTTAGTTACTAAGGAAGGACTTATTAAGTATTTTTGTTAAGCATTGTGTTTTTTGTGTTATTTTACATTCATTTACAAAACATTCAGATGTTTTGATGTGGTTGGTGTGTGTATTTACCACCTAGATGCTATGATGAGCCTCACATACTGTTTACCATTTGCATTGGCAAGTTAGTATCATTTGCATGAAAAATGAAGTTCGCTGTTCTGATATTTTTGTGCCCCTGGATGTCCATGTCACCCACATTTAAAACTGCCACTGTTTGCAGTAACTGTTTAACCATTCTGATAAGATCATGGTTATTGTGTTATTATTGCTATAATAATGTGTTTCTTTACAGAGCAATTAAAATGGCTTTAATATTCTGCCGCCATGTTTGCTCAGTCTTTACTTTTCTTGTCTGTGTTCTCACTCATAGCTCCCTTTTTATGTGTTCACACACCGTTTTTTCTCTTTCCAAATGTTTGATGTACCGTTTATAGTTTTATACTATGAATGACTTGCGCACCAGTCTGCAAACGACTGCCATCTGCCAGTGTACAGAGGTTGAATGGATGGTGCTCAAGCATTCCAGATTGTGTACCTTCACATGCATGCCCTCGTCGTGAGCTTGCTTGTTTAGTTTCGTAGACTTTGTGCTGTATAATATAATCAATATTAAAATAAGCATTTAATTTGCTCTGGTGTGTTGATTGTATTGTCCAATATCTTTACATATTGAATTGTGAGGCTTGTATTAGAGGAAGTAGGATACACTGCATTGTTTGGTTCAGTGGGTTTCTACTAGGACTACACTAGGGTACAGTGTATTCGTACAACAGCATACGTTAACCACTGGCAGCCTACATGCTTAGAGCATACCAAGTTAAACCTTCCAAGGGAGATTTATGGGGGTGTTTTGATTAATCACCTTTATTTTCATATGTGACACAGTGTCATATGTGTGGCAGTGTGAACAGCAAAAAACACTGAATCTGAAATTTTCAATTCCAGTTTCCAATCTCACGAGGCATCAACATGAGATACATACCCGATTTAAACCAATGTGGCAGCCAGATTGGAATTCGTGCAACTTTTTAAGTCAATCTTACTTGACATTCCTCATAAATGCATGCTGAGGAGAATGGGAAAATGGACGACAGCAGTGAAGGACACAGACCTTGGGGTAATGTCTCTGTTCATACATAGTTAGAAGGTTACTGCTCAGGTCTGTGGTTTAAAGATATGGATAAATGGCACCATATGAAGGAGAGGCTGCAGTCTTGAAGGAAATTAAAAAGGTTCAAAATTGTTAAAGAAAGCAAGAATACAATCCAAATATTGTCAATTGACCTTTTGAAGGTGAGCTTGAATGCATTACCTGTGATACGTCCAGCTGTCATCCACTGCCCGTGTTGCCCATACCACGGTTTTTAAACTTGCTTTTCAGATAAGAATATATTTATCATCTTACTGTTGCTTTGATGAGGGTTTTTCTAACTAAGCAATTAAAACCTTTGATAGTTTGCTTGTCTGTTTCCTTAGCGTTTAACTCACTGATAGCTTCCTCTTATATGTGTTCACACAGTGGTTGTTCTCTTTCCATGTCCAAATGTTTGATCCAGTCTTCATAGTTTCATACCATGCAGAACTGCATGAACTTCATGAAACTGTGTCAGAGGACAAACAACCTCAGCTGCTACCATCAACCCTGACCTCACTGCTCTTGTCTAGTCTGACAGCTCATTGTGGGACCTAGTGCTCCTAATTGTATTATTCTGATAATAATAAATCTGGCTTTGGTGTTTCCACTGAAATCCTTTAATTCACTCTTGTGCTGGGCTAATGAACCTCCTTCTCCCACAACAGCAGTCTCAGCCTCATCCTCATCTCACATGTAGGAGGTGTGTATTGCAAAACCATGATCATTAGAGTGCAATAGCCCTAAAGCGTCAGAGCTCCTGTACAGCATTAAATAAACTGGCTAATCAGCATTGCAAGATCAACAGCTCCAAACAATTCATTTCTAATTCCACTGTGAATATATTTTTGCCCATATTCTGTATTACCTCATGGTTTTGCACTCTAAGTCATGTCATGAAAACCTGCCAATACCAAGCTCAGCATCTAACCTTCTTCCTCCTCTCTCGCTGTCAGGTAATGTGGGTATGCAACTTGTGCCGAAAACAACAAGAAATCCTCACCAAGTCCGGGGCCTGGTTCTACAGTGGGTCAGGGGCTGCATTGCCTCCAGGTGTGAGTGACCCCCGAGGGGTTTCACGCCGGCGTCACGAGGAGGCACCCCAGGAGAAGAAAGCCAAACTGCAGGAGGCCCCTCTCCTTTACCAGGGGCCACCAGGGGACCGCAGCAGGGCCTTGGGCCTCTCTCGGCAGCATTCACTTGACAACGGCTCGGGGCTGAAGACTGACGGCATACTTCCTGACAGGTGAGGGCCAGTTGGCCACTTAAAAATCATTCTGATGCTTGAGATGGACTGGAATTGTCATATGCTCCATTTGCATGGTCAACAATTTATATATGGAGTAATCACATGGTCATATGTGTGTATATGTGATGACACGATTTGAAGTTAGTAACAGTATAGTGATATAAACCATCTGTTTGGATTTGAAATGATGGACCTTTGTAAGGTTCTGAATTTGGTTGTGTTCCTGCCTTGTGCCCAGTGAATTCAGGCAAGACTAGGAAGAAAAAGATGAGAAGATCCATGGAGAAATAGAGCTGCTATAATGGAGAAATTCTGAAATGAAGTGTACTTACACTATGCTCACCAACTCACCCTAAAGGAATTGTATGGAGCGCCATCATTCCAGAGAACACAGATTCACTGCTCTACATCTCAATGCTGGGGGGCTTATACCCCTCTAACCCCTGCCTGACATTAGGAATGGTGGCAATAGGTTGATGTTTATCTGCTCTAGAGAGTCCTTTTCTATTGTCTGTACTTCTTTACAAGGATTAGACAAGCTGTGGATTTATATTTGCACGTCATTGTCAGCAGTGGGTGCAACTTAAAATGGGAGTGTCCATAAATATTTGGACATGTGGTGTATGTCGATGTCTACAGATGAAACAGTGAGGTTCCAAAGCATTGCACAAATCTCAGTCAACACTGTGAAGCTGGTTTCTAATAGGGTTTATTATTGTTCAGTCCAGTTTATTGTCCAGTCTGCTTCTAAACTGTAATGATCATCAAATGAATCGTTAAAATCATCACTACGTGAACCTGTGATAATATAATCGAAAGTGCCAAATGTAGTTTCCTTCAGTTCATGTCTTCAGATATGCGGAGTGCTCTGCAGGATGCAGTTCCACTTCTGATCAAGCAAGGGCTCTTTGTCCTTTCCTCTCTCGCTTGCTCCCTCAGCGCTGTGTGTGAAGTGCCCTGACAGTAATTCCACTGGTCCTGATTAGATTCCTTCATGCAAACAGATGTCTGCACCCTTGTAGCCAGACCACCTGCTGCGTGTCATGTTGATCCTGTGTTCTTGTGCGTCCGTGGGAGGCAGGGGATTGTGGGCAGTGTGTCGTGCTGAACGCTGCAGGGAAGGGCAGGTAATCTCACCTGGACTTGGCTGGTGTGCTTGTGTGTGTGTGTGTGTGTGTGCGTGTGTGTCCGTGAAACACAGAAAGCAAGTTTTAGAGTGTGTGTATTTTTGCGCTGAGTGAAAATGTGCTCAGATTCCTGTAACTGCTATAATCGTTTGAAAAACTAGGCCAGTTTATTGGCAAGGACGTGGCGATAGAATATGAATCACAGTACAGGGATTAGGATTCAGTATACTGTAAATTCAGGAAAACTGTCATAGTATAAAAACCATCATATGCATAACATTTCACAAGAAGATGTTAATTTCAGAACAGTGGGATCTGTCGGGGTTTAAACACAACAAAATGAACCACTGTCTGACACTAATCTTTACATATAAACTATTAATTAAAATTGATACTGTTTTTGAGAATTGATACAGTATTGTTAAACATATCATCATGACATAGTGATATTTTCGTAGATCCTAAGTGACAATGCCATGTTAGGAGGTGTAATGCTGTATTCGATCAGAATCTTTACAACTAACTAGGAAAAGTCCCTTTAACTCATAATTCCTACTTGGAAAGTCAGAGCTTTGATGTCACAGCAACATGGCAACACACTTTAGTTAACTACAGTTCTGTTGTGCATAATTAAAGTTAAATGATGTAGCAGTTTTACCCTAAAATAGCAGTTTCAGGGTCATGTTGATGCTCCATCACCTGTAATAGGGAGAAGGGCATCTCTTGCCAATCTAGGCCAGAACACTGCTACTGCACTATGGAACTTGGTGGAGCTGCTTGGTGAAGACGTCTCATAAGAACTGAGTAATGCTGCTTTTTATATCAGTGTTAAATCCTGCAATAGTTCCTTTTTCAGTCCACATGATCTGTGTCCTTTAGCTTGTCCAGTTGCAGTCGCAAAAAAATCACCTGCTCTCACAGAAAGCTGCTTTGTGGAGTCCAGTGGGAGCGTCAGTGTTCTGAACATTGCTGCCCACTTCAACATGATAGAGACAAAAATCCCCTATATTGTATCATCAGTAATGTCAGCATTACAAAGTGTGTTTCCAAGCCAAGGTAGGGTTGGTCTTTGGTAGGACTGTCCTATGAAGACTGCTTCATAACAGAGTATTAGTCACACAAATGTGTCAGTCTAATGAGACTGCGTAGTGACATCATCAGAAAGATCCTGCCTCCAGCAATTGTGGTGTGAAATAACCAACATTTTAAAGCAAACTCTGTTATGGAGGATCAGTTTTCCTTCATGTTGAACATGAACAGAGAACTTTGGGTAAGTAAGGCCCTTGAAGGCCCAGTTGCATTCTTCAGATGGCTTTAAATGTAGGCTGCATTTTTAGGCCATAATTGAACGGCATATGAAGGAACAGCCATCTATGTTATAGCAGCTGAGAAATGCAGCCCACCTTGGCTGAAGCCTAGGCTTTGGGACATGGTCCCAAATGCAACAGAGCTGAATTTTCAAACACTTTGGGTGCACACTAGCCAGGTTTGGAACAGGAAAATGTAATTATTGCTATAAATTAGCCTTTTACTAAAAGCTACAAGGGGTATATCAAATAAAGAGTTTACTCACAGACTAAGATCTTCAGAGCTGTTGATGATTATTGTTGACAACAATGCTTGATTTTGCAGCACATTTTTTAAAAATTCTAATTAAATAAATATTGCAGTCCTGGCAAATACTGTGATGGTTGGTTAAATTTGACTGATATTCCTGTAGTTTGTTTAAGCCCAATTTTTCCCCTTCAATTTGGAAGAGCTAATTTCCCAACCCCAATACTACTCTCCCCCATCACATACGATGTTCCCAACACTAGGAGGATGAGGATGAGCACATGCCTCCTCCGATACATGAACTGCCACCATTTCAGAAACAATGGGTGACATATGCTTTTTTTTGGCCAGCATCACACTTTGGAATTTTGGAATTTTGCCCAATTTTGCTCTCTCTCAGACCACTGTGCTGCTGTTTAATTCCAAACAATCAATCCCAAGATGTTTCAGTGCAGTTTTCTTGGTATGTAAAGAGCAGGCTCAACCAAAGCTGTAAATTCTCATTAAAATCTTGTTTCTATGTGACAAAGTACAACTTTGAGCAAGTAGGAAGCTCCAAGTGAGACAGTTCAGCATTCCCAGTTGTCTGAAATGCAAAAAAAAAATTAAATATGTGGTGGGTTTCACCTGGCTCTTCTTGCCAGATGCACCTGCCCAACTGAGCACAACTGGTGGGCTTTAAGATGCTATATATATATATAAATCACACAAAGGCAGCCCTACCAGCTTGAGGTCAGGACGACTGTTCTTAAATGAGAACTCAAACACACATATGGAGCCGTGGGGCAAATGTTTCTGCTGTTCTTTCAGATTATGGAGGTTGGCCTCATGAATTATAAATAAAAGACCTCTCTAGTAGATATGCATATTGTTCATTCTGTTGGCATGCAATGTACTGAAACGCTTCTCCTCAGCAGAAAGGTGAGAGGTTTAAGGCGAGCGCACCATATGGCTCTGAAACAGTGCCTGCGTTCATCAAAGCTCGCTCCAGCATTATGTAACAGGATGCATTAGAGCGCTGTAGCCTTGACTTGAGTGGACTCCACAGCTCCTTTCAAGGCAGCGTGAGTAAACCCGCGAGTATACAAAGGGTTATCTAACACCAACATCTTAAAGATGCCCACTGTGAGCAGTACGTTTATATGGACAGAAGCATCGGGATGCCTGCTCATTCATTGTTTCTACTGAAATCAAGGGTGTTGAAAAGAGTTTACCCTGCTGTTGTTGCAGTAACTGTTTCAACTTTCTAGGAAGGCTTTGTGCTAGATTTCACTTGAGGATTTGATTGCATTCAGCAGTAAGAATGTTAGTGAAGTCACAACCCCACCTCATCCCCAAATGGGTCCAATAGATTTGGATAGAGTACCATCATTTCAGACAGCACAGTTCCACGGCTCCACAGCTCAATGCTTGGGGGGGCTTTATACGCCTCTAGACCAAGCTTGGCATTAGCCCTGGTGCCAGTCTTTTCTGCAGGGACTAGACAAGCTGTGTGCACCCAGTTTGCAGAATGACTCATATATAAAAGGACTATATTTATGTTATACATCATTTTAGTGTCGTCTGTAACTCTGAACACACCCAGAATGTCATCTGTCAAGCTTCCTGTTTAATATTTGAAGCACTAAACTACCAGCATTGTGTTACTGTAATTGTATAGGTTGGTTTTTATGACTGAAATGTATATGTGCATAACAGTGGTGCATTAAGAACAGTGAGGGATGTACCGAGTGTGTGTTTTCCTGCTCTAAATCCAATACTCTCTCCAATTCTGCTGCCTTTATCTTCAGCCAATCTGAATGCTGACTGACTCCAGTTCAGTTAATGCTCTGCTGAATGAGCAGCTGCCAGGACCGGACGGAGCCCGTCTGAATGGTCCCGGGAAAAGCCTGCTGATGAATCCAGCTGCAGCCGCCTAAGCACTGAAGAAGCATGTTCATTAATCTTAAAGAATGTTTAAATTAACTCCCAATCTCCTCCACTGAAAAAGCGCTGACAGCCTATTTATATCCTGGAATAACGTGGGAAGGGGCCCTAATTTGTCTTGGTCTCCGAGGTGTCATTCGAGTGAACACACGGATATGGGATACGGGGTGTGTGTGTGAGAGAGAGAGAGAGAGAGAGGGAGGGAGGGAGGAATGGGAGAAAAGAGTGGTTGGATGAAACAACAATAATTGCGCTGGGATTCAAATTTAATTATGGCTGTGGCGTTTTCTCATGGTTTCACACTTTTTGTTTTCACCGCCACCTCCTCCCACCATCAGCACAATGCGTTAGATTTGCCTTATTACTGCAAAACACAACATGGCAGCCAGCTAGCTGCGTCTGCTTTAGTGAGGTTCACCAAAGCTGCTTTTAGGATGGACCTCGTGTGCTAATATTGACTATGCTGGATGGTTGCAAAAACCTTGTATCTCAATCTTTTTCGTTTTACACAAATGCTATAAAATGACGTTTTCATTTGGTGTCATTTCAGTTTCTGATGCAATCACAACGTTAAAGAAAAGCTCGCTGGACAAAAATGAATCACCTTGTGTGTTTCAGGTTGCAGTAACTTCAGGCTCCTGCAGATGCGTTGCACCTGGATGATCAGGCTGTAAAGACCTGTGGGGTGTTCGATGGGATTTAGGAACCTGTACTGATGAAAAATTATTAAACCAAAAAATGACACCCTTTAAGAAATAGTATTTTCTCATAAATCACATGACACTTGGAAAAGCTTGGGTTAGCACATTTTTGTGCTTATGGCACTCGTTTCACAGAATTACTCTTTTACATTGACTTCAGTTGAAAGCAAATAATGATTTTTCCTTCCACTGTGAAGTTGCCCTTTTGGAGATGTTCATTTTAACCCAATACCTGCAGTATATTGGTGTCGTTTCCACATGTCTCTTATTATATGTTAGTATTGTGGTTTGGACTGTGTGCGACGTTTCACAGCGATGCCTCACAGTTCCAGCTGAAGCTTCCATCCTGCCATGTTACGTGATGCGGCTGATGGAGCTGATGGCATGATAGAAGCCTCAGCTGAAACACGGGGCTGTTTGTCTGAAATGCTGAGGCGGCGGAGTGTTTCATGGTGCTTGTGGTTGAGCGTCTTGAGAAATGCAGACATTTTAAATGGTTGGGGGATGGGGGCGGCACATAGCTTCAGCTGCACCTGCACTATCTTGGGATGCATTTGCTGATATTAAATACCTACCTGCCTCTCCTGGCTGCAATTAAAGGATTATATTCAAAGCACTAATAAACTATGAACTGCAAGACCAACCACACTAAGGTGGGCTGAAGGAGGGGCAGGGACTGATCAAATAAAGAAGGCCAATGGTGATGAGGACAAAGCCAGTTAACTGACAAATAATGACTTCATAATATAGATATAAAGTAGCAGCATTATGTAGCACTTATAATATACAGTGAATATTAAATATGTAAATTATATACGTATATGTTTGTAGTGAAAATTCCTGACCTAAACTGTGTCCATCTCTGTGTTTATACTGTGCTCTTGTGTCATTTTTGACTGTAAGCACACTATAGTCCCATGCACTCGTTTACAAAGTTGGAGGAATAACAATGTACCTGTGCAGTGCCTTGTCTTCTGACAGGTAGCCTGAGTTTTTAAAGGAACAGCTCACTTACCCCAGATTCATTGGATCATCTGGTTTGATATCTGATGTGTACAATGAGAGAGGCAAGTTCACCTAACGCTAAGACCTTCAACTAACACTGCACCTCAGCAATCTCATCTCAGGATAATCAATATATTTCACCTGGGGATAAAAAGCATTACTAGCTCTGCCCTATTTTTATACATAAGCATTTATTATTAGCAAGCGTTCATGCTTAATGAAATATCACAGATATATACTATATATATATATATATATATATATATATATATAAACTGCTGCCCTATCATTCAGCTGTGCTGAGCAGTATATTTAAATTACATTTTTATTAAGCCATTTTTATTATTTGGCCACTGGGGAGTAAGTGAGGGAGCCTAGTTCCCTTTGTTTCCTTAGCCAATTAATTTGAGTAAATTTGGAATTTCTTGTGAGTTCCTTGGAATTTCCTCTAATTGGCAAAGGGAAAGAGAGGAATTGAGCAAGACCCTGTAGTGGCTGATATTTGAACCGGCCGATGATAGAGGACCTGCTGCTATCAGATTCCTCCTATTCTGACACAACTAACCCTAATTAACTGGTTTGGTGCTGTTTAAACTAGAAAATCAGCTTCCCTACCACTGTTTTAGACCCAGTATAGTCATATCTTATGCACTCCTCTCTTCAGCTCACCCCACAGGTTCTCAGTTGGGTTGAGGTGTGGGGACTGAGATAGCCATGGGAGGAGCTTGATTTTTGTGACAAGTTGGCCACATGTTTAGGGTCATTATCTTGCTGAATAACCCAGTGACCCATTTTCAGCTTTCAGGCAGAGGCCACCAGATGTTCTGGTATTTCAAAGAGTTCATGCTGCCATGCACCCCAGAGGAAGAAAAACAGACCAAAAGCATCACCATTCCTCCCCCATGCTTCACAGTGGGCATGAGATGCTTTTCCGTATACTCATCTTTTTTGTTACGCCAGACCCACTTAGAGTGTTTGTTCCCAAAAAGCTCTACCTTGGTGTCATCTGACCATAGAACATGGTCCTATTTGAAGTCCAAATAACGCTTAGTGACCTCTGGACATTTACATTTATGCTTGTAAGTGAAAAAAGGCTTTTTGTGTGCCTCCCAGCTCACTGACATGTAGATAGTGCCTGATGGTTGTGATGGACACTTGAGACTCCAAGATGCTACTCTTTGATGCAAAGTGAGCTTTGGAGAAGGTTTTACTTCTCTTACATCCACCAAGATGCACTGGCATGTGTGTATGTGTGTGTGTGTGAGATCAGGGAGGAGAGAGTGTAACTCAGGGAGGAGAGAGTGTAGCTCAGGGAGGAGAGTGTGGAGCTCAGGGAGGAGACTGTATAGCTCATGGAGGAGAGTTCAGAGCTCAGTGAGGAGAGTGTAGAGCTCAGGGAGGAGACTGTATAGCTCATGGAGGAGAGTGTGTAGCTCAGAGAGAAGAGAGTGTGGAGCTCTGGGAGGAGAGTGTATAGCTCATGGTGGAGAGTGTGGAGCTCAGACTGTTCACCTCAGTGCAGTTCACATCCAGAGACAATTCATATTCAGGCTGCGTGTGTGAACAGGAGAAAAACCCCTCAACGGTGTGAGTACAGCACCCCTCCACCCCTCCCTCCCTCTTCTTCCTCCTCCTACTCCTCCTCCTCCTCCTCCTCCTCCATCCCTCATTCTCGGACGGGCTGACGCGCCTCGCAGTCTCTGATGGTCTTAGGGCTGGTCAGAGACCACTAACCGGTCAGGAAAGAGGATTTATGAAATAGATTCCAGCTCCTCCTGCTTCTCCGGGAGGCAGGCGGGGGTGTCAGAGGGAGATGCTGCTCCGGGACGTTCCCGGCGGCGGCAGCGGGGCGCTGGGCTGCGCTCCTCCTGCCCTGGAGGCAGTGGTTGGCGCGCGCGCGCGCGCTCGGAGGATGGAGCTCCGGAGGAGATGGAGCTGAAGCGCCGCTGAAGGAGGAGAACCAGAACACAGAGATGCAGTTTGAGACGCTGCGGCAGTTTTGCAGCTCAGTTTTGTCCCATTTTAACGGGGCTTTCACTGCCCCCCAGAACATTCTGCAGACGGAGCTGCTGGAGCAGGCGCTCGGGAACATCGGGTGAGTGTGTGTGTGTGTCTGTGTGTGTGTGTATCGATCAGAGGAGATGCTGGCTGGATGCAGTGGATGCGTTTCTGACGGAGCAGTGCGGCAGAGATCGCGCTCCACACGGAGAGATGTTGGGAAGAAAAGCTGCGTGTGTGTGTGTGTGTGTGTGTGTCGCGCGCGCCGCTGCCGCATGAGTGTACGTGTGTCTGCGCCTCTCAGATCATCACCAGCAGCCTTGCTGGATCTCAGTCCTCCTGCTGTCCGCTCTGAGCTTCATCTGGAAAGATCTCAGATTGGGTGGAAACTCAGCCGCTCATCTACTCTAAGTAGGAAGGTTATAAGGGTTCGTAGGAGATGCAGGCTGTGAAGCGTTTGTAGGAGATCCAGGCTGTAAAGAGTTTGTAGGAGATTCAAGCTGTAAAGGGTTTGTAGGAGATTCAAGCTGTAAAGGGTTTGTAGGAGATTCAAGCTGTAAAGGGTTTGTAGGAGATCCAGGCTGTGAAGGTGTGTGTAGGAGATCCAGGTACTACAAAAGGTTCGTAGAATAAGCAGGAGCTACAATGGGTTCGTAGAAGAACCAGGTGCTACAATGGGTTCGTAGAAGATCCAGGTGCTATAAAGGGTTAGTAGAAGAACCAGGTGCTACAATGGCTTTGTAGAATAAGCAGGTGCTACAAAGGGTTCATAGAAGAACCTGGTGCTACAAAGGGTTCATAGAAGAACCAGGTGCTACAAAGGGTTCATAGAATGACCAGTTGCTGTAAAGGGGTCATAGAAGAACCGGTTGCTATAAAGGGTTCATAAAAGTACCAGGTGCTACAATGTTTTTGTAGAAGAACCAGGAGCTACAATGGGTTCATAGAAGAACCAGGTGCTACAAAGGGTTCATAGAAGAACCAGGTGCAACAAAGGGTTTATAGAAGAACCGGTTGCTATAAAGAGTTCATAAAAGAACCAGGTGCTACAAAGGGCTCGTAGAAAAACCAGGTGTTATAAAGGGCTCGTAGAAAAACCAGGTGCTACAACGGGTTCATAGAAGCTCCAGGTGCTACAAAGGGTTCGCAGAAGAAGCAGGTGCTACAAAGGGTGTAGTCAGTTTTGTCACTGGTGATCCAAAATCTTAAGTACAAAATGGAAACTTTTCAGGAGATGGTGAAAGAATATAGACATTTTATCACAAGTCATTTTGGCTTTTCATTGATACTTTCACCTTTAAATGTTAATAATCTAAAGAGTGGCTGCAGGTTTCGTTCCAATAATTTAAAGACAGTACAAAACAGACAGCATTGATCTAATGATAAGATAGGGTTGCACCCTATGATGGGTCAAATGGATCACACTGGATGGGATGAGACAGCATGTTATGGGTAATGTTGCCTCAGTGTGTGCATCAGTGTGTCAGCCAGCAACTGAGAAAGCCTGAGAATGTGGGCAGCATAGATTTCTGTAATGTGTACAGAAGCATAGCCACAAGCACGAGTTAAAAGGAGATGTGCACATAAACTTGGTTTGTGCGCATGCAATTTAAAAGCTCCAGAGCCCCTCAGTGCCCACCGCTTTGCAGCTCCATTCCCTCTGAGGTTTCAGGCCCTGTAAATGGTCGGAGCCTTTCAATGCCAAAGCGTGCTGGAAGGCCCTGCGGGTTTGAGCCATGTAGGCTGAGTGGTATGCTTTTTGTCCGGTGGGGGGAAAGAGAAGCTCTGAGTCGGTTCTATGACATATCCTGTCTTTTGTATATTTAACAAACCCAACACAGCAAAGTTAGCACAGGCTTTTCACAGGAGGACGTTCTCCACTGATGGAACTGGACTCATTCTTTCACTTTTATCCATCTCACTATGCCTGGAAGCTTCTTCTGCTCCTCTGCGTGAAGCTCTTTTTTATTAGGAGGCTTGGAGTAAAGGGTTCAAGGGCTTGTGGTTTTCTGAATACACTCTTAAAAATAAAGGCGCCATAGAAGAGTTAATTAAACAATGTAAGGATCTTAATTGAATCAAATTTTGTTTTCCTGGCTCTGTTCTGGATAACCTTCTTCTGTCCCCTTTACTAGAACTAGGTATTGTTTTTGGTGCAATGCATTTATACAGAATCATTTAGGTGATTGTGTTGATTGCCTTTTTATGTTTCTTAATTTAGGAAATAAAATGAAATGGTGTGAATGAGTTACCGAAGATACTTTCCGAAAGATTCCTCAAGAGTGACCACTTTGTTATTGAACCTTCTAGCTGTAAAAGTGAAGCTTCGGTGATGCTTTAATGATCTGCAAGAGATGGCAAAGGATAGTCAGAGATGATCAATTAGTGTACTGAATTATATGCAGATTAAGCAAAGTCAGGTCAATAAAATAATTGACCCGTGAAAAATATTGGAGATTAAAATCAATCCTTGTTTGAATAATGAGCATTTTATTTTTATTCATATTCAGACAAAGTTGGGGTTGATTATCCACTTTAATCATACCATTTGAAAATATTTAATTTAATATATACAGTACACACTGTTACCTGACTTAGATTGCGAGACAGTGTGCTGTAAGATACAGTAATGTATATAACAGCTTTGAAATTGATCTTAAAATGTCCAGGTTGCACCTTTAAAGTTAGGCCTTGGAGTGTAATTGTTCCATACCAGCTTTGAGCCGGTCTGTCCGACTGTGCTCCTTTCCCTCAGTATAGTCAGGCCCTCTGATCTGTGTCCAGTCCTGCTGTGTCCCTCACACTAATGCACTCTGCTCCCCTCTCCAGCCCCATGCATTATGCATGCCTTGCTCTGAGTTGCTCCTAATGGGGGCTGCCAATGGTTCGCTGAAGTCCCGAACTGTACAGAAAGGCTGTACTGTACAGACTTCCTGACAGATGCCTGCTTGATGCATCTACTATGGTGCACAAATCTGGAGCTGAGCGAGAGGCAAGACAAGACAAAAAGTCTCTTTTCGAAAAGCATTACTGAAAAACTCTGCTTCTGTAGTCACACTGTTGTTCATGTCGATACTAACATACTAGCGGTTCATGAGTGGCATTGATGAAGCCCGCTGGCTTGAGGTTGCTCCCACACCACATTAGAGTTTCAGTTTTAACAGCAGCTCAGAGTTCAGTACAGTTCCAAACAGAAAATAATTAAATTAATACAGTAGAGACCTCGTTTAATACCCAGTTTAATACCAAATTGACCTTTGAAGTCAACAGCAGAATCATGTTGTAATTCAGGTCACTGGGTCTCATTATTATTATTTTTAAAGTAAAACTCTAAAGTAAAATTTTAAAGTCAAACTTTGTTGTCTCTACAATATAAAAAACAAAAATGAAAAATAGAAAAGTCCACACTCTACACTGTCAATACAGAATGTGAATAGAACATATATGTAATTATTTATAACAGTGTTATCCAGTTTATATTATTCTCCTTCCTTCTGCTGGGTTTTTGCCATCATCCTACAGTTTTTCCAACTCTAGACTATTTGGTCTGGTAGGATTTGGACATACAGTAATGGATTTTTAACCCCATTGGAATGCATGATGTGCAAATGTTTGTGCACGTGTCTTATGTCACAATGATACATATTCACAGTAAACACCTGACCAATCACATAGACTATGACAGCAATTGCCCTACAATGCTGCAAACACTAGGTAACCCTAGAAAAAACCTGGGATATCACTGCATCCACAATTAGCAATCTGATAACTGCCTTTTACAGTTGAAAATGTTATTATGCAATGCAAATCTTTAATTTTATTGAATATTCCTCTAGATTGAGATTTATTATTAGTGTAGAGTGTATTATACATAACTGGCATAACTGTACCTGATGGAGATTGCTGTACCATTGGAGTTAAAAGCCCTCATAGACACATATGGGCTGCACAGTTTAGCCCAGGCATGATGGATTTCAGTTTTTTCCCCTGCCCTTCATGCTTTTTTCCGCTGCAGAGAAAGTCAGAGAGAGAGAGAGAGAGAGAGAGAGAGAGAGAGAGAGAGAGAGAGAGAGAGGGGGAAAGGGAGGAAGCAGGGAGGAGGAGAAAGGATAAATCATAATTGGAGTTTCTCAGCACTGGAATATCCCCTACTGCCATGCACTTCCTTTCCATGGTGGGGTCGCCATGGCAACGTTGTTTGATCAATAGTGTGAATGATGTGTAATCCTCTCTGTCAGGGAGCCGGTCAGGCCCGACTGAGCGAGGCCTAGAACAGAGAAAGGAGATATAGGTCTGATAACCCGTGGCTCTGTGCCGTAAAGCTTCAGTAAACATTATGAGGTTGAATAATTGTGTGGGAGGTCCCACAATAAAAAAGCCTGAAAGACCCAAAAATCCTGATACAGGTAACAATGACTGAAATAAAAGCAAAGCTGTGTTGTCCTAACTGGTTCTTCATATGTTTTGGGAAGAACTGGGAAGTGTTAACTTACAGTTTATGTTCCGGAAATATGGATTCTGTCTAGCTAATGTTCGTGATGCTGTCGGATCTCTTTGGAAGCTTCTTTTTAAGAAATCAATACAACCTGTGTAATCAAAACAGGCTGCACAGCAAGTCCAAATGCTGGGAAAGAGCTTCTTCTGAAATTACGTGAAGTACAATCTTAAAAATAAAGGTTCTTCAAATGGTTCTTATAATGATGCTATAGAAGAACCATCTTTGGTTCTATAAGTGGACCTTATTCACCAACAATTCTTAGGAAAAACCCCTTCTTAAACCCCTTTCTTTCAAAGATTTTGACATTCACCTCTGTTTTTGTATTTGGGATGTGTTTGATTTAAGGCTTGGTTATACTTTCACCGTACAGGGTTGTGAATAAGTCCATCAGCGTTATACTCTATGCAACAATAAGTGTTGCAGTGTTCTCCATAACAAGAGGTGGCAGTGCGCAGAAGAACCCATCTGCAAAAGAACCTGCTCTGATTTAAATGTGCAAAGGTTCAAAAATGTGGCTTGATGATGGAAATGTCCATCATTATCAGAGTAGCTGTACAAATTCTCCAGTTTTCAAAATGCAACATGAAGGTGGCATAGACTGTTTGTTAGGACTGTTTCTCAAGAAGATCATTAAGACAATTCTATAAAACATTTTGGGGAGCAAGTTCCATTTCAGTGAACACAATTTTGTTCTGTTTGGCATATTTCTATCAACAAAAATAGGTTCCGGAACCTGAAAAGTAAGTTCACAGTGGGAACCACAGATTAGTAGGTTTCCAGCTCGAACTGCTGTGGGCATGTCTAATTATACAGGAGCAACGACATACCATTCTTCTTCCACTCATGTCTTCTACGTCTTCTTAGCACCAAAAGTTCACTACAACTGGTGTAAATACGGGCTGGTTCGCTAAAAAACACCAAGGTTCTTATAAGCCTGAATGGAACCAGTTCAAGAACTAGAGTTCTCTTGAGGGAACAGGCCTATCATGGGACCATTTAAAGCTCCTTTTTCATTGTATAACTGATTATAGAGTTTTGCACTAGATGATGGAACACTGCTGTGAGGATTTGACTGCATTCAGGCACGTGAGCTCATCCGTAAAATACTCTATGGAGCTTCTTCACTCCAGGGATCCAAAATCCATTGCTCCTCAGGATCTCAGGCTTTATAGTCACGCTCACCAACTGTTTCAGATTTGAAAGACTGTTTTAGAATTGTGTGCCATTGCTCGTGTTTTATCCTTTAAATATAGCTCTGTAGCAGTGTTCATTATTTCCTTAAGTGCTTTTTTGGTCGCTTTCACTTCTGATTTAAATCATCAGCATTTTTGAATGAAGTGTTTCTTGTAACATTCTTGAGAGCACTGGCTTCTGATATAGTAAAGTGTTGTTTGAAGAAGACGGATTCTGGTGGTCTTCAATGGCCTAAATTGGCTTGCAGTGAAGGCCTGGCTGACTGTGTCAACGGGAGCTCAGACCAAGCCTTCATGTGGAGGCAGCTGTGGAGGCAGGCAGGCAGAATTAAGGGCCTGAACACTCAGCTCTAGTCTCTGAGGAGCAGGCCTGTGCTAGAACCAGAACAGGACGCTCATCATCTTCAAGAGGCTTTGGTTTGTTTGGACATAAAGAGAACGTTGTGGAGGATGATGCAGGAGAAGGAGGCTGTTATGGTGCTGGGGACAAGGCTAGGTCAGCCAATACAAATGACAAATTGTGTACATGTTTGTGAGCATGACATGGATTTTATCAGTAGTTGAAGAACTTTGATCAATAAATCCATGGTTTTTCAAGTTTCAGTATTCACAGCGCATCACTTCCTGGACTTTTTGTTATGTACAGAATTCCAAAATATTTTTTCCCCCTCATAGTTCTACACACAATACTCCACAACAAATCTTTGCAAATTTATTAAAAATAAAACAAAAAATATATAACGTACGTAAGTTTTCACAGCCTTTGCTCAGTACTTTATTGAAGCACTTTTGGCAGCAATTACAGCCTCAAGTCTTTTGAGTAGGATGCTACAAGCTTGGCACATCTGTTTTTGGGAAGTTTCTCCCATTCTTCTTTGCAGAATTTCTCAAGATCCATGAGATTGGATGGGGAGTGTCAGTGCACAGCCATTTTTAGATACCTCCAGAGATGTTCAGTTGGGTTCAGTCTAGGCTCTGGCTGGGCCACTCAAAGACATTCACAGAATAGTCTCCCAGCTGCTGCTACAGACAAACATACCCACAACATGAGGCTTCCACCACCATGTTTCACTGTAGGAATGGTATTGGCTGGGTAGTGAGCAGTGCCTGGTTTCCTCCAGACATGATGTTTGGCATTCAGTCCAAAAAGTTCAATCTTTATGTTGCTCATGGTCTAAGGGTCCTTTAGGTGCCTTTTGGCAAACTTCAGATGGGCTGTCATGTGCCTTTTACTGAGGAGTGGCTTCTTTGTTGCCATTCTACCATACAGTCCTGATTGGTGGAGTGTTGCAGAAATGGTTGTCCTTCTGGAAGGTTCTCTGTCAGTGTGACCATTGGGTTCTTGGTCACCTCCCTGATTAAGGCCCTTCTACCAGGATCACACAATTTGGTCTGGCGACCAAATTTAGGAAGAACATATATGTGTATAACAGCAATCCCTGTAAGACCTGCTCCTTTCAAAAATAGAAAAAGAGAGAGCGCAGTAGAGAGAGGGAGAGAAGAAGCAGCATGTCGTGCAATAAGACAGAATGAATGCGTTAGAGAGAGGAGTTCTGGTCTTTCTCAATAGACCGACTTGGGACAGGGACATCTGCATTCTTTCATGTTCAGTGAGCGCAACTGATTCTCTGAAAAGATGGAGTGTGCGTGAACAGTGGCTCGGCAAGTGCTCTAATGGCTGGAGTAGGAACATTCCTCGAGGTGGAAGTGTCTTATCCTGCTTGTCTTTGCATGTGTCAGAGGGTCCTTCTCTACAGAACAGCATACTTAAGTGCTCTGCTTGCTTTGGTACTGCTTGAGAGTTCACAGAGAGTGTTCAATAAAGTTAATCAGATGCTTTGTGTGTGGATGTGTTTAGCTGGGATATCTGTGTTTAACTGGGAAATGTGTTCACGTGAGGAATGATATGTACACTGTCTATGTTTGAGAGTGTATGTGAATGTGTGTGCATACGCTTCTGCCAGTTATAAATAGCAAGCATGGACTATTTCATTATATGCATGTCAAGACTCGCAATATCTTGTGCAATGCAAAATTTATATTCTTTAAACTTTTTGGCTGCTTGATACAAGGACAATTCCAGCAGCAGCAGTTTCTGTCTGCCCAATATAATTTATTTTACTCCAGTATAGGACACACAAAGTGCATTATTAATATAATATGTTGGGTCACCAACACAATTCCTGTATCTTTTTAATATGGCAACATATATCCCAGAACAAAAAACATTGCAATTTTTGCACTGCAGTTTTTCCAGTATTGTGCAGCACCGATATACTGTCCAGCAGCCTCTGCTAATGTTTACATCAGCCATCAGGATGCGGCTTTGAGTGTGGCATGATGGTGTCAGATGAGCTTATTTAATTTTAGATGAGAAAGATCAACAGTGTATATGCAGGTATTGATGTTTTTACATATTTAAACATGTGGGCATTAATAATGAATTAATTATTCTTTGATCCAACATTGAGAGATGGATGTAAAGTAACATGAAACTGAAGAAATATCTTTTAGTCATTTGTAAATTATTATTAGAAATGCAGATGATTAAAACATGGCAAGAGAGGATTTTGGAGGAGCCTGTCTTATTTAAGCCTCAGACATTTGTTTGGTTTGCTCTTGATTATTGAAGTGAGTGCAAGGATCATGGTGAGAGCTCTCTGAGGCTTTAAAAAGAAGGTAAAACAAAAAAAAAACAACCTCAAAAAGTTCTCAAAACATATAAAATTTAGCCAGTTCTCTGTCTGCAAAATAACTGCCAGTCTTAGCACATTCAGCTCAATCCAACAATCCTGAAACGTCATCACAGGATCTACAATTAGCTCTTGCAACAGCATCTAGCATTAGAAAGAGAATACAAAAGTTGGATTTGCACGAGAGCTGTGCAAGGAGGAAACCCTTCCTGACAAAATACCATGTGTGTATCTTCATCTTTACCCTTAGTTCACATGCAGATATGTGTAAAATGCAGTAATCAGCTATCATTCAATGATATGCTGCTTTCCTCTTATGCAGTAAGGAAACGTTAGGCCTTCCATGTTCTTATTTTTTTATTTTAACAATAGAAAATATCTTCCTGTTGGCAAAAATGAATGTCTTTTAAAAAGTGGATATTCCCATCTTAAAGTGACATTTCCATTAAATGGAGTAAATGGACATCGAGAGAGTGTGTCATAAGCATTTATGTGTGTGTACATGATTCATGTTCAACAAACACAGTGCGATGAGCGGCAGTCTTTGTCTCTGGAGGATTGTGTGTTCGGCAGTAAAGCAGATGCCGTGGATGTGGTTGCGTGGTTTTCTCCTATTTAAAGAAGGAAATGGAGAAACAGTGAAACGGTAGCATCATGCTCACTGCATTTCTATAAACTGGAGCCATTAGTTAGACTAATGCTCTTACCTAACCCTCTGTAACGCTCCTATTGCTTCCACCTTGTCATCCTGTAACCTCCACGTGCCATATAATGTTCCACAAAGGTCAGCTGTTCTTTCTGAGAAGCTCGCCACTCACTTCAGTCCAGAGTTTGTTAGTTATGCCTTTTTAAAGAGGCCATTTTAAAACACAGATGTGGAAAGTGTGGAAAGTCGGCAAAATTTGTAATAATATTTTTTTTAAGTCACATTTTGACAGTTTGACAATGTAACCTAGATGTTAGTTATGGCTGGTGATAAAAAGATGGTGCAATTGATGTGCATTGAAGTAAACTGGTAACATTTCTGAATTTGTGCTGAATGTTAGGACTTTCAGTTGATGCCACATTTGATTTTGTAAGCAGTACGATTTTTTTTATAAACCTTGTATCTAACAATCTAACTATTATAAATAGCATTACTATTGGTCTATTCATCATGCCATTTTGATACAGTGTAAAGAACAAGAGCCCAAAAGGTGAAATGGAGCTAATGGAGATTTGTAGAAGGATTTTGCATGACAGGGAGAATATGAGGAATGTAAATTTAGAATATTACAGTAGATAATTACAAAGCTAACTATATTTACAGATGATGTTACATTTAAATGAATATCAAAATATTAACAATACACACCGTATTACCGTTTTAGTATCAGCTGTCATTTTCACTTGTTTTGGAAATGTGTGGTTGTACTATTAAGATATATTTAACAGCAGGCTTTCATCAGTGATATCTTGCCTAAGACATTAAGTGGATGAAGAATTCTGAAAGGTTTCTGTGCTCAACAAAACTAAAAATATAGAATTTCTAGGTCCTCAGGAAACACAGGCCACTGGAATTATTGATGTGTTGGTCACATTTGGTAATTTATGACAAATGAGATATTTTAATTATAATTTTTTGTATTGATTTGAAAGTTTGAAGAGTATCAGAAATCTAATCTGATCATCAGCTAGTTCAGGATGGGCTCATTATATCAGACTGTGTTACAAGAACATGCCGATCACGGTTCCTTTATGATTACAGGAACGCTCATTTAATTAGCTGTGTTAAAGTTTCATCTGTGGCATTCTTTTACTTCTGTATATTTTACACTTAATAAAATGCACACATTTATTGATTAATTGGGGCCATATGAAGTCAATTTTTCACCCAAGAAATGTCTTTTTTATTTTGTCTCCTTTTCAGATTTTTCAAATTTATTTTTCATCCCATTCAGATTTTTAGATTTTTTTTTGTCTTTGAGGAAAATTGCATTCATACAAACACATTAATGCACCATGTTTTATTCCCCATTTCCATCTTTATACCTGAAATTTGTTATTAGGCATCAATTCTGTGACTACACGTCAATTCACATTCACTGCATCATGGAAATCATAGGGCCCTAATTAATTCACATAAAAATGTTTTATATATATATATACAGTTACAGTAACTGATTACTTTGCTGTATTTAGCTGCATTCGGTTACATTAATGAGATCTGCAGCCTTTTGAAATTGGTCACAAGTCTGATTTTGAGTGTTGTCGTTTTATTTTAGACCAGTGGTTTTTTAATCTCCAGTCCTGGGGACCCACTGCTCTGCAGTTTCAGCAAATGTCTGCCAACTAATGCACCTGATTCAGCTCATGAAGGGCTTCATAATTAGCTGAGAAGCTGGATCAGGCATGTTGGAACAGGGAATTGGGCGGAGGGTCCAGGACTGGAGTTGAAAACCAATGTTTTTGATCTCATATACAAGAGCTCTTAACAAACTCATTTTCCTTTATTTCTAGTTGGTTGATGTTCCATTGCAGTTGGTTTCATGGAAGCACCTGCTCCAACAGTTTGGTATGTTTGGTGAAGTGGGACAGTTTTTGAGCTCAGGAGCAGTCCAGAGAACGGATCTTTGGTCCACCTTAAATCGGTAGTCTGGGTTTTGCTTGCAGAGTGCCTTGAATGTGGAAGCTCCTAATCCAAGCAGTATTTTAGTCATTTTTTTTATCTGCTTTCTTTGTAATTATACCCAAATTATAAACTGGAAAGCTACTTTAACTTGAGTGTGGATTGATACATAGGTTGAGCTTTTCTGAGAAACAAAATCCTCCCGATTCATACAGGAGAATCTGGTGTATGAGAATAAAAGAGACTAAGAGTATTTCTGAAGCTCCTCACTGCCATCCTCTTTTCCTGTCCATTTTTTCTCATTTATTTCAAATGATAGACATCAAGTGGAATTGGATCATTTGGATCCCTGAATGTCTCATCTCATGCTTGTGGCAGCCATGGCCTACTGGTTAGGGAACCAGGCTGATTGCTGGTTCAATCCCCTGAACTGGCAGAACATGAGTGAAGTTTGAGCAAGGCACTTAAGCACATATAGGGCTGCACACTGCTGCAGGCATATGTGCATACACTAGTGTGTGTTTGTGTTTCACTGTAGATGGGTTAAATGCAGAGGACAAATTCCATGGTGCCAGCACAGTGGACAGACACAGTGGATGGGCACGTTTATGTTTACATTGTGACGTTACAGTATGAAGTAGAACTTTGGCAGTAAGTCTATAAACTGACCAGCATATAATGACCCCATGTTAAATTTCCGTCTTCTTTTCTTCTTCCTAATCTACCATTCCTGCATTTATACATATGCATATACATTTGGAGGTGTGCTCAATGTAGCTGCAAGAAGAACTTGAGGGAAAATAAATCAGGCTTATTACTTGCTCTGCCAGAGCGTTCTGTCAGGAGCATGCAAGGCCAGGCTTTGCACTGTTCAGTTTTTCATCTGATATAAAAAATAAATAATGCTCTTATGCTCAATAATGCTCTAATAAACCTGGGCTGTGCTCAGCAGTTGCTAGGACACTCAGCTGTTGGCAGTTGCCGTGGAGGAACTCAAGGGCATTTTATAGCTTCCAGATAAACATTATCAGAGATAAGACGAGTCTGTTCAAGTGCAGACCCTCCTTAATTCATTACCAGCAAGTCCATATGAGAGCTGCTGTCTTCTTCAATTACAGTCAACCCAACTTACCACTATCTCCTCCCTATCTGTCTCTGTTTATCCTCCCATCAAATCATGTTTCACTGTGGGTTACTTTCCGTGGGACACTGGACTATAGTAAAGGCCATCTGAAGTTATGGTTTTGCCTACTGTATTGAACGTTTGTCTAAATGTAGTGTTAATGGAACTGGGTTTAGGACCACATGACTGTGCTACTGACCAAGTGCAATGCAATTGCAATGCAAGTCAAGTGACTAGTGTTGGAAGTACTATTGATAAAACAGAATAATTCATTTTTGAACCTGGGACGGATTAGCTAGGCTTGGACATGTTAGATAGCAGACCAATACAGACCAGGTTCCAGCTAAATGATACCCAAATTGCACACAGTAGGGTCAGCGATCTTAGGGGTTACTTAACAGCTGATATATGTTCTGGTCGTCACTGATTCCTAACTCGTCATTTAACTAACATTTAATCGCATCCCAGAACCACGTAAGCATTAGAGGGTACTTCATTTTTAGACAGGAGTGCTTGTTGGATGTGTGGCCCTCCTACATATATGGTGAATGAGCTTGTTTGGCTGTGTACTAGATTGATACAGAACAGAAATATGATCGCTTGTAATATGATCCTCATTTGGAGCTTATCACCTGTTGTACAAGCCTGCCCTGATCTGGTTGTAGATCACTTGGGTTTGATCAAAATCGCTTAATAATTAGAGAAGGGCTATTGTTAGTAGAGTATTGATTTGTGATATTTTTATAAAGTAGCTCAATAATTAGCTTTCATCTATTATCCTGTATGTCTGTATGTGGTCGACTAATTTGTTAAAAGCCTGGTGAACGAGCTGCATTCATCAACTAGACTAAAACGCAGCCACACTTCATATCGATCCATGCTCTAACAGTACTTGTACGTCTTGTATGTAGACAGACACCTCTCAGGTTGTTCTGTGTGTGTGTGTGTGTGTGTGTGTGTGTGTTTGTGTGTGTGTGTGTTAGCAAAGAAAGTTTGAGATACTTTTCAGTTTTTTCACGTACATTTTTTAAGAAAATAGGATTACTTAAGGGCATATTCCTAATGATGTTGTGGAGAACCAAACCATTGTTCTTGTTACTTGTTTAAAGTGCCACTCAGATGGGTGCAATATAGGGTTTCACTTAATATTTGGCAACCCAAAAAATAACTTTTAAATAGCTATGTTTCAGAATCTGCTGCTGCTGGTGCATTTACACTCACACATCTCTATAACAAACATGGTTCTTTATGGTGTCAAATGCGGTTCTCCAACGGCATCACTCAAAGAACTCTTCATCACTCCAGCTCTGGCAGCACTGGGCACCTCCTTCAGTGTGTGTAGGGTGAAGGAGTGGTATCACAGATCCTTCCTTCTTGCTGCTGTTAGAGTTTACAACCAGCACTGCTGCTCACACACACACACACACACACACACACACACACACACACACACACACACACACACACACACACACACACACACACACACACACACACACACGTTGTTCCAATGCAGCATAACAATGTGCTTATATTATATGTTATGTTATGTTATGTTATGTTATGTTATGTTATGTAATCTTATCTTATCTTATCTTATCTTATCTTATCTTATCTTATCTTATCTTATCTTATCTTATCTTATCTTATCTTATCTATATAGCAATTCCCAGTTTAGGGCTGGTCAGGGGGTGGAAATTGAAAATTTCTTGCGCTAGGTGAATGCAGCAGATGTTTGAGCAGAGAAATCACAGAACAGGAGTAATGATCTGTCTTATTTTATTGAACAACCTTTTAGAGTTTATGGAGTATATTTGTAAATGAGATATGAAGGATATTTATAGAAGAGTCTGGATTCTTAAGCTAATTTGCAAAATACTATCCTCCAAACACCTATCCGATTCAACGACTCCGCCAGAACATCCAGACCAGTGTTAAGAGATTAGATGTCCTTGACAACATTGGAGCAAGTCAGCTACAATCAAAACCCTTTTCTGCAGCCTGCGAGGTTCTTGTGAGTCCACAGTACCCGCAGCCTGCATCCTGCATCCTCGCCCATAACTCTCTTAGTTTGAGTTTATTTTCTGCCTCCGTGCCTTTTAGTGTTCTCCCCTTGGGATGGTATGCTTCCAGAGTGTCATACACAAGCGTTGTGAGTGAACACGAATGCAGAGCCTTGGCATCTCCATCTCATATGCACTCATATGAGTGTGTGTGCTGGAGCAGAAGGGAAGGCCAGGCTGCGGCCATGCATGCCGTTCTAGCTCCAGGCGACACAGCAGGGCGCTCCAGTCTCTCCCTGATTCTTTCCTGGAAAACCTTGCTGAGGCAGCGAGAAAGCACCAGCTGTGACGTCCCTGAAAAGAACAACACAGTTTGCTTTGGACCAGGAATTTTTTTTATAGTACTTATGGACAGAATAGTACAGTTAGGGAAAATGCCTCACCCCCCTCACCTCCAGGGTCTCTGTTTAATCACGTTCTCTCTAAATGTTGAGATCAAATGCTCAGGCCAAACCTGATCTCAGTACATTTTCTGAATGGCTGTACTCCTAACAAATTCATCTGAATGACTACCTGCAAATTATGGTTTTGCAAATCTTTGCACATTAAGCTTTATTGTATTTTTAATTTTATTACAAATTTGTATTTAATTTTCTTTTTTTTTTTTGCAGCCATTTTAGAACTAAATAACTGCTGGAACTAAATTACTTCCCAATTTCCTTATTGTCAGCATATGGCAATGACTCATACTGTTAACAGTAATAATGTGTTACTTCTCCACTTTTAATCAAGATTATAGTTATAATATTTGTTTCTTTTGTGTTCATCTTAATGGAGGGTTGCTTAGAACAAGTAAACCCAAAAACAGCTTTCATGGTGGGGCATCCATGATTGTTCATTTTGTAGCTCAAACATGTGGTAGACAAATGTTATTCCAGTTACGTGCAGCAAAACAGTCCCAAAACATGAGACCACCACTACTTCGGATTATGTTTTTGGTCCAATTTATACAGAAATAGGTTCATAGATTTTTAAGCACCACTGTATATTTATACTGCTTATATGCTTCTTTTATGCATTTTGACATTTGATTTTTCACTTTCAATGTCAGAAATTTCACACATTTCAATTTATAAATGAAGTGAATCTTTATCACCAACTAAATTTAAAAAAAGTCTACGTTGAAAATCGAACCTGTAGCATTTAAAAACAAGCAAACCTCACATAGAAGCTTTTTTAATTTGGCAGTAAAGGGGCATCTTTCACTTTTTCTTATTAAGTAAGTAAGTAATAAGTAATTATACTTTTTTAACCCACTGTGTTGTGCACACACAGGAATTAATCCTCTGCATTTAACCCATAGCTAGTAAAAGAAGAACTGTCACATGCTATTTGTTTCCTCCATGTTTTCAGGGTTTTGCTTTCAATCTGTTCAAGCTGACAAACCAAATATATAGTTCTATTAGTAGATACGTGTTGCAGTGCCTACAAATGGAATGATTATTAAATAGGGTTAATTTTTAACTGTGTGGTGCATTTAGCAAGAAATGTTTTCATCTAGGAATAAACCGTATAAACCGTGATAGGCTGACGTACGATCATGGGGTTTAGACTGAACAAATCGAGCTCTAAATGAAAGTGTTAGAGATGCGTGGAGAGCTCTTTAGCATTTCTTGGCTCTTTAAAAGTACTAAACAGTAGTCAGTGTGCTACACAGAGTCACTATAGGAAGTGCATAGTAGAGGCAGGAGGGAAATGTCCTTGGGATTTGGATTCTCTAAGTGCATATGCAATGCAAAGTGCTGAATTATTGCACAGAAAAGTGTTGCACACCAAGCGTAATGGTAATTATTGCTGTAGCACTTGGGCTTCCTTTTATCATAATTGATGCCGGTTAAAAATAAACTGTGATGATTGCTTTGGACAGTGCAGTGGGCCTCAAGCCATGTGCTTACTACAATGCAGTCAGCTCAGGTTTAACAGCAGCACATCAGAAGTTTTCTGTTTTTTGTACATCTGGTTTGTCCACAGTGAACTCAAACTTGTACTTATTTATCTTACAGTTTTCAAATGGAAAAAAATAGCTCGTCCTTTGGTTTAGTCAGTACTTTGCAGCACACCCTTTCACTACTATCACACCTTGTGAACACTTTCTGTTGGAGTTCAGTGTCTTTTCGTTGTCTGGCTTTTAGTTTTGACTTGTGTCTTATACTGTTTTGCTGCACTGCTCTCAGATCTCTGATGTTATGCAGGTGGTGGGACCATGAAAAGTATGAATCCTAAGCCTTGCTGCCTTTCCGTCAGCAGCTGGAGGATGAGTCTGAGTGAGTCGATGGCACTATAAACTATAAACGCAATGTTAACTGACACAGGCAGCTATCAGTTGGTGTGGCTGAGGTCAAGCATGTCTCCAAGAAGTTCATAAAAAATCCCTAGCTGACTTCACGTGTATTGGAGGAACCAAGTCTTAACCAAGCCTTACACTTGTTGGGTAAAAAAAGGTATTAAAAAGTAGACACCATCCTCTTTTGATCTTCTGTGTTTTGATCTTCTGTCTTCAGATGGTATGACCAGAATTTGCCAAAGCATGAGCCATCCAACCCCATGCTTAAAAGTTGATGAAGTGATCTGTTTGTAAATTTCTGCCCCCTGTTTCTTCCAAGCACAGATTTGCACATTGTGGCTAAGATGTTATATGTTATTTTCATCAGACTACAGGATCTGCTGGTTTAGATGTTCTTTTGACTGATGTTATATTACTTGGTGAGGATGCAGCAAAGGTTTTCTTCTGATGACTCTTCAGTGAACATCATATTAGTGCAGGTATCACTGCATAGTTGAATAGTGTCCCACCTTTTCAGAGTCTGCTGGATATTCCTAAAGGTCTTTTGCAGTCAAACAGGGGCTTTGTAGCAATCCTACCAGCAATTATATCAGAATGTTTTCTTGATATTCCAGACCTCAACTCAACCTCCACGTTATGGTTTTGTTGGCCTCAGATAATTGATTATTCAATGCTAAGCAGATTCTTGTTTGCAGGTCTAGCTGATGTCAGCTAGTCATCCACACTAATATTACTTTTATTTTGAGAAAGAAAAATGTAATAATATGTCATTATATTTGGATAACATCGTAATATACAGTATATATGATTTACTAAACATGATGGTGCATGTTCCAGCCCTGGAGGTTTTAACTTCACAGCATTCCAACCTCATTTAAAGCTAAAGGCTCTGCAGTCTACAAACGAGCCAGTAAACTTCTGCACATCGTGCACTTAAGTGAGAGAAGGAAGGAGGGAGGGGGGGAGGGAGAAGTCAGGAATAGAAGACAGACTTCCATGAAAAGTAGGGCCCCCAGCATTAAGATGTGGTTATTTTTGGGGCTGTGATTATTGAAGCGTCTTCTTACTCACCCCTGGCTTTTTCATTACCTTCTTCCCCAATCTCTACAGCCACACACACACACACACACACACACACACACACACACACACACACACACACACACGGCTGCCTGATGCTGCCACTGCCTTTTTGATTTCAAATGCTGTTTCCCCACCGCAATGAAAAATGCATACTTAGCAGACCCAGGAACTGTGTATGAGAGTGTGTGTGAGAGAAAGACATAGTGAGAGAATCTAGATGTGTGTCTTAAGCTGGTTGTTTTCCTTCGCAGAGAGAAGTAATGTCCTGAAGGTTTGTGAAGTCTCGAGTGTGTGTTTATGAAAATGTGCATCATTCATTCACAGGACTGCATCTGTGCGGAGCTTGTTATTTTAGCGTATTTGAAATCGTCCCACTCTGCGTTTAGCCTACGTTATAAAACGTAAGCTATGCCAATGGTTTGTAGGTGTTCATCACTGAAAGTTGTAACGCATTGATTATTTTACACATAAAGGAACACACATTACATCAACACAATGCCGACTGCCAGAAGTGAGAGTATATTTTATACATTATTTCCACTTTGATAATGTATGCATCTCAATGTGTACATTATAAATTCTGTTGACAGCATTTTTGCAGTGGTTGTTATTAGGGGTGTGTGTTGTTGTTAGGGGTGTATTGGGGCAATAAGTCATATCGGTCATATCGAGGTTTGGACTTCATGGATTAATGTGAGTATGATACACTAGGGGGAAAAATGAACAAAACCCAAAATTCTTCTAACGTGATTCGTTCTATATAGCGCCCCCTAGTGTTTACAACATACTCTTATAAACAGTGACTTATAAACACGAGTGACGTTCCTTAGGGCTGAGCAATGTACAAAGACAGTGTAGCACACCTGATGACCAAAGGTTTTGGACTGGCCTTCAGTAATTTTGTAATGGGGAACAAAAATGTTAATTTGTGTAAATGATCATTGTCATCATCCAAGACAACCAGATTGTATTTAGAGATATGGAACATCTTGAACACATCTTCAGATTACAGCAGAAGTGGGGTCCAAGCAATGTGCGCCAATATGAAGTCAGTTGACCTTGGTTTTAGACGGACCTTAACTTAAGTGTGTGGGGTCTCAACATTTTTAGTCACTTTAGTTTTCTCCTAGAAGCCCCCTACAGGGGTTTGCTTTCTGAACATAAAACATTTTTCTCTGTACATTACATATCATGTTTGATATCTGAGTTTTCATACGACAGAAATGGGTTTGAAAGGTTAGGGTTAGAAAATGAAAATTAGAAAATGATTATTGAAAATTATTTTAATATATATATATATATGGACTTATGTATAGAGAGTGTATCTAATGGTGTGTGTGTGTGTGTGTGTGTATGGCTTTGTGTAATTGCTCTCTGCAGTGGGTTGTTGTGGGGAAAGCCGTTCTGTGATGTGGTTGAGTTCTGTCACAGATCAGTTGAGGCCGTATGTGCTTCCTCCTGCTGAGGCAGTTTGCCTGAGATGTTAATTGCAGCCCCTCTGGTGTTGATTGCTTGATGCGGATGCTGAGGTTTCTTCCAGGCTGTGGGGGGCCTGTGTAGTCTTAACCTCAGCTGAAGGCTTCATAAGGCCTGTGGGACAGCAGGTTCTTTTCACGTATTTTTTGCTGAAATGGCCGTGTGGTTGGGTTTACGTGTGTGTTCATGTGTGGCACATTTTGTGTGGTCTGTGACTGATTTTCTGGAACACAGTCAAACGAATGGAGCAAAAATACAACAGTTCTGGTGGCAAGTATGGCCAGGAGTTCCCATATAAGTGAGACAAAGGAGAGAACTTTAAAGGGCTTGAGAGATCAAGTGTTGCACTCAGGATTGAAAATAAAATTTAATTGTAAGTTTGCTAAAGATTGCTTAAAGATAGACACTGGTGTCAGATAGTCACTAGCTACTGCAATACCCTGAAATGGGGAAATAGATTAAAATAGACTTTTAATTTTTAATTTAATTAAACTTTTAATTTAATTTAATTTGAAATTACAGGCAGAATAACCTGCAATCATTTCAGTTCTAGTTTGATCCAAGAAAGAAATAAACCACTTCAGTCTGAGTACAGTTTCAAATAGACTATATGAACATAAATATTGGGACACGGTCATTCATTGTTTTTTCGCAAATCAAATTCATCCTGGTTTTGTTGGAGTAACTATCTCTACTGTCCAGGCAATGCTTTCTTCTAAATTCTGGAGCATTGCTGTGAGGATATAAATGCATTCAGCAACAAGAGCCTTCCTGAAATCTGGACATTGGATGATCACCACCCCAGCTCACCCTGGAAAGTAATGGATGGAGCACCATCATTCCAGAAAATACAGTTCCACTGCTCCGCAGCTCAGTGCTGGGGGACTATATCCCTCTAGCTCGTGTCTGGCTTTAGGTATGGTGACAATAGGTTCATGATTATTTGCTCCAGAGTGTCCTTCTATTGGAAGTACTTTTTCTACAGGGACTAGACCCTGATGTGTTATTCCTAATATTGAGTTATTTCTCACACCTCTATTGTAGGACGAGTTCATTCTAAACTTCGAAGAGGCATTGGTAGCCCCTGATCCACCTGTGTCCCCTCACGCAGCATAATATAATAAAGCCAACAGGACTCGAGATGATTTTTGCTTCTTTGAGACTGTATTTGCTCTGCTCCTGATAAAAGCACTGTAAATGCCTGTTGTCTGTATGAAGACCTGTAATAGTGAGGGGAGAGTGGGTAGTAGTCTGGGTAGAGCGGAGCCGGTCAGCCTGGGCGCTGCTGTTTGGTTGTGTAAAGGATAAACATGGCAGGAACACAATATCTCCGTACGCCGGCTCTAGTGGGGGGCCTTAATGACGTGTTCACCACTGTGGTGCAGAGTGCTGAGTCTCTTCCTGTGTCCTCCTGTTCTGGAATGTTCCCCAACATGCAGGGTTTGTGGGTTCCTGCCGTTACCAGATGCCCAGTTCCTTTTTGGCTCCGGCTGAAAAGAAAAAAAAAACCCTTTTCTGAATCACCAAACAGATGGAAAGCTGGGGGTAACTGTAATCTTATGTAAACTGAGTTACAGGTAGGGTTGTCATGATGTCATGATGTCAGGTGCTGCATTTAATTTTTGATACCTATACCAAGTGAAGTACTATCACTGTGCTCGATACTAAGAGTACATTGAAAAAATTCTAAACATGCATTATTGTATGAACACCAACAGTCTTAAAAATAAGGTTGCTTCAAAAGATTCAAGTGATGATCTAGAACAGTGGTCACTAATAGGTAGACGATTGCCCTATCCGGATCTGACCCTTGCTTTTGATAGTGTTCATTTTTACTGTCATAACTCCTCAAGCCTTTATAGTTCAGATTTAGCAGCCCAGGAAAATCACAGATCAGTTGCAGGTGTTGTACATATCACATGGAATCAGTGCTGCTCACCCGGTCAGATCTGTGTATTATGTGATGAGTGTTGTTGTGACATGCCATGCTGTCGTCCCAGGACCAATAAATAAACAGCACATGGGAAGAGATGAAAGCTCTTTGGGACACTTTTGGGACGACAGTGTTGAGTGCTGTAAAACCAGCAATGTTATAAGTGTTACAATGGTTTCAAAAGGTCTAAAGAACCTTCACATTAATATAAAGATTTGATATCAATTCAAAATGTTCCTCACACACACATCTCTATTCCAGACAATGGTCGTTGTGGAACCAATGTTTCTTCGATGCCATCACTCAAAGAACCGTTTGAAGCACTTTTATGATTAAGAGTGAAGGGCCAGTTCCCTGGACATTGACTAAGCGATGTCTTGGACTAATTTGCTGCGTTAATAATGAATCACTACTGGAAAACATTCCAGTCTAGACTTTGCTCTGAGATGGTTCTGGGAAGCTGGCTTCAAATGTTTACTGGATTGAAGGCAGAGAACAGTATTCATGTTTCAGCTGATTTAACGTGCTGTGTGTTTCAGGTTTTTTATGCCTCTCACATTGTAAAAACACGTTAATCACATAACACATGGCAAAGAATGTTGAGTAACGAGTCGACACTACACTCCAAAAGAAGAATCCAGTTTTATTCTAATGAGACACTTTGACATTAATATGACGATAATTCATTACACTCTGCTGGAGGGGCCTGGACTTTTGGGTTAGATTCTGTCCCTGGTCTTTGGCTGCGAGTAGTTTGGTGGGAGAATTAACTCGACTAAATTGCCCTTAGGTGTGAATGTGTGCAGGATTAGGGGTGTGTGTGGTACTCTGCAATGAACTGACATCCTGACCAAAAGAAATTTGGTATTCTATACCAACTATGACACGTGGAGGGGTAAGCTCTCCATCATAGAATCCACTACGATTCTGTTCTTGTATCAGAGGGGACTTTAGGAAAACGCTAAACCAACTGTACAGAAACTGAAGCTGAAACATCCCACAACTGAAACAGTTCAATCCAACTTTTAAATTGATCAAAATCACAAATTGTAACATTGTGAGGTGTTTTTTATGCATTTTAGACTATCAAACGTTCTAAATTTGATCTAGTTTATCAAGTTTCTGTCTTCATATGTTAGTGTCACGTTAAAGACTTTAAGGATCAATATCTCAAAACTGCTCAGAATGCAGATAGAACCTTATAGTTCTAAGGGGATGAAATATTAATATTGGTTCATATTGAAAGCCTGTAGTCCATATGGAATATTGCATTTATTTCAGTGACCTACAAGCCAGAAAAAGCTCCTACTTAATTCCTCCATGCTTCCGTCGCCTCCATTGATGACTGCAGTTAAAAACAGTTCAGATGAACAAGTGCTCTCCATCAGTCCAAACCTCACAGATATATCAGATCAAGCTCTTCAGCCCTCTTGCCTGTCTCTCGGTGCACTTCATCCTCTGACACGGATCAGAATATCGACGTCTGTAGGGAGAAGTGAGATTACAGCAGCACCTGTAGTTGTTGCTCCTCGTGCACCCACCTGTCATTCAGCTATTCCCTACTGCCAGTGTGCTGTCTGTTATTAGCTTCATGCTTTTTGAAGCTGCAAACTTTTCAGAGCGGTGACATTAATTGGCTAGGCCTTCTAACTTCCAGTACTGTCATATTTTCAGGTTCTGAGGTGGTTTATTAGTCATGCGTGGCCAAATCCTGTTTGTCTTGAGCAACGTTTTTGCTGATTCAGTTTTCTTTTCCCTCTACCAAGAAATGTTCCATCATCTTGTCATTTATCCACTGTGTACCATTTGTTCTACAGCTGTGTAGGTGGATACATGGTCTAAAAAAAATGAAGGATGGCGCATTTGCTTGCAGTTGCTCACTGGTGAGAATGTCAGCCTTTTTAACCACAATGCTTGAGATCAGTTTTAGATGTTCTACTTTGATGTTCAATTTAAATGTAGCATAAATAGATCTATACGTCTTAATTCAGTGAATTTGTAAACCAGTGACAGATGTCTACCTTATTAACTGGATCAGATATCCAATCCAAAGTAATTTGGCCTGATGTAAAAAGACGTTGACTTGAAAAACCATTGTAGCATGAAAGGACGAAGCTTAGGGGCAGATGTTTAAGAAAGGGGTTGAGGCCGAGGACTTATTAGGGACATTTCAACACTTATTCTGAGGACAGGCAGGGATCAGTGAATCAGACAGGAGCAGTGAAGGCAAATGAAATAATCCAGGTCAAAGTAACAGGTCAAACAATGAAGCACTGAAATATTTGCGATATCGATTAAAACCATGATTAATTGGTCCTACATCGTGATAAGGATTATCTGTGGTCAAACACTGGACACATTTCACTGTGCCATAATCTCAGGGATAATCATTCTCACAGAGAAAGGGAGAGAAAAAGAGAGCTGCTCTTCTTTATAATTCAGGACGCTGTTGTGTGTGGATGTGCTCTCGGAGCCGATTATGCCAAATCCCTAGGCGGGGTGTCTTATAGGCCAAACCTAAAGCCTGTCCACCAGTCATCGCCAGGCTGATCCAGCCCCCTTGGCCTTGCTGGCTCCACCTCCTCTTGCATGATAACTTACATTAGCCTTGTTCCAAGCTCCCAGCAGACCTTGCGGCTGTTCTTTAAGCCGGGGCGGTGGCAGGAGGAGGAGGATGGACACTCTCACAGAGGATGGACACAGCAGAGAGGATGTTTGAAAATGCAGGGTCTTGTAAAACAAAACATTTCACTGGATGCAGGCATTTTTTGTAGGGAATTGATTTCTGGACAGGATGGATGTAACAGCTGGATTTAATGGGATTCAGAGGATGGAGTTTGAGGAGCAACTTGTGCAGACGTCGACTGGCTGTGAAGACGTGGGCTGCTAGTGCTGATAAGTCATTTTAGTACGCAGGACCTCACAAAAGGTCAGCATCATCAGACCGACCTGCTTGATTGAGGAGAAGATGTTTGGTGGTGGATGTTCATGTTTACTTCAGCTTTCTGTACTCAGTTTCACCTTGAGTTTTTAGTGCTTTTTCACATCTCCCCACCCATTGTGAGTGTGTGTATGTGTGTGTGTGTGTGTGTGTGTGTGTGTGTGTGTGTGTGTGTGTGTGTGTGTGTGTGTCAAAGCCCCATTTTTATGCCTTGCTCAATATGGAGATGCTTAAATGAGTATGGAGTGTGTGATGTTTGTTCCTGTTTTCTTGCTTATTTGTGAAAGTTGTCAAACAGCAAAGGCTTGGTGTCTGAAACATTGTAGCTAAGAAACTAATGAGGGTAATGTAACTACAAGCAAAGAGAAACTCATACCCTGCATCAGGCTAACTAATCTGAAATAAACTTGCTTACCTGGTTTCTTGCACACTTAATAATAAAGGGGCTACAAAGGGTTATTTAAATGATGTCATAGGAGAAACCTTTTGAATGAGTCTGAAGAACCTGCAAATCGGTACAGACCTGTACATCAACTCTTTAACCCCTTAAACAATAAATGTAGGTACAAACTTAGTTGTTCCCTAAATTACTGTCTAATTAATGTGTAATATTTGTTATGTTGCCCTTTAAAATATAACCCTGTGGGACATAAATGTTTACCAATTAATAAGGGTACCTGTATGATTAACCTAAGACTTAAGATGGGAAAGGTTTTGTACATTTGGTAAAATCTCTTTTATGAAAAATGTTTCTTTATGGAATTAAAAATTGTTCTTTTATGGCACTGCGAGGTCAGTCGTGCTCTCTAAGACTCTTTGCCATGGATGACTCACTTGTGACTGAACTGCAAATCTCCATATGATAAAACGACATGCTTAGGAATCTGAGCTTTCTCATAATTTGAGATTTCTGCATGGGTTCTCATGCAGCTCCACAAAAGTTCCAGAGTGCATTAACAGCTTTCTGGACTGGAGGGACGATGACAGAAGACATTCACCCCATTACTGTCAGTGGCAAAATGAAAATGAAGCTGCTATGTTGCACAGCTTGAAGACATGGAAATGACTTTTGCAGCAATTACAGCTTTAAACAGACACGAAGCAGAGAAGATTCAGCAGTACGTTCAGTGAGATCCGGTGGAAGAAGAGTCTTCCAACTCAGCCTCATCCAGTAAAACTTAGCTATGTGTCAGACCTGTTCCTCCTCCTCTGCCACAGTGAGGTAAAGCAGATGTATCTGCACTGCTGAATGTGGGGCAGATGCAGTGGAGAGTTATTTGATGCACTACGGGGAAAATCTCATTTAGATGTGCACAAGTGGTTCTTTTTTGTAATTCGTGGCTAACCAGGTCAGCACTTGACTCTGCAGAGAACGGTTAAGCTTGATGTGTGTGCATGTGTGTGTTTATCTCTATCACGCTGACCCTATTCCCTGAAAGAGAAAATGGGGGGAAATAGATCTAGCATGCTAATGAGAGAGGGATTTGAGGAAGAGAGGGAAAGAGAGAAAAATGTGCGTTGAGAGAGTCCAGTCTCGTGTGGGCCTCATATCCAGCATCTCTCTCTTTTTGTAGAAATTCTGTCCAGTCTGGATAAGACAGTCTCGGACACGGGGTGATACACAGTGCTGTGCATCTGAAAATGATCACACTGTGACCAGTTGTGTCAAACTCCATGATACTGTACATCACCTCCAGAGACTCTCATGGCAGGACTTCCAGTTGGCATCAGCAGGATAATGCTCAGCTACATATAGAAAGATTTAACCAGGAATGTCTCTGTCAGATTGAGACACTTTGTTGGCCTGCCCACTCGATTTATCAGCAATCAAGCATTTATGACACCAACTGGGATGCCAGATTTGGCAACCGAGTGTGCAGGGTCTACAGGCCCAGCTGCAACATCGGTGGGCAAATGTGCTGCAGGATGTCATAAGGAACCTGTATTCCTGAAAGCCCAACCATACATCATCTTGTATCCAGGCTATATGTGGCCCATCAGGATACTAGAGCCCCTAATATAAACCTAAGCATTGAGATGACGATATTGAAATTAAACATTGTGCATCCTTAGGTCTATGTTCATCCATACTTTTTGGGGTCATGGCATTTCGCCTTGCAGCAGCATCTGCTCTTACAACCCCACACATAGCACTGGGAGCAGATAGCTTCCACACGCACAGCAGACTGAATCAGGGGGCTGTTTGAAGTAAACCACTGACCACTGGTTTTTGGACGACCAGAGATCAGTTCTTTCAGCTCCAGGCTTCAAAAATAGCTTTGACACTTGATCAAATGTATTGGGTTCAAACTAGGCCAGATGCTAGTCTGAGAACTCCCTCAGATGACTAAATCCCAGCCTCACATACACAAACTGCTTTAGTCTGTACGTCTCTGTTCTGATTATACGGGGTTCTTCTATATGTATGTTCCTGAGTATCTGATTGGTCTACTTTGGAACCTAATAGATGATTTTACTGGAGAAAGAAAAAACTTCCCTTCAGTGCAGGATCAGTGTAAACATATTTTGCACACAATATGAAGAACAATTGCTCAGATTATTAAAAAAAAAAGGAAAATCTGAAAAATTTAAATACAAGATTTTTGAAAACGACATAAAGGCAATATGGACATCAGTGTGTGTGTGTGAGAGAGAGAGAGAGAGAGAGAGAGAGAGAGAGAGAGAAAGAGAGAGAGAGAGAGATAGCATGGATTAGTGTGTGTTTGAGTCCTTTAGAGAATTTCATAACAGAATAACCGAATATCTTTAGGGGTGCTGTCCCTGCAGGCTGACTAAGAGCACTTACCAAAGCAATTTACACACACACACACACACACACACACACACACACACACACACACACACACACACACAACATCATGCAGCCTGACAAATGCCAACAGTACACACAAACAAGCCCACACACACACACACACACACCACACACACACACACACACACACACACACACACACACACACACACACCCCAAACACTCACACACACCCCAAACACTCACACACACCCCAAACACTCACACATCATTCTGCTGCGGCAGCATTTTAGATTTGTGAATGGAGCAGGGCTTAGAGTCCGGCACCTACTGAATAATGCATAAAGTAGGCCGATGGAAAACACTGTGCACGCACGCACGCACACACACACACACACACACACACACACACACACACACACACACACACACACACACACACACACACACACACACACCAAACTGTCAGATCTGATTTCACTTGCAGCCCACAGAGTATTTCAGTCACAGGAAAGTCAAGCTTGCAGAAAAATCAGATCTGTCAGAAAATGTATCAGAAATGATTTAATGCCTAAAACACAAAACACTGAACAGTACAGAGGGTTCAGCATCATAGCAGTTAGAAAAGGACCTGTCAGTGTTTTGGGGGCTGGTACTGATTGCTGATAGCTTTTCAGTACGATCAGCTGATCGTTGATACCGATCGTGGGCAGGGCGGGATTCTACATTAACTTTTCCAGGCATTGCTTGGCAGTGCGTCATCGTGCAAGGCTCCTGTAATGTTCCAGCACAGTTACTTCTTTGCTTTTTAGAATGAACCACATTTAATCCCCTGTTGAAATCCTTTGCAGAACTGCATTGTGGAGCTCAACATGCCATGTGAGGGCCATGCTTTTAGAAGCTAAGGCAAGGACGGTGAACTTGAGGAACTTGGGCTAGATTTCTGGGTGTTCACATCTGGGTGTTCTCATCCTTCACCAGAATGTGAGGGAGAGGACTGTCTCTATAAGGTGTGTTATTCAGGGGAGGAGGAGTTTGGGCGTGGTTTCTGTGTCCTGTTTCAGTGTCCTGTGATCCAGACCAGTGTCGGTTCACTGATGGCATTAGAGTGTAAATAAAACATTAAAACATGGTTGCACAGATCATGCAGTGGCTATGCCATGTCAGGTGGTTGTTGTGCCACTGCAGGGTGATTGCTATGGCTGTTAGTATGACAATTCTAGTGGTTGCTGTGCTGCTGCTTGGTGGTTGCTATGGTATCACATGTGTTTAATGTGGTGTTGCTAAGTGGATGGAGTGGTTACACTGGGGTTGTCAGTAAAAATCAGTTGGGGCATATTCTTAAATACTACTATGCAAAGTATCTCTCATACTGAATACAGTGATTGTATTCCAAATGTGCTACACTTTATCTAAAACATCACTGATTACTGTCTGTAGTGACATTTTTAAGAGTGTCCGCAGTATACAATTTTTTGTCACGATAACAAAATGTATCGTGATTTCAATAAAACTTCATTTTGCCCACCCCTATGAAAGACCCTTCATATATAGGTATTTTTGTGGATGATTTCAAAGCCAAAACTGCATGTACATCTGAGGGAGATTTGACTATTGACATTTAACTATGTGTATTCGTGATGTTGAAACTAGAAACTAGGACACCACATATACTTTGACTGACCAGTGATATGTTGGGTAACAGGACTACAGTGTAAACTATAGGCTTTCAGTGAATGTTATCACTGCTGGGTGAAGTATTATTGTTAAGAATGTAGGCAGTGTGTATTTATACACTTTACACACTGTTTGTGTGTAAGCTATGAATATACACTGATCAGTCGTAATTTTCAAACCACTGGACGGATTATGTGGTTACACTGGGGTTGTTAAATAGTTCATTGGTGATTGCTGTGGAGTTTTAGGTGTTGTGGTGTTGCTTTGTGGTTGTCATTGTGTTGTTAGTTTGTTACTAGTGTATTTGTATAATCAAGACAAAGAAAAGAAGGGTGCACAGAATTTTGTACTCCATCCATCGTCATAAAGTTGCATACATACCTGAATCACACAATCAGACTGAACAATCTGGAGCTGAAACAATGTTGATCTCTTGATATCTGTTAAGTATTAATGCTTGTGTTCATATTTGGTTTATTCACCAGGTATCACGTTCAACAATATGTTATTCTTCCTGTTTTTGTCTGACAGGAAAAGAAGCCCGTCAGCATCCAGGGACCCGAACCAGAAGTACGACCAAAGGGAGGAGAGACTCGAGGCCTCGCAGTATGCTCCAGGGGAAGGTGGCATGCCTCGATCGCCATCTGACTATGGGGCTGGGGAGCGGCAGAGGCGTGGGGGCTATGGCCCCTATGAGGATGCAGATGCGGCACGGGGGGCCTACCGTGCCCGGCGTGGTGGGTGGCACTCCCAGGAGGAGTACCCACCTGAGCCGGGTTTCATCCCTGATGGCCCTCTGCTGAGTGAGCACGAGCTGCAGAGGCAACGGCAGGAGGAATACCAGACCCGTTACCGCAGTGACCCCAACCTGGCTCGATATCCGGTTAAACCGCAGCCATATGAGGAGCAGATGCGAATGCATGCCGAAATGTCCCGCTTCCGACATGAACGTCGCCACAGCGATGTCTCGCTGGCCTACACTGAAATGGATGATCGCTTGGGACTTCCTCTTAGGTCTCATTACCCACCTGGCCACCCACACCACAGCCACAGGACCTCCAACCAAAGCCCGCCGGCGGGGGTTGGGCCTGTGGGGTCAGAGCCACCACCACTGAGACGGGGTCAGCAGCACTTGGACCCCGGCTCAGCTGTACGCAAGAGCAAGCGGGAAAAAATGGAGAGTATGCTGCGAAATGACTCGCTCAGCTCTGACCAGTCAGAGTCTGTGCGGCCACCGCCGCCCAAGCCGCACAAAAGCAAGCGTGGGGGCAAAATGAGGCAGGTGTCCCTCAGCAGCTCTGAGGAAGAACTGGCCACCACGCCAGAGTACACCAGCTGTGAGGACGTGGAGATTGAGAGCGAGTCAGTGAGCGAGAAAGGTAAGGTCTTTCTGTTCCTTTGTTTAAATCAGCTTCTTTGCAGCCATAGTTCAGAACTTCTGTTAGAAAAATGACTGTATTTCTTGGTTGCCTGCATTTCGTAAAGGATTACTTCACCCCAAAATGTTGGTTGCAGTTATTTTTAGGGCAATTAATAATCAAATATGCACAATTTTTGTCTTACCCCAGATATTACTGATCAGCCAAGTAATGTTTGATGTCCAGAAAGTGAACACTGCTTCAAAACACCCAGATAGTTCTTGTAAATACACACATACAACTTTTCTCAATTTGCTCAAACCACAGCCTTAATTTTTCTGTCAGCAGAAAAAAACAAGAAGATTTTTTCATAATACACAGGATCGTGGTTTATATTGATGAAAATGTCAGTAAAAATCAGTTGGGGCATATTCTTAAATTTTTTGTCACGATAACAAAATGTATCGTGATTTCAATAAAACTTCATTTTGCCCACCCCTATGAAAGACCCTTCATATATAGGTATTTTTGTGGATGATTTCAAAGCCAAAACTGCATGTACATCTGAGGGAGATTTGACTATTGACATTTAACCGTGTGTATTAGTGATGTTGAAACTAATGTGCTAATACAAAACTCAAAATTTGGACACCCAATATACTTTGACTGACCAGTGATATGTTGGGTAACAGGACTACAGTGTAAACTATAGGCTTTCAGTGAATGTTATCTCTGCTGGGTGAAGTATTATTGTTAAGAATGTAGGCAGTGTGTATTTATACACTACCTGTTTGTGTGTAAGCTATGAATATACACTGATCAGTCATAATATTCAAACCACTGATATAAAGATGAGAATAGCATTCATTTTCAGATTATATTGACGTTCCTCAAGAGTTGGAATCTACATAATAGGCACCAAGTGAACAGTCAGGTCTTAAAGATGATGTGTTGAAGCAAGAAAAATGGTGACGCACACCGCAGGTTCTGTAGGGTGTACCTACCAAAATGCTCCAAGGAAGGACAACAGGTGAATGGATAACAGGGTGAAAAGGGCCCAAGGCACAGTGATGCATGTGAGGAGTGAAGGCTAGCCTGTCTGGTCCGATTCCTTAGAAGAGCTACTGTAGCACAAACTAGGGTAAAAGCTACGTATAGCATACACAATATAAAGAAGGTGGTTTTAAAGTTATGGCTGATTGGTATATATCAAACATTAAGCCACAAAATTATTCCTCATGTTATGTGATGCTGAAATTTCTCACAGTTTAACACTATAAATGTTCTACTCCGAGATACTGTGTTAGTGCGGGTGTGTTTGCACAGTGTGCCTGTGTGAAGGTACGCTGGAGTGTGTGTGTGTGTGTGTGTATGTGGCTGTATGACCTTAAGCAAAATGTGTGTGTGTTCCCATTACTGTTTGGCCTTGTGTCCCTTTTACTCTATATGGGTGTGTATGTATTCAAATGTGTATGTGTTAGTGTGTGTGTGTGTGTGTGTGTGTGTGTGTGTGTGTGTGTGTATGTGTGTGTGTATGTGTGTGTGTCTCAGGCTGACATAGCTGCCCTCTCTTTTCGCTCGTCCTCTTCTAGCACGAATTGCAGCACCCTGGTTGGCTCGGATCTCTGGGTTCATTGTGCTTTAATGGACTGCGTTACGTAACAAAGGGAAAGAAAAACGAGAGGAGAGAAAGGTTGGAATGGGCGAGAGACACTTTTAGAGAGCTAGAGTCAGAGCGACTGTGAGTTTTTTGCTGTATTGTTCTAATAACATTGGATTGTTCCTGTGTGATAGGGCACTTCAGTGACTCTAGTGTTTTCAGTCAGGAAGAGGCAGGCCACTAGCAGGGTCCAGAAGATGTGTCATCAGCACCTTAGATTAATTAAAAATGGTGTTGCAAAGGTAATTAAAATGTGGAGGCTAATTAGAATTCCCCATCAGGATTCACCCACAGACAGAGAAGGGAATGGTATTGTCTGTTGACTGCTTTTTCTACACGACGCAGCCTTTGCCACCGTATATAAATGTGCTGATATAGAATAATAAATAGTAGGGGTGAAATATATATATATAACACATGACTCACTTCAAATCGTGTTTTTAAGAGCCACAGATTGGATCAAATTTCAAATCATCTTCAGAACAGAATCATGTTGATACCCCGCTGACTGTAATGGCATCTCTGTTATTGCTCCTCCTCCTCCAACCTCTAACTGTACTATGTAACTTTGGTGAAGGGAGCACAACTACACACAGCACAACAGTGTAAAATGCAAACAGCTGATACAATGATTTGAAAAGTGTGTCGGGATGACGTAAAGTTCCACTTCCTGACTATATTCTCTGACCTTGTCTCTACAACAGACCCAGGTGCCTCACAAAACCCCAAATGTAACCTTTCGTCTCTGGTGTCTTAATAGAGCTTCATCATCTTTGTAGCTCATGAACATTTCTAAAATGATTTCAGGTGAAGTGGCTAAAGTTGTTCTCAAATACATGGTTTTAAATGGCAGGTGCGTAGGGAGATGTATAGAGTCATATAAAACATCGAATGTTTTCCTCTTTTGCACGACATTCATCACCCGAGAATTGGCGCCTGAAGAAGCTGGTCTTCCAGGTTATTGGTTACAAACATTTAAAATGTCTCTTTCTGTCTCTGTTGACCCTCCCTCGCTACAGAGTTGCCTCCAACTTCTACAGCTTTCATTCAGTGTGAAAGCAGCTCAAGACTGGAAGGCTTGATGAAGCTTTAGGACGTTTTCAGCTTGTGCATGTGGTTACACAGGAAATTGTGAATGATGTCTCCAAGCAGTTGAAGTTGAAGTTCCAGTGGATTGCTGTCAGATGTTGCTGGGTTTTCCAGCCAAGGTTAAGTTAGCTGACCTTGATGCTTTTGACCTTGATGTGCTAGCTTCTGGCTCGTGGATATCGAGCTGTGAAGGGGACGTAATGCTGCTAGAAGGAGTGAAGCAGATCCATTGCACACCTTTTCCATAGCAATGGCTAGAGTGATAATCAGCTCATTTGGGGTAGACTATGGTGTAAACGATTGCCTATAATTGATGTTATGTTTCAGAAATGACAATATTTTCCATGCAGACTAATAACTGTAATCAAACTTTCCCCCCAGTACCATTAAGCTCAGTTTACAACCCCGGAAGCATCCTGACCTAGGGCTTTAAGTGTTTCTACCAGGTTTTGTCTGAATAGCTGCTTGTTGTTGCTCCTGAGGGTGTCGTAAACATGAACGGGTCCACTGGTAGACATTGTAAGTGACAGCAGCCTCCCTGTGTGACATCCAATGAAAAAGGAGAAGGAGAGGAAGGTGAGGAAGAGAGGAGAGACAGATGAGCTAGAGTGGATGGAAGAGGGCAGAGAGACAGAGATACAGAGACGACGACCCAGTCATCTATCCTTATATAACTGTTCCCAGCACAAAGGGGAAAACGCAGCCCTACATTATTGATGCCCAAGATTTCCAGGTTCTAACGCCAGCCCTGACAACAGTGCAGAGGAACGGCAGCTTCTTCTGAAGGTCAGGTGTTTTTCCTCCTGTAGGAAGAGAGGGAAAACACTTCAGCCTAGATAAGGCTACCTGTCCTGCTGCCTTTATCAGATGTGAGAGCTGAGAGGAGCTGTTTTGCACAGTGGCATGAAAACCACTTAGGACAGAGAATCATATAGACAGCGGCTTTTATATCCATGAGCACTCGTTTAAGAGCCAACTTAAATAAACAGGTAAGTGAGAATTTCCACAATTTGATCCTCATCCCAAATATAGCTGAACCACATTCAGAGTAAACCACTAAGACACTATACTATATATAACCACCTCCTAGGAACAACTATGCGTTACCCTAGGGACCTCTAAGTAGCTCCATTGCAACCACCTAGCAACACTATAGTGTCCTTATTGCAACTGTCTTGCAACATATAAGCCTAGCAACTGCCTGGTGTAGCAGCTACCTTGCAACATCACAGTAACCACCTAGCAACCCTATAGCAACCAACAGGTATAGCAGCTTTTTTGCAACTGCATAGCAATCCCATGGCAACCACTTGGGATAACACAGCAAGCAGCTTGTGACAAGCTCGCAGCACAATCATGACAGAACTCTATAGCAACCACCTTGCAACAATATTGCAACCATCTAGCAATGCTATAATCCCCTTTCTAACCCCCATCTATGAACCATCATGACTACCGCATAACAACACCATAGTAACCGCCTTACAACTATCAAGCATCCCTATAGCAACCACCTGGTATACCATAGCAACCACCTGTCAAAGATATCGCACCCTAATGAATATGTAGCTATTTGAGAATCACTTAAGCCGCTTGGCCGATCCTGCATATAATAGAATGCAGCTTTGTAGATCATCACCCTGTTTTCTGTTCTTAAACTGTACCGAAGAGGATGATGTGGGGTGGAGGTGCGGCTGGGGCAGAGGGGCTTTAAAGGCAGCCTGTGCAAGCTGCCTGATGTGTACAGCTCTGGTGCAGTTGAGAGGGATGCTGGGATAGTAGTGGGTGCTTTGCAGGAAGTTTAATAAGCTGTAGTCGTGCGTGGCAAACGAACCATGATTTAGTGCCTTGTCCCTCGCTCTCTGTTTTCCTCCAAATCGATCAGGGGATGTGCAGACGGAGCAGCAGAAGGAGCGAAAAAGCTGCAGAAAGAGCAAAACAGAATGCAGACACAGTTGGTTAGGGAGGTCGAGGCTGAGGCTGAGCTCTTTTGTAAACCAAAGAGCTGAAAACAACCAGTGGTTGGACCAGATCTGGTTGATGTTTTTTTTCGCAGAGATGTTTTCAGAGGGCTGAAGATGCAGTATATGGACAAAAGTATTGGGACACCTGCTAATTGTTTCGTTTCTTTTGAAATCAAGGGTGTTAAAAAGTTTATGCAGCTTTTGTTGGAGTAATTGTCTCTATTGTCTTGAGAAGGACTTCTTTTAGATTCTGGAGCATTACTGTGTAGCTTTGATTGCATTGCGAGACAAGCAATAATGAGGTCAGGATGTTGGATGCTCTTCGCTACCCATCTCATCTCTTCTCTTCAGCTCATCCCAAAAGTATTGGATTGTGCACCATCATTACAGAGAACACAGTTCCATGTTCTTTGAGTCAGCTGGTAGCTCTAAGATCATCCTAGATGTTTGGAGAGGTACCATACATGCAGAAAGAAAAACAAATATTTGTTTTCTGGATGATTAACCACCCGTAAACATAAGGCCCTTCTGTCCCTCTGCATCAAATATACCATCAGTGTTCCATGACCAGAGATGTGATGTTAAAGTGAGTGTATTTGTTCACGCCTTTTTTTGGTTTCCCTCTCAGTTAGGAGATATAAACTAGACCCTGCTCGTTGTCATTGGCTCAGTTATCTTCTGTCCAAGCTTTAGGAGGCCTGTGTATCAATACGTGTTTTATTAACGCACACAATGTTTCGTTTGTCTTTCGTTCTCGCCCCATGCTCGTCTTTCCCCCTGCCGCTCGTAGTAAAAACAGTGTCAATAATTAATGATCCAATTAATAGTTTACACTGGGTTTTTATTGAGTTGTCAGGGTGATGGAGAGCCTGGAGACTGTAGCCTCAGACCGGTGTGCAAACCTGATTCAGCAACTCAGCACTTCAACCTCCTGCTGAGAGGGGGCGAAAGAGAGAGAGAGAGAGAGAGAGAGAGAGAGAGAGAGAGAGAGGCCCCAAAGCTGAAGTACTAAGAGCGCTGACGCTCTTGTTTTCCCTGTGCCAGAAGAAAGGAAGCAGCAGAGTGAAAAGCAAAGTCTCAAAAGGTTACCAGAGCAACTGAAGGAATTGATTTCAGGGAAATAGAGAGAAACAGAGAGGAGCAGCTGCTTTTTTCCCCCATTTTTGATTAAATTGAATGTCGTGCTATTCCATTCCTTGTAATTTGTTGTAATGCACTCTTATCTCATTGGTTCATTACTGTTCCTGCACACTGTATGGAAATAGTTGGTTGCATTTATCTATTTTTATTTATGACACGCTCTGGATGTCTGTAAATGGAAAATGGAAAATATTTATAGACGTCCAGAGCATTAACTGAATTTAACTGCATTTAAACGGCACTTTTTATATATTTATGTTTTATATCATTATTTTAATATTATTTTAATATTATTTTAATTATTTATTTAATTAAATTTTATTAAATTTAATTACAGAATGCGTTATATTTTAATTAAACAGAATAACAAATAAAACGAGAGTTAAAAAGCTATAATAATGATAATAATAATAATAATAACAATAACAATAACAATAATAATAATAATATAGTCTTTATCTCTTGTTTTATTCATTTAATTCTGGTTTATTTATTTGTATTTTTTGTGTATTGTTTCTATTATTAATCGAAATTTGATTACATTCGTTCTTAATCTTGATTGTTTGAGGACTGATAGTTCTCTAATGTATGTGTAATGGTCTGTAGAAGGAGGGGGTACGTCCTGAGGATCTCAGATTTCTGTCAAGCTAGTGTTAATGATTTTATTTTAACCGTTTGTGCTCTGTGACTTCTTTACACTCTAAGGATTACTGATCAGTATTTTCATGCAAAGTAATGCAAACTGTTCCTAAGTCGTTCCTAAGTTGAACCAGTGGTGAAACAGGAACCAGCCTGATTAATGTAAATGCTCAGCTACACTGTAAATGAGTCACCCTTTTAGAGTCACATTCAGTTTATAAAGGTGGGTAGTTCGGAATGGATTTAAAATGAGTCAGAAAACCGGATGTATTTTAAATGTCATAGAGTCACGAGCTACTTACTGACATTATAGCTTCTTTGCGTCAGCCCAATGAAAGATCTCATCAGAAACCACAGCCATTTAGGAGCCCAAAGCTGACCACCCAGTGACCACTAGATTGAGGTCAAGGAGGGCTGCTTTCAGACATGATGTTTTATCCCACTGAAATGTTTTTGCAGCCTGCCTTCCAGCTCTTTGCAGGCTGTGTGATAAGCTATTCCTGTCCATTAGCAATGTTTGAAACATGCAAACACTACATCCCATTTACTTTCCCTCACTGGAGCAATGAGAGAGCCGTGGAGCCCCAGGCAGAATATTTAATCAAAATGTTAACAGTGTTGTTTTTCTGTAACAGAATGAACACACAAGTTATTATTTCAACTTATTCAACACCAAATGTAATTGGACATAGTGGAGAGTGTAGTTGGGCTGCACAGCAGATTGTTTCTCTATCATTATTGTAACAATAGTCTTTGTTGAGGTGTTCAAGCATCTTGACCAGTCATACATGTGTCTTTGTGTCTCCAGTGTTTTTTGAACTTTTTAAAATATCAATGCAATCACAATGTGTAGCATTGTAACGTATGGCATTTGGTCCATAGTGTGCAGCCCTAAAAGGAATATTGACTATGAATTCTTATTGTCTGAATGGACTCAGAATGGCTTGTCTAGGTCAGTTTCTCCTGCCTTATGTGCGGAGCATAGAGTAGTCTCCAGTCTTTTCATGGTTTTCAAATAAATAAATTGTAATTCAGTGACTCATTATGTTCAGTAAAATCATTATAAAATGTAAACGAAAAGCATCAGTGTGGCCTGTGCAAAAGGGCTACAGCAGGTCGAGGTATAGCACTAACTATAACCAGGAACTGTCCCACAAGGTCTGAAGAACTGAAAAAAAAAAATCACTGTGCAGCTTTTCTTGCACAATCATAATCTTTCAAGGTCATAGCAAGGCTACTTTAAATCAGTGTTTGAAGTATTTTATAGAAAATTTAGAGGAGACGAATTCACAAATTGCACGAATTCAATCTAAATGGCCATAATCAGCAAAGAAAACAATGCATTTCATGAAAAGAACACGCGGCCAACTGTAAAGCATTGGTTTGTGTTGCTTCCAGTAGAGTTGGGTGCTGTTGACATTTGATCTGATTTTGGTTCTGTTGTCGGTATGTGCAATCCAGTATCCTTTGTCTGTTGTGATGGACTTTCAGTGTGTATCAGGTCAGCTGTGTTAAAAGTCTTTACTCTGCTTCCCAGAGAAGCTCATTAGTTTTACGTTACAGTAGGTTTGGCTTAGTTTGAGTCAGGTTTTTTTGGAGCACATATCCAGCATGACAGTTCTACAGCTAAGCTTGAGGTCATACGTGGCACGCATGATCCTTGTTTAACAGTGGAAGGAACACATATGCGTTGCAAGGTGAAAGTGGTTTCTGATTGTCATGCATTGGACTACAAGTTAGAGCAGCACAGCACAGGTCATTTTCCTGCCCTGAGGTTGGATCATGGGGTAGTTTCCTCCCTTTGCATGACTAGAATGATAATTGGGTCCTTTTGGGAACAGTTTGAATATTTAAATTGTATGCTCAGATGGCAGCCTGAGAATGTGTGTGTGTGTGTTTGTGTGTGTGTGTGTGTGTGTGTGTGTGTGTGAGATCCTGTGCTGTATGTGATTGTGACTACATGTACCCTTCTGTACTGCTTCCCAGTACTTCTTTTCTCCTCACTCCTTACAATGTGCTCTCTGCTGCTGCTCGCTGCTGCTGTGTGTGTGTGTGTGTACGTGTGTGTGTGTGTGTGTGTGTGTGTGTGTGTATTTGTGTGTGTGTGTGTGTGTGTGTGTGTGTGTGTGTGTGTGTGTGTGTGTATTGGGAACTCACAGGAGATTTAGATGGCCACTGGTGGGACCATGCGACGTGGCATAGCAGCGATACCTCCTCTATGTCTTTGGTGAGACGTGCGGAACTTAGTCCCACCATCCCTCCTCGCTCTTTCAATCTCTCTCTCTCTCTTTCTCTCTCTCTCTCTCCTCAATCTTTTGTCATTTCATAATTTCTTTTGATTTATTTTCACCTTTGCATGTCTTTTTTCTTTCTTTCTTTTTGTGCTTTTTTTTTTCTTTCTGTTCTTTATCCAACGCCTGTAGGGGACAGTCAAAGGGGAAAAAGAAAAACTATTGAGCAGGCACACATCTTATCAGAGGGCCAAAAGAAAATGGTGCGCTTTTGGGGCCACTCTTTGGAAGAGGATGCCGAGTGGTGTGAGCCGCAGGTTAAAGACTCGGGCGTTGACACATGCAGTAGCACCACCCTAAATGAGGAGCATAGCCATAGTGAGAAGGTACTGGGACCTATTCCAGCCTGCATTATCTCTACATTGAGTTCATTTACTTATTCATTTTGCTCTGTTTCTCTTTCTTTTCATTTGCTTTCTCATCTGGTCTTTTATTTATTTGTGTTTTTATTTGTATCTACAGTTATGAGTAATGAGAAATGTTGATTTGCTTTCCTTTATCAGTATTCAGTTATTTACAATAATGCTTGGGTCAGAATTCATATTGATTTGGTTCCCCTTTACCTCAAAGTAGTCTGTCAGTTAAGACATCCAGAGTCCAAAGTTTGCTTCTGTAGTTTTATAGAGATTCTAGACTGAAGTGTAGTATTGTGCAGAACTTTTAGGCACCTAAGCATGTTTTCACACCATTTATCTCAGCGGTTTGCTTGTTTCAGCACAGTATATTAATTAGAGTAGATGCTGCTAACATAAACACAGTGAAACGAAAGACGAGTTTATCATTTTGAAGAAAGTAGTTCAGATCTTGTGAGCTAGTTTGAAGAACAAAGTTTGGTGTCAGATTTAACATCATCAAGCCCTGATTTACCAAACCAGGAGCTGGATGATAACTATGGTAAAACGGAGCTTTTTTTAAGACGTACTTTGGAAGAGGTTAATTAAACACACTGAAATAAAACTACAGTAAATAAATCCACTGTCTATCGCATGAATGTTTTTGTAATCATTCTCATATTATTTACCAGGTAGGTTATTTTAATTATAAAACTCTTGTACTGAAGCTAACAAATCATGGAAGCTGAGAGCTACGCCTTTGCATCCTGCAATCCTCCTACATGAATCTTCACACCCTCTTCTCAGACTGAGATATTACAAGATTTCACAGTAAACACACACACACACACACATACACACACACACACACACATACATATGTGATCATTTTCGTCTGACCTTCTGAACTCTTAATATTAAGACAAGTGAGGCGATATGATAAAGACATGAAAATATTTAATAACAGTTATAAAAAAGAGACTTTTATTTTTCAGATTTTATTTTTAAGACACTCATGATCAGCTTGAGACTGTATGATCATAGGCAAAAGTCTGGCTTGTAAGACTAGCATTGCGCAAACTGCAGACCTAAATCATCACAAACTATCAAATTGATAATTAATCTCAAATAAACTTGCTTATGACGTTTCTGACAATGTATGGTCATTTTGCAAGACCACATTTCTGTTTCGCATGTGAACAAATGATACCTGTGAATGCGGCATGAATTGTGCTCTCCAATTTTAAAACAGTCACTCTCCAGTTTTTGGCACGCCATAGTTTTACTGTTTGAATGAAACTGTGATAAAGAATGGATTGCATTTTACAATATTTGTAGTCTTTGAGATGCACTATTATGAAATGAGTGTACAGTAGAAGGAGCTTGAAAGCCTATTTTTGTCAAAACGTTGGTTCATCATACAGTGTCAGAAACCACATTTGAGATTACTTACATGTGGAAAGTGTGTTATGATTTGCTGTGCAATTTGCTGAATGCTAACTCACGGCTGTAAGCTGGCTTCCAGTCTTTGGTTGAGGAACTACATTTGGAGAAAGGGGAACACTATGCAAATTTGGCTGAAGCATTACTTTTCTCTTTATTTCTTTGGAAATATTTGCTTTTGTTTTGTTGTTTTTATTTGTTTTTTTTTTTGGCTGTAGCTGGCGTGTTGCTGAGTGTGGGTGGGGGGGGACCTCTTGCTTGCTCTGTGGTTGTGGGCTTGGTAGCTGCAGCTGACTGTGGCGTAGTGTGGGTACTGAGCTAGAGTGTGTGGCAGGAGCTTCACTTATACCTCCACTCCTCGATGTGAATGTTTTTTGTCATGGCACTTAGAGAATGTGGGGTCCCTCTCTCTTGGTGCATGCCCTTCCAGCCTTCTTCTCTCACTTTTCTGTTTTGTGTTGTTGCCCTGTGGTGACCATGCCCACTTAAAGCAAGGCATATAGTTCTCTCATATAGGCCCCAGACCCTCTGTGATACACCCTGTTTAACCTACCTTCCCCAAAACCCCCAACTTCAACCCCAACCCAACCAGTACCCTATCTCACAACACAACCGGCTGGACCACCACATACCCTGAAAACTCCACTGACTCCAGTAGGAACACACCTAAACATCTTAGCACATGCACAGTGTAGCTGGGTGGGGGAGGAGGAGGAGATTTGTTTTGGCACCGATGAGCTATGTTTTTCTTTTTTCCCTTTCACTGTCATACCTGTTTGGAGTGTATTATCACCTGTTCTGTGGTTTATGCAGGTAGGGAGGGAGGGGTTATTGCACATGATCCATCTTGCTCTCTGTGTTTGTGTTGTTTGCTTTCTTTATCGTGGGATTTGTGCTTGGTGCTGGTGGGCTGGCTGTGTTGGGAACGGATTTTTGGGTGCAGGGGTGGGGCCATGCTGGAGCTTGGGGAAGGGGCTTGCATGCTAATCACTATCACAATCATTTGATCACATAAACTCTGGTCGAGTTATCTTCAATATAGTTGTTATGTTTAGGCTCATGTTCTGCCAGATGGGGACACAAACGTAGTCCTGACAATGAATTAAGCTCTGGACAAAAAAAATAGTCACCCGTGACCGAAACGTACAGAATAGTGTATAATAGCCTCCACAAGCACAAATAACACCTACAGTTTGATTTAGCATGGACTGGACACATTTTCTGGATATAGGAAACATCAATGTTCAGCCACTCGTGCATCAAAGTATTGCACAGTTTGTCCATATTTCACAGATGTCTTCCAGGCAACAGTTCTGACAAAGGTTTTATAAACAGGGATTTTTGACTTTAGTGCTTGATCCATATGAGAATACACCAGGATATACCTGCAAACTCTTCTTCTGCTACTTCTGTAGTACTGTGGCCTTAAGCACACCCAAATGCAATCACTCCTTTTCCCTGATTGTTAACAATGACTTTGAGATTCATTTTCTACACATTGAACAACATTTACTGCACTGTACCGTCTACTCTCAATCTATGAATTCCATTGCACACCCTGCAGGTATGCACCGTCCTGACGTTACTATCACCTTAAATGTGCAAGGTGATTATTTTTTTTGTCCAGGGAGCTTATAATGGCATTATGTTTGTATGAAGAAAATGCAAAAAATTTGGACAAATTTGACTGATTTCATGGCCGTTATTGATGTTTACTCAAAAATCAGAAGTTAAAAATTAAAATACAGGTGCAACAAAGGGTTCATAAAGATCCATTTTGGTTCCCTAAAGAATGTTTTTTGTTGAAGATGTTTGTGAAGAACATGGTTCTTTGTGGAAGCAAAAATATTTATTCGATGCCAAAAGAAGATAAGATAAGATAAGATAAGATAAGATAAGATAAGATCAGATAAGATCAGATAAGATAAGATAAGATAAGATAAGATAAGATAAGATAAGATAATGCTTTAATAGTCATGCAGTGAGGAAATTCACATTGTTACAGCAGCAAAGGGATAGCAAAGGCACTCCTTACAAGAAATGGATAGTATAGTAGTACAGTATAGTATATATAGTATAGTATCTAAAATTTTAACATTATACATATTAAACAAATCAAAAATATATACAGATAAATTACAGTTAATTGCACGTGCAGATGGAAGAAGTATTGCACATTATCTTGTATTGAAAAACTCTAGTGTGTGGAGTTTAAGTGTCTCTAATGGAAAAATAAGCATCAAGACCCTCAGGAACAGGTAGTTATTGTTAACAAAGGAAACTGATGTAGCATATATGCTGTCCAATGTGGTAATCCCTAAACATTACTATCTCACCTAAATGTGTTTTTCTGCTCACTGATTGGATGGTTGTTAAAACAGAGTTCATGTGATCACCTGAATGCTAAAAATGAACGCTCCTTCCCCACCCCACCATAATCTTTCTCTCATAACTATGTTGTTCTGAAAGGTTCAGTTGTAAACTAGACCTTTTCTCTGTGACTTGGACCTCATAGCACCCTGTCACATGGCAGCCGTCTAAAGACGGGGATCGGCTGATTGGCCGTATTCTGCTCAACAAGCGCCTGAAGGATGGGAGCGTGCCGCGGGACTCTGGAGCCCTCCTGGGTCTGAAGGTGAGAAACCTCTCTTTCACTCTGCTTGTAGGTCATTGAGGTGGGCTGCAAGGATCTTGGCTTTAAATTGAAGGTCCAGGTTTTAAGGGCACCCTTAACCAAGTGACTTGTTTGGTATGTAAATTGATAATGAAGTGACGGTACTTCAGGAGACAACTTGGGAACACAGACACCTGTATAGGTTGTAAGGTGTTGTCTTGTGAGTATGATTGAACACTGGCCAGCGTGCTCATGGCAAGAGTGATTGGAGTTTGAGTGAAGCATGATATTGGGTGCCAAGTGGATGGGACATTATATTTCCCGAATTTTTGTGGCCATTTAATGTTCCTTGATGCAACATTGAACAACATTCACTCAATCTATGAATTCCATTGGTCATGTGTGTACCAAAAAACAATCACAGAATCAGTTCTGGGCCCAATTGCAAGTAACATTAACCTTCTGGAATGTCCCATCATTGTGGGGGTAGATGAAGTTCATCAAGGGCTGCAAATGGTCACCCAGCTGTACACAATTGTGGGCACCTGCCAGAGACATGTTTACACAGGCCAGTGGACCCAAACTACACAATGAGAATACACCCCAGGCTAGTATGGAACCATCACCAGCCTGCATAATGAATTGTGGGTCCATGGATTCATGGAATCTCTGCCACACATAAACCCTGCCATCAGCACGATACAGTTGGTACTGTGACTCATTGGACCATGGCACATGTTGCTTGTCCTCTTGGGTCCAGTTAGCAATGTCATGAGCCCAGGTGACTTTCTTTGTCCAGTGTTGTGGTGTTAGGAGGAGCAATCTTGTTGATCATCTTCTTCCATATCGCATGGATGAAGGCTACCTTTCCTGTGGGATATGCATGTGCATTGAATGTGGATGGGATTTTTGCCAGAGTGGCTTGGCTGTTCGTATGGACAATTCTAGCCAGACGCTTCCAGACAAAGTCATTAGGTACCCAGTGGTGGCCACTGCACTGTCCACTGTGGGTGGTAATGCCTTCTATAACATACTCCCTGGACAAATGAAACTGTGTGGAGTGTTAAATGCCAGCACAAATTTGGAAATGGAATGTCCCATCCATCTGGCATCTACTACTATCAAACTTAATTCCGGGCGTGTTGCTGTGAGCATGCTGACCAGTGTTCAGACTCACTCATACCACCTCACAACTGATAGTGGTGTCCTCTGAGGTAACACCACTTCATAATCAATTTACATTTTGCTATCCCATGACCTTTGACATGTCACTGAACCTATAATAGAATCAGTTCAGCAATATTAATCTCCGATCTAGTTTGTGTTATTACTCCCTTTGTATTAGATGTTAATTAAAATTTGTTGGATGTGGAAAATGAAAGGTTGCTGTTTGGTAAGCAGGCAGGTCTCTGAGAAGTGTTTGAGAGAATATGAGCCATCTATGTCACCCTGGCTGTCTGTTAGTCTTGTGAAAGAGAAGGCTCTGAGTGAAAGGGCTGAGTGGCTATAAAGTGAGTGCAGAAATGGGCTAGTCGTTACTGATTGAGTGAACTCTCTGAATGGCCCATCTTGTGGCCAAATGCTTCCATGTATGCTCCCCTCCCCTTCTGGCAGCAGCAATAGCAGCTTGCTGATCACATGCCGGCCACCCGTATACACGTCACACACATACACACACATGCTCGGATACAAGTGAGATTCCCTGCGGCTCTGTGCCTCACATTACGTAAAGCCATTTTCATCCAGAAGGCGGCTCCGTAATCTCCTTTTGTACGTTTGCATTGGGCTGCCATTAGCGTGGATTTGATTTGTATGATGCTCTCAGATGGCAAATGGGTTCATGTGGTGCTTACAGTACAGATAGTACACACCTCCGGGCCTTTTCCTATCAGTCAGCTCTTTCAGCACAATGGACAGCTCCTCAGCAGAAATAACATGAAACAATCACAAAAGCATAGGAGCCTTTAATCGTTCAGTGCTGTAGTCAGTGTATTTCACAGAATGCAATGCAGTTGATATGACAAGTCTTGTGTTAGTAAAGCAGCTGTACTGTCTTTATTAAAGTCAAGATGAAAGCTTTTGTGAATATATCCCTTTAAAGCCACGTGTATCATATTTGATTGATATTAGAGTGTTTGAGACCTCTGCAATTTGTGTGAAAATTAAATAATTATCTTAATTAATTATTAAACTATATAAATAATAATATTATACAGTAGGACTGCATGAAATTGGAAAAACCTGAAATTGCATGATTTCATTTTTTTCTGTGATAAAGACTACATTGCAATACTAAATTTAATATCTTAAATTGTAAAGAAGTTTTAGGGCCCTATGATTTCATATTTAATGAAGCATGTTTTCCTTTAAGGATGAACAAAAAAGAAACCCCTAAAAATCCAAATGGGTATAGATGAAAAAAAAAATAGGAGAAATGTGTGGAATTAAGAAATTAAAATAACTGTTCTGTTTTAAAGACTGAGAAATGTTTGCTTGTTTGATGGGTGGGTTTTTTATTAAAAATAAAAAATGCTATTCAACCACACTCCCATACTTATATCACAATACAGTGATATAAACTATCAGATAACAATAAAATATTAAAATAAAAATATGAAAAATATGAAATCTGCCTGATTGGCCCTCCATCCTGATCCATGTTTGATGGCTAATGACTAATGATTAAACTAGCTGTTGGACCAGTATTGGCTAGTTTAATCTCAATTCACTTCTGGGTCATGGTATTCACAGCATCTTCTGGTAGCCCTGAACTGACAATAAACAGCCGGCATCCGTGAGAAATTTCCCTGCAGGTAAATAAGGGTAATTTAAAGGTAATTTAATTTAAATAAGAGTAAACAAGGTAAATAAGACATCACTACCACAAACACAACACCACTCTTCCATCAAGTGGGTGCATATTTCAGCTTGAAATGTGGACTCTCATTAGACTGATCTGACCTGACAGAGCTGATGCTGTGAATAACAGAATAATAGAATACTAACAGATTTTCTTCTGATGACTTTATGATTGTGGTAATAAATCACATACCCTACAGGTGTGGGAGCCTTATTTATGCCGGCTGCAATGACTGCTATACAGCCGCTACTGTTAAACTGTATGTCAGGGCTGGGGTTTGGAAAATGAACAGGTCATCATAAAGCTAATAGAACTAATCAGATGTTATAGAAACGGACCCTTACTGTGTGTTAACCACGAGATTGTGTTTCTACTGCACAGGTGGTTGGTGGGAAAATGACAGAGTCTGGTAGACTTTGTGCGTTCATCACCAAAGTAAGGAAAGGAAGTTTAGCAGACACTGTTGGACACCTCAGACCAGGTACTGAACAAACTGCACTTCATACTGTGTGTGTTCCTGCTTATATATTCAGTTTGGTCACCAACATCACTGAACATCAGCAAGGGCACAGACTATACTTATAATGGTATGATATTGACTCCTTAAATTCTAGACACATTACATTTATACATTATTTGCATTCTAAATAAAGCTGGGATGGTTTCTCCCAAGGCTTCATAGCTTAAAAGCGTCAAAAGTTTCATAGTATTTATAGTGTAAACTAGTTCTTGAGGTTAAGACAAGTGTTTCTTAAAACCTTCAGTAAGTAAAGTACTATGTGAACTTGATTGCAAATTAAAAACTAACCCGACCTGTTTGATATCAGTTAAGTATTTTTAAGGTGTTTCTCCTGCAGTTCAGCTCCTAAAAGGCAAAGTCTGTGGGAGGAAGGAAGGAACCTGGTTCTTCTATTGCCATGAAATGGAAGAATAATAATGTTAATAGTATATAGTTTGTATTCGTAATAAGTATTAAATTGATATAGCATAAATGACAACAAAACAATAATAATAATACTTTTACAACCAATAATAATAATAACAACAATAACAATATTGCTACTATTACTAATACTACCATAACAAATGATAATAATAACAACCCTACTGCTACTATTAATAATAACAATAACAATAATGTAATTACTACTACTAATACAAATGATAATAATAACAATAACAACAATGCTACTACTACTACTACTATTAATAATAATAGTAACAACTATACTACTACTACTACTAATGATGATGATAATAATAATAATAATAATAGCAAAGCTACTATTACTTCAACCACTACTACTGATACTAATAATGATAATAATAATAAAATCTTAATACAAATAATAATGTGACTGCTGCTCATGGTACAACTAAGACTATAACATTTAAAAACATTTTAACGTTTACATAATAAATTGACATGGAATCAGTAGTTTAGGGTGCGACTGGCTGCAGTGTTTCAGGGAAGAGTCAACAGAGCTTTTCTTTCAACTTGATGGTTTCATTTCAGTTCACAAAGCTCATTGCGAAAGTGATAAAACTGACTTATTCTTTTCTCATGTCCTTCATTCATTTCTTCGTTATTCACTAAGATTGATGGTTTTGGGGAAACTGTCCCCTGGATTTTTTGATTACTGCTGGGAATCTAATGTGAAATGTGTATAAATGAGTGTGGAACTGAAATGGCCACATACGGTTAAAATGAGATGGAGTCCATGTGAATCACAACATGACTTTTTGTAATATTTTGTATTTTGTAGGTGATCAGGTGTTGGAGTGGAATGGAAGGAATTTACAAGGAGCCACATTTAAAGAAGTTTACAATATCATTTTAGAATCAAAGCCAGAGCCTCAGGTGGAACTAGTTGTCTCCCGACCCATTGGGTAAGACAGCTCCGAGCTGATCTCTGTCCATTCAGGTGATATTCTCTTTGTGCTCAGCAGTTTCACTCTGAGAGCAGGACTGTCTGTGGTAATGAGTTCATTTATTTTCTATAGATTCAAAGCAATGAATCAACTACAATTAAGGCACAATTCTGCTGCATAAGTGACTGAATAAGACCCATTTTAACACCTTTCTGGCTGTCATGTTGGTTGTCATGCCTTGACTTTCTCATAAATTGTACGTTATCCTGAAAAGTGGTCTTTCACCAGTTTTCCTTTAATAAAATTATTTTGGCTAATTTACCAGGAAGGTCCTTGGGATACCCTGGTTGTTCTCTTATAGTTGTTCCTCAAAGCAGGGCAAAATGTAAACAAAACAGGATGCTGCTTTTAGCCTTTATGCTCCAAAATAACAATTTCAAATGTGAACTAGAAACCTGTTCATTCAGTCTGGCTTTTACGTATTGTTTTAAAACCTTATATAGTCTTAGAGTATTTTTTTTTAAGGATAGTAAGATTATATTGATTTATAAATTCATTCAAATGTTTTGCTCCAGTTGCCAAAAATAAGAAAGCCGAAAGACAACACTGTCTTGATGTGACATATTTTATTCATTTAGAAATGATTTACGTTTTTGTATTATTTTATTCACTGTGATTGCTGTGGTTTTATTATATTTCCTTGCATAATCACCTTCGTGTAGAAGGAGGCATCCATGCTCTCTAATTGGAACACATTTAGGCGCTTTCCCACATATAGTGTCTTTGAGAGAACTGCATACCCAGCAACCTGTGTGGATGCTCCATTTCAGGAAACAGTGGGAAGCAAATGGCTTCTGAAAGCAGAGATACCCCAGAAAACCTCCACACAGAATGTACCGTTCTGCGCTTGTGTGTCTGGCTCTGCTCTGCGCAGATGCATTTCTTGCTGAAGTGCTGATGCAGGATCAGCTCATTCTGACTGAATCCTGAATGTGTGCAATATGAGAAAACATCCCGAACTGACCTGAGTTCAGCATGTTGGTCCAGCCGGTACTGACACCATAATAGAGACTAATGTGGTGCTTAGGGTCATTAAAAGCTCATACACTCTTTTTTTCAGCTTCTATTGATTCTCTCTCTCTCACTCCCTCTCTCTCTCTCTCTCTCTCTCTCTCTCTCTCTCTCTTTCTCTCTCTCTCTCTCTCACACACACTCTCTCTCTCTCTCTCTCTCTCTCTCTCACTCTCTCTCTCTCTCTCTTTCTCTCTCTCTCTCTCTCGTTCTCATTGCAGAGATATCCCCAGGATACCGGACAGCGCACACACTCACCTGGAATCAAGTGAGTAGCCACCGTGTGGCTGGATTGAAGTGGTGCGCTTGGATGAATTCCATAATCAAGTTACAATCATAACATTAGTTTCTGGTGGAATTTGGACCCGAACAATATGGACTGATACTTGAGTCCTGTGGATTTACTGGTATTGACTAAAATCCCACAGGTGGGACACTGTCACACTGTGACGCTCATGCAAAAATCTGGCATTATTTCTTTCTACCTTTAACACAATTTCAATCTAGCATTGGGTCAGAATCTCATAATGTGTCATGTTGAATGGATCGATAAAAATCCTCAGACTGACTTCCACATTGACTTTCATTGTAAGTTATGTTTTTTTCTTCTTCTCCTTTACAGTTACCAGTTTAGACACACAAGGTTTTACACATTCACACATTCAAATGGAAAATCAGAAAAATGAAATCTAACCACAAATCACAACCTTTTCCTAGGAAGCTCCGCCCATTTAAGATGTAGGATAAATCATATTGAAATCAGTTTTGGTCACACTGTGTTCATATCGGTCAGGCCCCTGGCAGAATTCAGCAGGGCATCAAGCCATGTGTATCCCTCTTATCAGTTTGTCTCTCCTCTTCCCCTCCTACTTCTTCCTTTTATTAAATTCCTCCCAAAGGTTCCAGCTCGTTTGAGTCGCAGAAAATGGAGCGGCCATCCATATCCGTCACATCCCCCATGAGCCCCGGCATGCTGCGAGATGCACCCCAGTACTTATCCGGACAGCTCTCAGTGAGTACCCACAATGCATCACACTCCTCCATACGGTGTGTGTGGGGAAAAAGATGTTTTTTTCTTACTACAAGGTCAGTGTTCGACCTTAGACACATTTTAACATACCTGTCACAATATATCATTAAAGAAGCAGCTCAAAGGCTGTTCCTTTGTTTGAATTAATTACACACACTGACAGACTGTTGGGGCAGTTTATTATTTTATTAAACCTGCAATAAGGCTGTGATCCAAATGTCAATATATTAATTTACTGTGATGATTACCTTGCAGAATTGACAGACCACTTTGTTAATATTGATAATGACAGAATTAATCAGCGAAATACAATTTCTCAAATGTACCTTATCGATAATACAACAGAGATTAAACGGCAGGTGGTTTGACCCATATTGATTGTTGATTGAAGCTATTTGTAAGTTTACATACATTTATCACGAAAATAAATGACATGGCAATAATGGACTGTTCTTTTTGGGGCACAAAGCGTGTTCTACATAAATCTTTCAAAGACAAAAAACAAGAATTGTCACAGGTTTGTTTTTCTGAACTCAAAACAGGATCAGGGTTATACATACAGGGTCAAAATGCACATACAGCACAACTAATATATGGATAAATGTCCTTTAATAAGTTGACCCTGCATGTCTGCCTACTTTATCAAATCCACAACCGTATTTGATGTGTGTTTGGGGTCACTGTCCTGTTCAAACACCCAGATGTGTCAAAGTTTCAGCCATTTAGCTAACAGTTTCATGTTCTGCTGAAGAACTGTGTCCTGTTTTCATTATTTCATGCACTTTGTGCAATGTAACAGTTCAACTGGCAGCAGAACACCCCATAGCTTGATGCTCCTACCACCATTTTTAACAGTTGCTACAGTGTTCTTGGGTTAGAGGGTCTCATTGTAACCGAACAAAGAAAATCTTACTTTACCATAAAATATGGTCAACCGCAAACTTTTACCAATTATTCACCGAACCTTTTGGACTTTCCCCATCATACTGTATTGATCAATCAAATGAAAGCATCCCATTAATATTTGTGCACCAATTTTCTTCTTCTGTGAGTTGTAACTCATTGTTTCCCAGAAAAAGAGCTCAAACCTGTCAAAGACATCAGCGAAGCCATATATTGGTGTGAAATAGTGGATTCAAATGTATGGCCACCATTGTATGAAGGAAGTAAATAACCTGTAGATTGTTTAATTACAAATGTACTACTGCCCTTATAGAAAGCAGTTAAATAAGAACGTTGTCATTAATGCAACAACAACTATGTAAACTAAGAAGTATATTTTGCTTAGATCTTATTACAGTGAGATATAAACCAATCGGAGTTGCTTTAGCTATCCTTCTTTGTTTTTAACACAGGGTATATAACTGTGTTATTAAAGCAAACAACAGAATAGCAGTATACAGTCTTGTCTTTTGTTGATGAAGCCACTGTAGGAGACTTTGTTTAGATCTTGTGCTACTGAGGTGTATGGTTTCCAAAGCCGTGGCTTAAGTGCTAGCTGTTCTGTTCTGTTTTCAAACCCAGTTAAGAGGTTGGCAAACACTGACATGAAGAACAGATAAGGTTCTGGCCCTGCTCCACAGTGCCTGTGCTTGGCTGCAGAGCTGGAGCCATCCCAAAGGCCCTTAGCACTAGAGCTGATCATGTTACTCCTAGTCGTGTGTTCCTCATTGTCTAGCTGTAAAATGTCCCACCTGGGGAGGCCTGCAAGGCGGGTGTTGTACATGAGCATCACTGGTGTAAGGTTTAAAGGACAACACATTGAATGATTAAATGCTGGTACACTTTTGTAGAGAGCATTAGTAGTAAGGGTGGGCAATATAGTAATAAACAGATCATCACAATACTGTTTTTCTGAGTCCAAACAAAGAAGACGCATTTCGGGAAACAATAGAGAAAAATCAAGCAGTGGAAACAATTTCATAAAATCAGATTTTATTATATCATTAAATAGATAGGAATTAATGTGCAGTTGTTATACAATGGTTGTTTACAATTGGTCTACATCTAGCTTGTTTGTAAAGCATGTAGTTGTTTATTGTGTTACAAGATACACCTGTGATATACTCAGAAAGTGTATTGTGATAATAATCATGTTTTATGTTGCCCACCCCATACCTTTATTAGTCATGAATAGGAGTATCACTTCATAACCTCATTATGTATATAATCAAACCCCAAATTGCACTGTGTTTAAAACTATGGGACATATGTATATATATGTGTGTGTGTGTACTGTGTGTGTATTTAAATAGCACAATCTGGTGTGTTTCTATGTATTTGTTGTTTGCTGGGATGGAGATTCAACTTAAACACTTGCATCCATTTTACAGCATCCACATGTAATTACAGTATAAAAACACTTTTTTCTTTATTCACCACTTTTTTCTTCTCTGCTGAAGAGCCATTTAAGGACTTATCCAACAATTCACGACCTAATCTTTATCTGCTGCATCTCTAACAGTAAGCTGGAACTAGTGGGCGGCTGCAAATGTGATTTTACTAAAAAGGCCACAATGACAATTTAGAAAAGTTTGTTTGAAATCTTTGTTTTAAAAATAAAACACAAAAATATAACGCGTGGTATGAGTGGATCAGTACAGCAGTGTTCTCTAATTGCTCCAGCTTGTAAGGTGCAGCTGTGGCCTGGTGGTGAGGGAACCGGCCTTGTGACTGACCTTGTGAAGGCTTCAGTTCAATTCCCTGAACTGGCAGGACATGACTGAAGTGCCCTTGAGCAAGGCACTGAACTCCCCAGATGCTCCATGGGTGCCGTGGATAGGGCTGCCTGCTGCTCCGGGAAGTGTGCTCACTACCCCTAGTGTGTGAATTCACTAGTGTGTGGATGGGTTAAATGTGGAGGACAAATTCCACTGTGTGCAAACAGTCGCTGTAAAATCAGAGACAGAAGCTTGTCCCCTAGTCCTTCACCAGTGCTCACAAGAGTTTGCCTACATGACACTGTTGGCTGGATATTTCTGTTTGGTGGACTATTCTCAGTCCAGCTCTAACACAAAGGGGTTTAAACACTCCAGCAGCACATCTGTATGTGATCCACTCGTACCAACACATCAAACACTAACACACCACCATTTCAGTATATCTGCAGTGCTGAAAATGACACACCATGGCCGTGCAATGGTTGATCAGTGTAGTGGTGTGAATGAAGTTTTGCCTGCTTTGTATACAAGAATATTTTATTAATACCTCTTTGTTAATCTGAATATAAATCCAAAGTAGACTTTTAAAGAGTATCAATATATTTCACAAATTTTCTTAGAAAGATATTGCTGATTGAGGCCCATTATGTATATTATAAGTGAGCTTTGAATGAGTTCTTCTCTAATTACAGAGAGAAATTCTGAAATCTGTGGTAATTGAAGATATAGTATAGATGTAGCAGAAATAGATTGTACATTTCAGAAGCCAGATGTTATGGCTTTTCTACTGATGAGAGTGCATTTTAATGTAAGTGGGACTATGAGGTGAGGAAGGCAAAGCTAGACAAGTTTATTTATACCCCATTTTCACAGATTACCACTTACACAAGGCCCTATTGTTTACGCAGGACAATAGACCAAATTAAAACGATGGCTCGGATAGACGAATGAAAAGCTAATTATATGTGTTTGACAGTTTCTTGCTGGAGTGACGGTAGCAATTTTCAGCAAGAACAAAAACCAGCTTATGAAATATTACAGCTGAGTGGAGGACGTTTCAACTTCCTTCACATCAAACTTATTTGTGCACAGCTTTGTACAGCATTCAGTTGAAGCGACACTGACATTGGCCCACTGTAACCTGAAGTGTTTAGATTGAATCTCTGTCTGAGCTCCCCTAACATTGGTGGTGTCATTTTGGGTTTTAGTTTTATTGCATTGTTCCTTTGTTTTGTTCTGTTTTTTTGTTGTTTTTCTTTTGTCATTGATTTTGCTTATCCAGAGCCAAAGCCTTAGTAGGAGAATCGAGCCTTTTAATCCTAGAGTTCAGGTAATGGTTGCTGTCTATCAGAAAGAACCCCACCCCAACCCCTGTGTCCCCCTCCCCCTCCCTGTTTTAATCTTCTGCTTTTACTGAAAATGCCCAACAAAGAAATGGCTGCATCCTGTTTTTTTCGTTTGCTTGTGTAGTATATATTACTCCTATTTTATCGCCATTGTTTACTGCCATTGCAACTATTATTACTTTATTTTCTGGCACATGGTTTTGCAAACAGGCCTGAGAACCTGCATGATTTCAGTCAAAATGAATGTTTTAAGAGACACAGCTATTGCCCAACATACTAGACTGATTAGACAGCTCAGCAAAAACAGTCAGTAAAGCTCTGTGGAGGATATTGTCCATGGGCAGGACAGTGTCTCTTTAAATATTACAGTGTTGTGCAGTTTGGAAGGACAAACACACTTGACTCTTTGTCCGTGTAACCTGAAACTTTCAATCCTAATCCTCAATTCTAATCGCCCGAAAGAGGGGTTGATAAGAAGCTCAATGTCTCACTCATTCTCAAGAGAATATTTGAAATGAAATGTAATTGTTTCATTATTTAAGATATTTATGGTTTATGTTTTGGTGTGAAGCTGCTGGAAGTTTCATGTTGCATTTTAAAGATACAGTTCACTGTTCCCTAAACGAACACTTCCTTATAAAAAAAGACATCTGCTAGGTCTTTTCTTTAAGCTGTAAATCAGGTGAGTACACTGGTAATAGTCAGTGTAATGAAAGTGTGAATGAGTTGGTTGTTAAAGGGAATTTTGAAAGCTGTTGTTTCTCAGATTCTCTGATAAATTACTATTTTTTTCTTCACTAATGGACTTCCCTATTTTTTATGATCTGTTTGCTCAGTTTTTGTTATTAAAACATTTAATTGAAAATCATAAACCATACAAAAAAAATCTGACTTAAACACTGGATATTAAACACCTATCAACAACAACAACAACAACAACAACAACAACAATAATAATAATAATAATAAACTCATGTATATGTAAATAGATTGATAAAATAGTAAAAACACAAGAGATATACTAAAAATAGAGTTACACAAAAAGAGTTATATTTTAATAATGTGTGAATTAGAAAAGTCTCATTACTTTACTTCTGCTTTAGGCTTCGAAACCCATACAAATCTTGGATATTCAACTTTTTTGAAGAAACACCCAATAATAGTGCATTTTCTGCTTCCTTAATTTGTTATCTAAACAAAATGCTTAGAAATAGCTCAGAAATAGCTTCTAGAGTTATTTCTGAATGAAACTAAAGTCTGGCCTGTTTAGGTGAAGATCTTTCTTTTTTTTGCATAGGGCTCTTTAACCACATTAATTTCTTCATATTAACATGTTTGGATGTAGAATTCTACAGATTTCTACACAGTTGACATGATGTACAGTTGCAGTCAACATTATTCAGTGGGCTAAGAATGAGCTAAGATTCCACATTAACATCACCTGTTTCAGGTGGTGCGCACACACACACACACACACACACACACATACACACACACACACACACACACACACACACATATAAACTGCATATATAAACAGTCTATAGAAAAAATGCTGCCTTAGAGAAGTAAAAGTAAACATATAGAACAATTCTGATCAGAGGTGAGTTTCCCAAAATCAATCACGCTTTAGTGAACTAAAGAAGGACATGAGAAAAGAACAAGTCAACTTAATGAGCATTTCCCAAAGACCCCCACAAACCAAACCTTAATGTAAAAAGTAAAATACAGTATTTATTCTCTGTTCCGCTCGAAAAACATAGAAATGTGTTCAAATCAGTGCTTTATCGCAAATTCTGAAATCTGTTTGGCAGAAGAAAGTTCTTAGGTGCTGTGAAATAATTATAAACACACATATATCAACAGAAATCAACTGTTACTGCTAATATAACTAATTTCTTTAAAAAGGTTTGGAGAAATCCACCTATGCGTCATTATATTCTGCCTAGTTAGGTTAAAACACCACTGCCAGCGTGAATTACACTCAACTTTGCTCAGACATTTGGATGAAATGCGTCAGTGCATCTCCACACTCAGAACTTTGAAAACTGGATTAGTATTGACTTGTTTTCTTCTTACAACCATTAACAGAGTTTACTTATATCACTGATAAAAGACCTCGCTTTGAAGTGGCCTCTTTCTCAAGAGTACACACACACACACACACACACACACACACACACACACACGCACACACACACACACACACACACACACACACACCCCTCCTTTGAATGCACTTCCCTTCTGCATGCCGTTTCATTGCAGTCTAAATGGACTGTTAATACCAGAATGACTTAAATCAAAACACTCCTTGCCATAAAAGCAAGTATGGGCAAAGGCTTAGAAGATGAACCTTTTCTCTGATTTCTTCTTTTTTTCTCCTCTTTCTCGTTTGTTCTGTGTGGTGATCAGTTTGTTCACACTTTGTCTGACTTCTAAGTGTGTTTGTGTGTTGTCCATACTTCACTGAACGGGGTGCTTGTCTGCTGCGTTTCTCTGCATGAGGAATCTACTGCTGCTGTGTGTTCAGTCTTTCAGTCTACTGCCCCATTTGCCTTGCTCAGTTTGGGACAGTTGTTAATTCCTCATTTTGGGAATGGAATTAGGAATGTAGTTTATTTTAATGCAGTGTAACGTTACAAAGCTTGGTGACTGCAGGCTAGTTTGCTGTTTATGTCTGCAGGAAGAACTTTTCTTGAATAACAAAAATAATAATAAAAAATAATAATTAGTGAATAAATTGCTGCAATGATTCCTGATGTTATTGCACATATACAGGAATACTGCTGTGTGTTCAACCTAATCTATGTTTGCTGCATCTGCTTCCACAGTAATATCACGTCAATAATAATAATAATAATAATAATAATAATAATAATAATAATAATAACAATAATAATAATAATAATAATAATTATTATTATTATTATTAGTAGTAGTAGTAGTAGTAGTAGTAGTATTTATTTATTTATTTATTGACATCAGCAGTTAATAAATAGTCCATGATTGATTTTTTTTCATGAGCTGCTTATTACATTACACTTATTTATCTAACTTAATTAGAAATTCCTTTGACTACAAAATGCAGGATATGAAAATGCAGAACTCTGAAATGGATACTATTCCCATTAGTATTGCACTACATTTATATTTTTCTTCTTTCCTAGCTGCAGAAAAATGCTATAAACTGATTGGCTGTGGTAATAGGACATACTTTACAGATGCAGCAGATAGAGATTAACTTGAACATTGGGTTATTCCTTTACCCTGACTGTCACTAGTCCCTCTAGACTCCTCGTCCCTTAAGACTGCATTGATCTTTGTGCAGGTCAAACTCTGGTATGATAAAGTGGGCCATCAGCTCATTGTCACCATCCTGGGAGCCAAGGACCTGCCTTCTCGAGAAGATGGTCGGCCCAGAAATCCCTATGTCAAAATCTACTTCCTCCCAGACAGAAGGTAAGGGTAGGGAAAGCTTACTGGGACATAAAGCCAGTAGAAGTTGTTCTTTAAATTGTGTCAAAAAAATCATGATGTATGGACGGATAGAAGTGCTCCAAGATTTATTGGAATAAAATCTTTTTACACTGACTTTCATTGAAATGTAATATTTTTTATTCTCCGTGGCTCCTTTTGAGGAACCAAATCCTGTCTAGAGATCTTGATAATATTACTTTATTTTTGCTGGACAGTTGAATAAATGCTGCCATCCTGACTGTTTCTACAGAGAGAGGCTTTCAAGAGTAATGTTAGTACCTAACAGCTCTGACAAAAATGAAACATAGCCAGTCAAACATGGTTGTATTGACTACAGCACCATCTATGAATAGGCCATAATGTAACATTCAGTATTCTACAGACATTTTAAAGCCTGTAAACCCTGGGCTTCTTCAAGGAGAGCTCACCTGATTACATTTAATGAAGAATTGATCAATAAAGTAGGTTCTGGATCACTGTAAATCTTGGGGTTCCTCAAGAAGAGCTATGGATCTGACACACTCACATACTTTTCATCACAGTGCATGTTTTTTTTTTTGTTTGTTTGTTTATTTTAATCAAATGCATTCTCACTTCCCTGGTGAGATGCTTTAGATTTCATTTTGTAAGATGGACATTTATGTAGTTCTACATGTCTTTGTTCTAGTCCTGGAGAGATTTCAGCTCGTCTGTCATTCTGTGTGTCCCAGTGTTCCTTCTGCCATGGTGGTAAATAAAAACAGTGTGAATTATTGTTCCTCCAGCGACAAAAGCAAGAGGAGAACAAAAACAGTAAAGAAATCATTGGAGCCCAAATGGAACCAGACTTTTATGTACTCTCCCGTGCACCGAAGAGAGTTTCGGGAGCGCATGCTTGAAATCACACTGTGGGACCAGGCACGTGTCCGAGAAGAGGAGAGTGAGTTCCTGGGAGAGGTGAGTGACAGACACCACACAGTATGGCAATGCACAAACAGGTGCTTGATCTCCTCCAAGACTGGAGGGCTGTTATGCAATGGTCTATACCACCCATTGAAGGTTGCTGGGGTGTTGATTATTATGTTTCTAGATCAAAAACTTGTTATTAACATGCTGTTTTGTTAATCACAGAAATGTGAGTCCAAGTTCATAGAGTTCACTGCTCAAGTTCTGAGAGTTCACAGCCGAAGTTCTGAGAGTTCACTGCTCAAGTTCTGAGAGTTCACAGCCAAAGTTCTGAGAGTTCACTGCTCAAGTTCATAGAGTTCACTGCTCAAGTTCATAGAGTTCACAGTCCACGTTTTGAGAGTTCACAGTCCAGGTTCATAGAGTTCACAGTCCAAGTTCTGAGAGTTCACTCCCCAAGTCCTTAGAGTTCATTACCCAAGTTCTGAGAGTTCACTGCCCAAGTCCTTAGAGTTCATTACCCAAGTTCTGAGAGTTCACTGCCCAATAGTTCAATCCACTTCAGCCATATCAATGCTTTAATATCTTTTTAATCAAGCTTGTGGTGACTTTATCCTCACCTGGAAGAGTGAAGGAACTGCTGAATGGTCAGCCCTTTTAATAAGGACTACACAGAGATAAACAGTACTCCTCTTGTGATTGAATACTAATTGTATGTGTGTCCTCTGTTAGATCCTGATCGAGCTGGAGACAGCCTTGATGGATGATGAGCCTCACTGGTACAAGCTGCAGACGCATGACGTGTCCTCAGTACCCCTGCCCAAGAGCTCCCCCTACCTGCAGAGAAGAACGCTGCATGGCGACAGCTCTGCACGCCGGCTACAGAGTATGAAGCTTTTCTCGTATCTAATTTAACCTCACATTCACTTTACACCTACTGCCTGCTGTCACCTAACTGCCATATTGGCATAGGTGTGAAATGCAATGACAGTAGTAATGAAAATTCTTGAATTTGTTTGAATTGAGTAAAATAGATCAAGTAATCACCAATAAAGGAGTTTTAATAATAAAAAAAATGAAACTATTGAAGGGTGATTTCCAACAATTATTAGTAGCACTGTGAAATAGTTGACCGACTGGTCTTGCATGATCATTCTCTTGACCTCGTTGTCTTTGCAGCACAAGGCCCGATTTCATACAATTCAGGTAAAGACCACTGCATGTTCACTCCGCTCCCTGCGGGGTTGTCCATGAACTTCCCCTTGTGTCCTGCAGTTAGATATTCCCACCACTCCTTCCTCTTGCTTCTGTGGAAAAAAAAAAAGAAAAGAAAAAGAACAAGAATAACATGGTACCATCTCCCACACGCTTTCCCAGAATGCCCTCCGATTCTCCTCAACAGTGTTGTGCTTTTTTTCTCTCTGCTGCAGTTCTGTCAGACCTCCATTGTGGCTAACGTTTACATAACAGAAAACCCAGCTGATAAGCTAACACCTGACTGCGGACGATGTTGTGTTTGTGTGATTAACTCGCTGTGTCTGGCTGTCCACATCAGTGCCGTGCTACATTATCCTTAAACACTGAACCTTTGACATTTTCTGGTTGTTGTATTTGTTTTTATTTTCTTGTCCCATATTTTGGTGTGCGTTGTGTTTTTTGTTTGAGTGTGCCGCTGTTTTTTTGGTTGCTGTGTTGTTGTTGTTGTTGTTGTTGTTTTCTTTTCAGTGAGCTCTTAATCTTGAGCTCTTAATCATATGATTTTCCCTCCTCAAGGCCTGTTAGCCTATGTATCCTAGCACTATGTGATAATGGGTATTTGCTGCTCATGGTCTCCCCTATAGTTTGGACTTTATACATCATTGCTGTAAATGCAAATCATGCTTAAAGCTCCCCCTCATGGACAGTTGTACATGTGCATTTCTGGACAATCTGATGGATATTTAAATAAAAGAGTAGTAGTACAGGACTTTTCACAAATATGACTTAGGTTACACAGTGTTACGTAGTTCTGGTCAGAGGTCTAGTGCAGTAGCAGCTCTCCAGCCCTGAGAGTGAAAGTAAAATGTTACTGTTTCTTCAATTCTAGTAAAATTAAACATCTATAGACTCTTTCTGTTGGGAAACTATATTAAGTATTAATAGTAGTTTATATGCTTAGCTACAGGATACGTAATTTAACAACAGTAGTTAAAATAAATTGCACAATCACACAATAGCTGCCAAAATATATAAACTGATATTGTGGTGATGCATATGGTTGTAGTGGCATAGAAAAGAGACGTATACATGTACATACGAATAGCTCCACATTGCAGATATTCTAATTACTTTCTTATTCCTAAGAAGGTCTCACTGATGAATCTTGTGAATAATGAGGTACAGTGGCAAAAGCAAAGGATCGGTTCTATTGGATCAGGACGTCCCTGGTCATGTATTCTGTTTATGTGTGGCCATCATACACGTACTGGACCTCATCTTCGTACATCAGGCTCTGTGTGGACGTGACATTGAGGAACAGGGCTGTGTAGCATCCTTTCACCTGCTTTGACTAGAAGAGAGAAATATATGTGTGTGTGTGGAGGAAAGAGAGAGACTGAGCTGACTGATCTAAAAAGGGAGTGCTAAAACAGTTTCTCTGAAGCTGAGAAACACAGAGAGATGGGGGTGAGAGCATAGATGTGAGAGAGGAGAGTTGTTCACCTGTCATTCCTGTAAAAGCTCCAGTGTCTGCTCAGGTTAAGTTGACTGAGCAGTAAATGCAGAGGCTCGGGGGGTCCGAATGGACCGCAGCATCTAAGAAGCGGCTAAACGGAGCTCCTCCACGGCCAGTAGCCTTCCCACTCAATCTGTGCCCGGCCCTTTGACTGATTGAGCTGCCCGTTGAAAGTGTCAACTCAGAAAGTGTCAGTGCTGTAGAGCAGGGCAGAAACACTCCACTCTGTTTACCTCCAACTGCTGAAATGAAAAGAATTTATTTTCCCTGTTGGTTCAGCGCCTGAATAACTTGATAGGGATTTTGAAAACCTGACAAACGGATGGTGAGGGAGGATTGTGTTGGATTTGACATGTTTGATTCCCTGTGAATAGTTTGAAATATGTGATTGTGTTCAGTGGAGGATAGCTTATTTACACACAAGCAAATTTATTACAGCAAACATTCGGTACAAATATAAGCCTCGTCATATTTAAAGGTGTCGTAGAATATTTTTACTGTATTTAATTGAGGATTTAGAAGCCTATTTACCATCCTGTTAATTTCCCTTTGAATAAATGATTTTCCTGTTACTGTGGGATTGTGAAATTTACTCTTTATTTGGCTGCTTTATATCACCATGACGACTTACGTGAGCCACATAGAATAGCCTAACCTGGCCTAGTCTGGGTTTTAACATGATAGCAAGAAATGTTACTGGATACTGTGTTTCTGTCCTCTCTGTGTCCTCTCAGCATCCAGTTAGCATAGTACATGAGTAGCTAGGTGAAGAAATTGTCATTCTCCTGAATAAGCAGCCACTGTGTGTGTGCATACATGGGGGCCTAAACAAAATGAGTGAAGTCCATTGTTTAACTTGCATTTACTTACACTGTTGTACTTTTATTGAAAACGGAGATGAGGATCATGGTTTTTTCAAGCCCTGAACTCTCCTTATTCAATGATACCAATAAATGGTTTGAAATCTGTGCTTTCAGTCAAATAAAACTGGTTTGGAGATAAATACAGGGAACGATTCTGTTAAGCCACTCTTGTGAAGACTGAAATATGTTCAGAATGCTAAAGAAGCTGGAGATATGAGAGTTGAGAATGAATTGAGAATGAAGCTAGTATTAATTCTTTCCTATTTTTCATTTTTTCCTTCACCTGCAGGATCTCATAGGATAAGCGACAGTGAGATCTCTGATTATGACTGTGAGGACGGCGTGGGGGTCGTGTCAGGTAACTGCACTTGTTCAGAGTTTAGCCAACACTGCAAACTCACATCTGCTTCAGTTTGAATAGAGATTTCCCAAACATGCAAAATGCATCATTTGCATTAGGGAATTTCACTGGGGACTGGCATTTTAAAGCAGTGTCTCAGACAGGCTGTGTGTGTGCATTTGAACACCTGTGTCAGTAACCTAATATAGTCATCAGAAGGGGTGTCCACAGACATTTGGACATATTGTGCATATAAGGTTTTAAATGTATATTTTTGAGTAAATGAATCATAAATAATAGATCCCTTTGTGCTCTTTACGTGTGCATGTAGTTGTAATGTGTGAAGCATTCTGCGGTGTGTTGTGGCTGTACTAGTGAGCAGTTGATAGGTGGTATAAGGAGCTGTGCAGTGATGGTGTTAATGTCACACTTCATCTGTTTTACAACGCTGGATCTTGTAGTTTTTTTATAGGCCACTCTTTCTCTCTGCCCACAAGTGTGTCTTCAGAGCAGATGCTGCTGTCAGAGAACAGCTCTGCTGCAGGCTGAGCGAAGGGGAAAGCCCCCCATCGCGCACACACACACACACACACACACACACACACACACACACACACACACACACACACACACACACACACACNAAGCTCTGCACTGTGTTGTCATTAGCCTCAGATAATGCGCCAGCACCGGACAACGGCCCGTCGTTATTTATAAGCCGTGCATAATGGGGCTTTGCTGAGAAAATTATTATAAATCTATGCATTAGTCGCGGTGATGTGATCAATCAAAAGAAACCCAATCCCAGGGCTGTGCTCACTCCCCAGCTCTCTGGAGCTCATCTGCTCCCTCTTTCATGGCCCTAAAAAGATGTAATAACAGAAGAGTTGGAGGGCTCTTACGAGTTTTCACACCTGCTGCCCAGTGGCCTCTATTCACACAGGCCATGCAGGATCCCAAGAGGAGAGAGCCAGCCTATCTCCTGAAGTGGCAGTGAAGGATCTCCTCTGTCCTCTATCTCCTCTAACTCTCTCTCTCTCTCTCTCTCTCTCTCTCTCTCTCTTTCTCTCTCTTTCTCTCTCATGACGTCTCTCTTTCTGAAGATTCAAGATTCAATAATAAAATTGACATTAAAAGCAACAATAATTTTAAATAATGAACATAATAGTGAATAAACAGGTGTTGAAATTGAACAAAATTCACTTCATACAGCTCCTCCTTGGTGTGTTTTTTTGTAATTGAACAGTAATTACTAACTGAAAGATAATAACTTTGTGTCCCTCTCGGTTCGTCTGCCTCTCCCATACTTTCTTTGTCTCTCTTTTTGTTCTATATCTGCCTCATTCTCTTTTTGTCGCTCTGTTTCTTCCTTTTATCTCCCACTTCCTTCTTCCTTTTTACACTAGCACACCTTTCAGTTTCTATTTCTTCTACCTCTCTTTTTCTCCCTGTGTTTCTCTAACTCTCTTTCGCTGGCTTTGTCTGCCTCCCCCCTTCGTTCTCTCTCTATCTCTCCATCCTGTTGGCTGAGTGCAGTGCTGCTGGCTCTCTCTCTCATGTGTAGAAGTGCTGATTCAGCGCTTCCCTCTGCAAGAGATGATTACAATTCAGAGATTGCTGCTTTTTTTTTCTCTCTGAGTTGCTGTGGTTGTTTTCAGCTCTGCTGGATCTGGCCAGGTCTACTGCACTGCACTGAGGCAGTCTGAGGTCATCCACGATAGGGGGTTTATGTGTGTTCTGTGTGTGAAAAGCTTGTAGACCTAGCTTGTGAGATACCATCCCCCCAAACCTCCAGAACAGTCTGTTAGCCTCACAAGGACCATCTGAGGCAGATGGCGAGGCCCTATAATATCATAATTGTTGGAGCCTTTGTAATACTGATATCACACCCTACCTCACGGTCGTTGTTTGCAGCGAGCATCCTGACCAATCACAGAGGTTCTTTCACTGTTTGTTGAATTTATTAGGTTCTATATGACAGTTACAGTGTTTTCAGGAAAACAGTATTCTGTCTATACTGAGATTTACAGTCATGTGAAATGGCAGTCCATTAAATATTTCATCCTTTATGAAGATTTTGATTTTATTTCAAACATTATCTATCAGTAAAGTTGATGTAATATCACTTTTGAAAAGACAATCAAACACGTATGGATCAATATATGGCAATTTAGCAAAAAAACAAGGACATGCCCTAATAGACTGTTTTCCCCCCTTCGGTTAAAATAACCACTGTTACACTTGTAGCCACCTACCAGTCTCTGACATCGACTGGGAGAACATTTTTCCCACTTCTCTGTACAGATTTCTTTCAGCTGTGTGATGTTTGAGGAGTTGATTTGCACAGCCTGTTTCAAATCACCCTGCAGCGTTTTAAAAGGTTTCAACAGATTAAGGGTGTGTTGTCCAGCTTTTGTTCAATTAAAACGTTAGTTTGATTCATTCGAGTGGGTTTGATTATTGCATTTCTAACGCTGGTGTTAGAAGAAACAGACCAACACTGCCTGAGCAGGTTTTCTGTCAACTTGAGCTCTGCTTCTCCCAGTGAACCTTCCCTCTGTCATACGTGAACCATATGTTACCTTTTTTCTCTTTCGGTTCTATTGCAAAAATGTCAGCATGAACACAAAGCAAACCAGACTGAATGATAACAAGGTAATGAGCCATTTTCTGGCTTGGTCTGGACCATAAAATATAAACAAACCCTAATATCAAGACTTGGCCATTTTAGGACTCCCCACTTCTTTCTTTTGAGCTGTTTGTTGCTGGATTGTTTTGTAATGTTGTATGGTCCATGCATTTTCCTCAACCCCCTCTGATTCAATAAAGAATTCATAATGGATTCTATGGGGTATAGCTTGTCAGGTCCTGCTGCAGCAAAACCAGCCCAAAGCATGACATCGCCACCTCCATGCTTCCCAGTTAGTTTAAGGACCTGGTTCTCGAATGATGTTTGCTTTGTTTCTAATTGTTCTGTGATGTTGGTTCATCACCCCCAGACTCTTATTGATATACAGCGTTCTTTCTGAACTTGATGCTGAAATGGTGATCCCACTCACATCAGCAATCAAGAACAAACCAAACTTGTGAGAGGTTTAAATACAAGCTTAAATACACATACTACTCCTTCCTTAACTATGTTATAATAATAATAATAATAATAATAATAATAATAATAATAATAATAATAATAATAATAATAATAATAATGATTAAATTAACCAGCATTTACTCTTTATCTCTACAAGATACAGTACAATATTTTATGTACGCTCAGTCTGTCAGGGCAGTAAATGCTCTGTAAAAGTAAATAATTAAAGCTCTGAATGACTTATTTGGCATTTTAATGACTTTAAACTAGCATTGTATGGATGTTCATTTTTCTGCATCTATATTAGGAAGCTTATTAATTGCAGCAGCTAGTATTAAACCCTCGTTAGGGTTGGCATTTCAGTATCAAAGCAGTTTTGCTGTTTCACAATGAATTTATCACTCGACTTGAACAGATTAAGTCAGGCGCGTTCACACGAAACTAAAAACTGCCTTTAAAAAAAGCCAGACAAAGTGAAAACTGCCCAAGCAAGCAAAATCCCCCCTCCAGAATTTCTTTTTAAATCCACAGTTATATCCTTGCCTATTTAACATGTGATGCACTCCATTGGATAGCAGTCAGCTTCAATCATGCTAGGCATTGACCTTAGCCATGACAGCGCACCGTGGCTGATGGCTGGATAATGAACTCCTTCCATCTGAATGCGCAAATCGCTCTCCAAGTCATTATTATGGTTTGGGTTGCAAAAGCTGCTTTCGGATTGAAGGAGAAAGGCCAATTTAGTGATTTACATTGAAGCCTGACTCTTTATGGAATAGTTAATGTAGGAGTTTGTTAATAACACGGCACTTAACCCTTAACCATCTAGAGTCCCTGATACTTTGTGTGTTATTTAACTGATATTACATAATTGTGCAATTAACCGCATATAGTTATGTAATGAATAGCATGAGTCTGCACTTTCACTTAGTTCGTGCACTTTAGAAAAAAGACGAAAATGTTAAATGGAAGTGTTTTCTGTATTCAAAACACAACAATAGCTTAACTAATTAACTTAATGTAGGGTGAATTAAGGGTGATCATTTTCATTAGCATCCTTCACACACACACACACACACACACACACACACACACACGCACGCACGCACGCACACACACACACACACACACACACACACACACACACACACACACACACACACACACAAAAGCCAAACATATGATATGATGAACTTCTGTATAATATCATATGTAATAGTCAAGATGGTATCTATCTATTGGAGACAGAAATGAGGTTCACCCTTCAGGCAAGAAAATAAACCTTAAAATGAAAATATTGTCAGTTGTAATTCTAAATATGTGGCATGAATTCAAAGTTTATAACCTGAAAATATACAAAGATATAGAAAAAAAACCTCCAACAGACAATTAAATTAAATCCAGTAAAAAGATGCTAAACAGCACATGAAACATAATCCCTGGATGAGCAAGCCAAAGTAACAGTAGCAAGAAAAAACGTCCTCAGAGCAGTCACTCTTCACAGTGTGTCATAACAGCATGGTGACTGGACCAATAGAAAATGCTCCAAATGACTTGGGATAAATATATCATTTTCACATTGACTTCCTTTGAAAGTTTCCTTTTCCTCTAAGTTGCCATTTTTGAGGTTCATGTGTGATGAAATTTATTTGGTTTAGATTTAAACCATTTTTTAAACCTTACTGATCATATGTGTTTCTTTGCAGACTACAGACAAAATGGGCGGGACCTTCAGAGCTCCACCCTTTCTGTGCCAGAGCAGGTCTTATCGTCCAATCACTGCTCACGTTCTGCCGACATTAATCGAGCGCGTTCACGGTCACCCAGTGTTCCCCCTCCTCAGAGGTATGGTCATTTTTCTTCTCATCTTTATTATAAACAGGTGTTTGTCACTTGCAGTGGGAGTGACTGAGATAGAAGAAGCATTCCGATTAGTTCATTTACTTTTGTTCATTGTTAAACTAGCATTTTTGGATCTAGTAGTACTTTAATAAATGCTCTATATGGTCTTGTGTGTTAAATGTGTTACCAGTGTCAAAACCTAGATCCTCTCTAATTGACTCAACCTCCATCAACTCAACCTTTAACAAAGCCAGTGACTGATTAGTTAGGGGTTACAGAGCCAGTAGTATGAATGGGATTCTGCACATGTGACTTTAATGGATATTTTGTTGTTGTTCTTGTTGTTGATTTTGATTTTGGGAAAATATTATATACTTCAGACTTTTTTTTTATTTTTATGCTCATGATTTCACAAACGTTTGCAGTTTTTTTTAATATCTTGTAGGTTGTTTTAGGTTTCCTGCAGTTCTGTTGTTGCAACACTGTGTTGTTGTTCCTGTTAGAGATGTGTTATATCTCTGAATCACAACTGCATTTCTGTAACAGAAATTAAGCTACAGAAAAAAAGGTTTTACGGTTGATGTTGTAATGTTGGTGTCATTTTCATGTTTGCAATGCATATGAATGTATTATGACTCTTCATATAATGCATTATATTGCATTGTATGGGAAAGATTGAAATCCTTCCCTTTGAAGTGTGTGTGTGGGATTTGACAGTAGGTGTGCCTTGCCAGACTGTACTGTAATCCATTTTGCTCCAGTTGGACCCCCCCCATTCCACTTTCTGCTGGACTGGGTGGGATTTCTTTCCCCTCTCTACCTTCAACTTCCATCTTCCGCTCATCTTCCTCTCCTCCTCTGCCTTCTGTTCTCTCCGTCCGCCTGCAGTCATTTTCTCACCCTACCTCGAACCAGACACAGTCAGCCTGTTGATCATCAGCAAAAGGAACTCAGGTAGATTTTTTCACATGTGCATCTGTCCTTCCTACCAGTATGGTAGACCATCAGGGTTCCTCAAGCCTAGAGATTTTGAAGGTGAATTAAATCAAACTTTCATCACAGGTTCAATCATGTTTTAACCCTTAGAATTCAAGCGTAATAGCATTCATTTTGCTGCACTTTTCGATCAGACTCCACTTTATTATTTTATATATTACAAATCACAGTCAAACCTCGTCCCAACAATCAGCAGCCATGAGCTCATCGAAGCACCTGCCTGGCACACTGAAAATTAAAATAACTGATGCCCACAAAGCAGCAGAAGACTCTAAGATGATTCTTACCCTATTGTAATGTAATGAAATAACATCAGGCTGGTGGAGGTCATGAGATGGTGCTAGATGGTGCTACTGTTCAGTGATTCCAGTGATGTAGACAGGTGTTATTCTCTTGTTCAGAGCTAATTAAAATGCCATCCTTATCTCATCATTTCAAATATTTGCTTTTAATTCAACAGCAGGATGAAAATCTAGGTAATGAGCTGTTACATCTCAACATAACATTCAACCCTGCTTTTCATATCTCCTGTCATATCCGCTGCTTCTAAGGGTTAATTTGAACGCTAAATGCAGACCATTCTGAATTGTTCAGCATCAAAACCCTGACTTTGAGAAACCCCCAAAACCACTTGCCTTAACCAGTGGTGCTAGCCAGGCCTTTCAGACAGTGACATGTTGTTGCAATATGCGATTGTCTGTGCACCAGTGGCTAACCAGAACCGGCACACTGTATGATATGAGCACACATTCATTCATGAAATTGGAAACATGCAAAAAATCTCCCTTTCTTTACCACATTCACTCCACTCCACATTCACGCCAATACATCTGGCATTAGTACAGCTGTCCAACTGTATATGTTTATCCATATATATGAGAAAAAGATATACAGTTATTCCTATTGTGGACTGTCGTGTAGCTAAGTGGTTAGCTACTGTATAGTCATTGTACTTATTTCTTCATAATTCCATTCGAAACATCATTAAGAACCTCTTCCATGTCAACATTGTCATTCCCAGTGTCTTAAATAGTAGACATGTCTCTGAAATGTTTGTGAACGAGCTTTAAAAAATACAGTACTTCACCAACTCCTCATGCATTTGATACTGGAATGTGTGTCCAGCATAGTATAGGGTCTATACCACGCTGTATAGACACTCTGCCTATAGTATGCTGCAGCCTAATTTTGTGATCTGTACCTGTGAAACGTTGTCCAGCAGAGAAAGCACTCCCCTTTGTTCTGTTCCTATTATATATGAATCCCATAAACCATACTGTATTTACTATAACACATCTGGTAACCTTACTCATAGTACTGTAATATGACATGAATGTTGCCCTAAAGGTCTCTGTTGTATATAGAAATTTCTGTAGGGAGAACTTTTTTTTCATCTCCTCTGGATTGTATATATGCGAGAGAGTCCAGAATAAATAAGCAGCCTGTGGAGGGTTGTTCAGTGGCATACAATAGTTCAGCACTATTGTAAAATATAGTGATGCTTTAAAATCCAGTCATAGTAACAATGCCTTATTTATATAAATCAGTGGTTCACAACCCTGGTCCTGGAGAACCACGGCCCTGCTTGTTCTCATTTGTCCTATAATTCCAGTACACCTGATCCAACAGATGAACCCTTGCTCAGATGATCAGAATGTGGTACAGCAGGAAAATCTAAAACAAGCCTGGTCCAAAAGCAGGATTAAGAATCACTGATACAGATTATGTCAGTTAGATTGCTTGGCCAGATGTTTAAGATTGCCAACCAATTAGCATTCAGCAGTAATGGGATTATTACAAAATGTATTGTAATAAACTTCATTTTGCTGATATCTGGTGTTCTCAGTTTTGGTCAGTTTATCCCTAATTGTTTAAATGGACATATTTTCATGTAGGAGTGGATGACATGGGCAGAATATTGTACAATGTCTAAAGACATTTTCATTATACAAAATATTTATTACAATATTTAACACAGAAAAAAATGCACCCCCCCCCAAAACAAAACAAAACAAAACAAAACAAAACAAAACAAAACAAAACAAAACAAAACAAAACAAAACAAAACAAAACAAAACAAAACAAAACAAAACAACAACCTGCTATTCATGTACTCATGTACCATATTTTTTCATATTGCAATTAAACAGGGCTATTTCACTCTATATATGCAGTTGCTCCCTGTTTTTGAAGCTCTAGTAGATTTCACTGTATGCTCATAAAAAGTGTGATAATCTGTTATCATATCGTTCGACTCTATTTGTATGTATTTAGCTAATTTACATACTGTTACTGCCCTCTTACAATTATACCAGATACTTCCCAAAAATTAAAGGAAGCATTAATTAAAAAAAAGCTTAATTCACTCCGTTCAGTAAGGACTCTCTCGTGCATGTACCCTCTATCATTATGCAGTCATGTTTAAGGTGGTACTTGGATGAATAAGAAGTGGCCAGACTTCCTCTAAACTGGCTCTGATCAGAACCTCAAGAGACTCACCTCACCCTCTTTTCGACAGCCGAGCTGGTTGCGTGTACCCCATCAATCGAGAAGAAGCGGTCAGGTTACTGCGCTCCACTAGGATGGCCCGGGCCTATTCTGAAGGAGCCTACAATGACATGGAGAGGTACCAACCTGAAGTCTCTTTGTGTCGGCTGTTTCATTGTCCCGTCCCCAGCTGCCACCAGCATTTCTTTCTAATTGGCCACCCTGGATGGCGACATGGTTTTGAATAGCATGTCTGCTCACATCCAGCGCCGTCTCTGTTCCTTAAAGAGCAAAAGTCTACTTTTAAGCCACAATCAGTAATTGGGCTGCTGGTCTTTTGCTGCCAGTTGCATGTATCGTTGTAATGTTCTCCTGTCCCCAAGTTTGCATTCAGAAAAGTTGTATGGTAAATGTTGTCTGTGTGCAGTGGCATAACTACCCTCAGTGCAGCTGGGACACAGGATCCCATAGCATAGAGGGGCTGCCGGGACTGGACCCCTAATATACCAACATAAAGCCCTAACCTATGGATAGCTCATTTAAATACACTAAATGTTTGTGGACATCTCTTCGAAAGAATGCATTCAGCCACATGAAGTTGTACCCATTGCTGACACAGATGTGCAAATGCACATACAGAGCTTGTCTGATCCCTGTAGAGAAGCACTTAAACCTCTTAAACCTCTTGTCATCATGCCTAATGCCAGGTCTGTGTCCTCTGGAATGATGGTGCTCCATCCAATGAGTTTGGGATGAGGTAGGGTGGTGATTATTCAGCATCCTGACATATTCAAATTCTAACAGCAATGCTCCAAAACCTAGTAGAACGTCTTGCCTGGATAGGAAAAAGAGTTATTCCTCCAAAACTGGGTAAAATATTTTTAATATCCTTGATTTCAAAAGAAACAATGAATGGGCAGGTGTCCAATAATTTTGTCTATATAGTCCTTATAATACACAAACCTGTGCAACTGTTTAGGTATCTGTGAAAATTTGAATGAAAAAGGTCCTTATCTGGACAGAAAGTGTTTATTCTTTCAATTAAACATTAATATTAATATAAATACATTCATACAAAGCTGTGGTCTTTCATAACTGTGTTCATTAATCCATCTCCAAAGCTCTTCTTGTGGATGACTAATATTATAGTTATCATCCAACATCTGTTTTGGTAAATTTCATGCTTAATGTTAAATCAGGTGAGCTGGTGATGGAATTGAGCACATCCACGTGCTGAATGGGGGCATCCAGGAGAAACTAGCTCACAAGGTCAACGGTTTTCTTCAAAATAAGACATTTTTGTTCCCTTTTACTCTAATTATATTTGCCTGCATCTGTTTTAATGTGAGCTGGAATTTACAAGCAGAAATTCTCTTATTGCTGAGATGAATTGCTTAAAAACCTCTACACAGTTCTGTAGTTCAGCCCTTTGAGAACCAGCTTGGGTGAGACATAGTAAATTCATGATCATTTCTTTCCATTCACACAAGGTACATTTGAACGGAGCCCCTTATTGTTTGCACTAAAGCCTAGTCTAGTCACTAAGGTCCTAGATAGGCCACTATCTGTGTATTCATTCTGGATGGTTACCAACCATCTAGTGCGTCTGACTTCCAACGTAAATCCTGCAAACAATTTACAGAGTCCACAAACACTCACTACTGGATCTGCAGAATTTATGCAGCTGATGGCTGCAAGAAAGTCTTACTGAGAGTCCCATCCATCCATAAGGCCATCAGTGACCAGGTCAGTGGTCAGGAACAGCCTGGCTTTCAGGAAGGTTTCCTTGTGCTTTAGGGCTGCACAATATGTTCACCATAATGTTTCTGTCATGCTCATATGAGGAACTCCAGGTCTCTGTGAGAAAATAAATGAAAGTATTTCCTACCTTTGTGTCCTTTGATAAAAACAAAAAAACAGATGTTTTACAGTGTCTTTATTTTTGTATCTCTATCAAGATGAAGTTAAATCATCCAGCTTAACCACGAACTACCAGGTTAAACATAAATAACAAGCTAAAGCCAAATCATCCAGCTTAACCAAAAGCTAATGAGTTATCTACCCCCTTTCTGTCTGGTCTGTTGTTCCTCTCTTTTTATGTTTGTTTGTTCGTTTGTTGGTTCAGACATTTGCTGGATGTTTATTGTAACACCAGTGTAATAATAAAGTGTCAGACAACCAGTGTTTTAATTTTTATATTTTCCTGTCCTTCAAAGCACAGGAGTTTCAGCTGTTAAAAATTGATATTTGATGAACATATATATATATTTCATCTTCTTAATGACCTGTAGTAATGTATGCTATCAAATATTATATTTTAATCTTGATTAAGATTTATTTGCTGGCATTTTTCATACGTCATAAAGATGTTGACTCCTCTTTCGTGATTTCAGTATTGCAGAGAAACATTATTACCACAATAATCAGCAAACAATTGTTTAAGCTGCCCTATAGTGTTTTTCAGACGGGCCATTAAAACTTATTAAAGGTTTATTCATGGAAAGTGAACACTGGAGTAAAGTCATCAAAACCTGCTGGACAGGCTACGCCTTACACTCTCCTACATTCTCCTTTCTGTTCTCCTCGCTCTCCTTTCCTCTATCTCTGCTCTCACTGCCATCTGGCTGTCAGTCAGAAAGCTTGAGCACTGCGTTTTCCTCCAACTGCAACTTGATGTGTCATCACAAACACAGGGCCACGGGTGAATTAGACTGTCAGAAACTGCACGTCTTCTCTGAGTGGTGGTCTCACTTTCAGCAGGATAGTCCAGGGCTCGTCCTGAAGGGTTCACAAAGACTCTCGTAATTATTATAACTCTACAATTCTCATAATTTACACTGAACACAAATATCGTAATGCTGATTGTAGTGTAGGTGTAGTTTTGGTTTTTCGATTCACCACAAATGAAAAACAGTGCTCCTTTTCAAATTCCTGTTTGAAGTAAATGTGATGGTTGTTTTTGAGCGAACAGATGGGCAAGCTGCTGCTGGACAACTTTTCATACACTTTAAACCGACCCTCTTTCCATATGTGGATTCCCACACCAGGGGTGTGTTTACCTGTGTTATAATAGATTACATTTCTTTGCTCTTCAGCGTTAAATAATGATTGTTTTTAATCTACCTCACCTTTTCTGTTATAGTAGTATTTTGAGTTTGTGCATTTGTACATCTGTGTTTCTACTTTTTTACATTTTTTCAACAGTGTTGGACAGATTTTTATGCTCCTGAAACCTTGACTTCACTTTTCTCAGCTGCAAAGCAATTAATGCCAAACTGAACTGAATAAAATTTAGCATTTTTGAAACAATAAAGATACAAGCATGTAGTTTGCACTGATTGCTTCAGTTATGTACATCAGGTGATCGTGTGAAAGTGACGTAAAAGGACATGGATATGATGTAAACAGTCATTCAGAGTGGTTTGGTATGAGATCTACCGTTGTAGAGAAAAGTACTAATATGGGATTGTAACAATGAAATGGAGGTGGTCTGCTTTTGCAGAGGGCCAGTATAACAGTAAACAGGGTCTATACACGGCCAAGAAAGAAGTGAAACAGTGAGAATTTAAGTTTTAATTTACATTGCCCGACTGTAGGGGGAGCCCAAGAGCAAAACAAGTATTAAAAATGATACTGTTTTGTCATCATAAACACTGCATATAAGACATTGATAGAACATAAATGACCCTTTTAATGCCGAGACCCCTGTTTCCTCTGCCTTTAAAAAGAACATCCCAGTACATTTCTATACAATGAACTGTTTCACAGTAAAACACTCTCAATGACCTTTTCTTTACATCTGTATTGATTTGAAAATCACTGCAGTTCCTCTTTAACATGTCTAATATTAAAGCGTTACTGTAATGCTTTCTAATATGTGCTGTTTTGCTGTTTGAGTTGTAAATGTGTTAAATGAGTGTGTGTATCTGTACTGTTGGACTGGATAGCATATGAACTAATGTTGACACTTTTTCTCCTGCATTTAGAAAAGAACACACTGACTTACACATACAATAGAAACCTACGGACAGTTGAATTCAGCAGCTGCTTTTATTATTCTAAGTGAATTATAAATGACGTAGAGATTAGAATCTATTCCTTTAATAGAGATGACCACGAGTCCACCTGTGATCAAATACAATACAGAGCTCCCCTGTTCGAGCCTAGATACCCCTTAGTGTGGAATCCTTTAATATAGGTTTAATATTTTCTTCCACCTTCTTATAAAGGTCCTCCACCTCCTAAACATCTGCTTACAGTGAGCACCACCCAACCTGTTTTCCCTTCCTCCATGACATTCTTTCAGGAATTACGGTGCTCCGGACAGGCACGAATTTCACCACAGGTCCCGGTCAGCTGACCAACGGGCCGCTATGGAACGGCCCATGTACACCCGCTCCCGTTCCACTGAGCGCCCCCCAGATGGCCACCACATGAGGTCGTCCATGCCCACCCTGCCCTCCGGACACTCCGCGCCACCCTCCCCTGCCTTATCGAGGTGACCCAGACCAGAGCAGCCAATTCCACCTGGTCGACAGCCCCGACCAATTGATAACCACTCACCATTCCTCCTCTCCTTCCCTCCTCCGATCCCAGTCAACCAATCCAAAGCCACACCTTTTTCTGAGTTCTGTTCTGCAGCAGTGCATTTTCCTTTTTTTGCAGCAGTGCTTTTACTTTTGCACCGGCCCAGTCACTCTACACCATAGTGTCATTAGAAACTAACATTCTTCTTGTTTTTTGTTTTTTTTTGTTGTTGTTGTGAAACTCTACCACTTATATTCTGGCCGAGTATAGTGGTGTTGTGTCTCCATCGATTTTTCCTTTACTAACATGATCAAGAATACGATTCATTTTTAATTTCATTTTCTTCCTGTTTGTTTGTATGCTGTGACTCCTACATTTTATCCCCTTTATAAAGAAGGATGAGGTTAAACACAGCTCTTTTTTTTGCAGCGACACAATGGGAGATACACTTCAATGTGCCATAAACAGCAATAACAGTGTGTATCAGGCAGTCATGCAAATAGTTTTGAGCTATTTCACGTAACTCTACCATATTCTGCTCCCATGCGCTTTCTTTATAATACACTATGAAACATTGTACAAAATTCCTGCCTTTTTATCTACTTGGTAAAGTTCACAAACAGTGGAGTAAATATTACTTGGTGCATTTTGTAACAGTATAAAATTGTGTGTTAATGGTGGTTTATAACTGATAGGGTTTAAGCAGTTTGTACTTTTTGTTTGTCCCTTTCATTTTTAAGATATTTTCAATTGAACACTGAGTGTAAAATTAGCATTAATAGATATATTTCAGTTTATACAGTACTGTAAAAATCTTTAGGCACCTGGGAAAATTAGGATGAAATAGCTCATTGGTCAGTAAGTGGTTACGTATTTACTCAGTAAAACACTGAAATTATAATAAAAATTACATATATATGAGAGTAGTGGTTTTACATCAGAGTTTATCTTTTGAGGTCTCCTCATAGGAGTAGAGTTAGGACTGTCACAATAATTACACTGATTTGTCATATAATGTATGACAGTATTGTATAGTATTCATTCCTGACCTGATATCACCCACTATGTTTAATTTAGCAAGGAGAGCATATTAACATGAATAAGCCGTTATGTTGACTTTGTTAAAAAATACTTTAATTTTATTCATATTTTATTTGTTTAGAGTTTAAAAATTTTATATTTCAATTCCAATATCTTAAAAAATTGTTATAATTTAAAGTGCATTGAACTTTAAAGGGGTGTAATTCTATAGTTTATAGTATTTATAGTTCTCATCCAATACCTGGTTTAATAAATCAGTGTTTAATGATGTTAAATCAGGTAAGCTGGTGATGGAATTAAACACTGGCTGGCAGGAGGTGTCCAGGGGAAATTTGGAACCAAGCTTTGTTCTTATAACTAGCACACAAGATCTCAACTACTTTTTTCAGAATTAGTGTTTTACTGGTTTGATATTAACCTGTATATGTTGTAATGTGATCTGTAAAAATGTAGTAAAAAGTAGAAATGGTGCCTAAAACCTCACAGTAGCAAATTGTAGCCAATTGAAGCAAATTGTATCATGTATTCTTTACGAGTGGTTCTGAAATCCAGTCCATTGAGGCTCATTGATGGTTCACATTTTTCTTCAATTGCATTAACAATTTGGATCATCTTGGAGTCTTTGTGGTCCGGTTTGATGAACACTGATCATTTCAGCACATTTTTAGATGCTAGTTGCCTCATCTGGCTTGTAACTTTACACATTCACTCAGTCACTCTCCATAAGGGGGCGCTATTCATACTTAAATTGGTTTTGGTGCTGATGCGCCTGATGCCTGACTTACTGGTTTATGTTTGGTTCATTTAAGGCAGTTTGTACAATGTTTTGACAGTTAACTGTTTAAATATTTAAGGTATTGACCACAAAATGTAAAGGTAATATCAACAGCTAAATTGCCACTGTATACAGGCTGAACAGAGGATCATTTTCAAGGCTCATATTCGTTAGCAGTGGTTCTCAAACCTCTAATCTCTGTACACTTTCTACAAAGTGTGAAAGGGACACTTTGCAACATTAGATTCACTCTCCTCTGTGATGTGAATGCTCTTCTATTAAATCAAAAGCATTCTTAATTAACTACATTAAAAGCGAGTGACATTAGGGACATCAGTGAATGACACTCAAAAGTATCTGGCAGTTCTCCTCCCTTTATTGTTAAAAGGGTTGCCAGCACAAAGCATGCAGTTTCTCTTTCTGTTCGTTCTGCCTCTATACCCTCTCAGCATCCTAAAGGCTGTGCATGGTCGTTTTTTGGTTCAGCAGATCTATATATGTGAAACAGCATATATACAGATGATTTCTGCCATCATTTTTTCAGCAGGCACTTCTCAACCCATTCATTTTCCTCATAGATCAGATCCTAATATCATTATATGTACAGTAGGTTCATTTCTAATGATGGAACACTACAGGGCTTAGGCCTGTGCATGGAATTCCATATAACAGTGAGAGTTGCAATAATTCATGTTATAGTGTTTAAGTACTGTGCAATAGTCAGAGATCACTCTTTATTTATGTAATTTGATACTCAAACTTAATAAGGTTGCCTGTGGAGTGAGCAAATCAGAGGGGACCAATACTGATGGATTTGTGGCAAACAAGGACAAAAACGGAAAACCATTAAAAAAATAACACGTTGCCAGCTTAAAGCATGGGGTTGGATGTATTATGCTTTGGGGTTTCGTTGATGCCATGCAGTATTTTTTGGATGGAGGGGAAGTATTGCTTCTCAAAAAATATATATCATGAAAAATTTAATTCATGTTCATCATTTAATTCAAAAAGATAATCTCATGTTTTATTTTGATCACACTAAAGTAAAATATGTCAATAATAATATTAATAATAATAATATTTCAAGCCATTTTACGTTTTACTTTTAATTGTTTAATACTATGTATATTTAGAACATTTATTCAGATTATTATTATTATTATTATTATTATTATTATTATTATTATTATTATTATTATTATTATGTTTTAATAAGTTACTAATCAGACTGTGTCAACATTAAAACAAAAAAGGCCTGAAATCTGTCAATTTAAATATGATGAATATAAAATGACAGTATAGTTTTGAATGAAATCTTGAACACAGATGAAATATTATTATTACAGTAATTCATTTTTTGAGCTATGCTAGTAGATTCAAAACTATTCTAAATGTGAACGTCATTCTGTTAAAAGGCTGATATGTATGATAGTATGATAAAATATGCTTCAGAATATCCATTGACTGCAGGAAGGGTCACCAAAAGTGGATCATAAATCATATGTATATTCGCACAGACTACATATCTATGAATGATACTGTTATATTTATATATATGTATATGTATATTATATATATATATATATATATATATATATATATATATATATATATATATATATATATATATATATACAATAACAATATCATAGTCTGTGCCAATATACATAGCTAAATAAATAGCTGTGGTTTCTGGCTGCACAGTACTTTAAATGACTTTTTTTGTATTATCAAATAATATTTTCCGTACTTAATATTTTTTTCAAATAAGCTTTACAACATTGTTTTTTTTTTTAAGGTAGCAATAGAAAATGTGGAATGTCATGTCAATTAGAAGACAAAACCGAAATGGTTCAGGTCTCAGTTGGAGCAAAGCACTGAAGAAAACCTATTCATTCATGTACACTCAGAGCATACTTCCCATCATACATCAAACATTTCTCTGTAGTAATGAAAACATTTGTACGTCTTTGTTTGTGCAGGTTATTTTCAGGACAGTATCTGTAGACGTACATAAAAAGAAAATTACATGAGCATTTTTCAAGACATGTCTTTATCATCAGTACTCTTCATCCTGGCTCAATGTGGAATAAACTGATGTAATGTTAGTCAGAAACCTGATTCACCCAGACTAATTCATCCCGATACCAGTAACATTGCTAAAGGAATCACCAGCTCATCCTCACAGACACCTGCAGGCTTCCAACTGTAATGAGGTGCTGTCTGTGTGTGGCAGGGCACACCCCCGCAGCGGATCGGTCCAAACCAGTCCCACCAGCACACCCATGAACAGCAGAAGAGGACGGCAGCTACCACAGCTGCCTCCGAAGGGAACGCTAGAGAGAAGTAAGTCACTCCCGTTTCTACATGTGTAATATTTTCGAGATGAGGGTGGCCCTCGCTTTTAATTGGCTGGGTGTTAGAAGCTTTGAGACGTGATTGGTAACTGATTGCTGTTCTTTGGAGAAGATGATGTTTTCTCTTGACCATCAAAGCTATTACAGTTGGATACACTGAAGGAGTTGTACACTGGAATATTATTTATGTTGGTTTTGGAATATTTTAACGAGTATGTAAGTTGTAATACTTCATTATGACATTTCTTTTGTGTGCCTAGCTGAGTGACTAACTGAGACTTGGACTTGAATTTATTGTGAAAACTTTGTTGGATGTGATAGGCAGTAGGGGTGACTGTGATGAGGTCCACTCTGGCTGTGGATTTGCAGTATATACTCATTCTTCTCAATGTGTTTAAATATCATTACTGTTTTGCTGCTATATTTTGTATTTTGTCAGTTGTGCTAAATGTCAAGCTGCTTAGGGATGTCCCAATCCAGTTTTTTCCCCAGAGAGATAAAAAGACTGATGATTTGTTTTCCGCCTAGTTTATATTTTCCATTGCAATAATCTTAAAAAGGCAGCTTCTTAGCATTCTTGTAGTGATTGTACCCACTGTTTTTTGATGACATGTCGGCGTGTCACTGACAGTTATCAGCAGAAACAATGGAAAGCTAAGGTGCAGAAAAGTATAGTAAGATAAAGCAAGGTCAGAAAGTAAGGTAAGATAAGGTAAAGGAACATAAGGTAAGGGAAAGGAAGGTAAGTTAAATGTAAAATGTCAAATCAAAGCAGATATGTTATGATAAAATAAATCAATGTAAGTTAAAATAAAGTCAATAAAAGTAAGGGAAGGTAATGTGAAGTTATGTAAATTAAGGTAATAATATAATAAACACTAATATTTTGTATGACATTAGAGATAGAGATACATTTTGTATCTCTATTTTTTATGATTTGACATAATTCATATCTTGCAGTAGTTCTATAACCCTATTGGGTTTAGATTGCACTTAATTAGTTAATTTTTGCCTGGGTCAATCCCGATCCAGTAGATATCGGACTGGGACATTCCTAATTATGTTGTCATGTTGCCTACCTTATATCTTCAAGTGTTATCGAGTGTTATCAGGTTGACTGCCCTTTACTTACATCGGACAGATTTTATACTTTGAACTAACTGCAGGTGATTAAGAATGGACTCATATTGACCTCATCATGTTTCAGCACCTCATTCCCTCCTCACTGACCATAGACTGTTTGAGTGTTGCTAGTTGCATTTGGGCCATGCATGGTCTAGAGTGTTGACACTTGCCAATGCATGAGCACCAGTTTTCATGACCTCCCTGTGGTTCCCTCTCTCGTTTCTTTCCCAGAAGATGGACGGGAAGAAGTCGAGCCATGTCCAGGTCTGTAATCTGCTTCTGTGGGTTTAGCTGCTCGGATTCAGATTCTGTTATGAGCTAAATCCATCTGCAATAGCCTCAAGGCCAACTTTGCATGGAGAGTCAGTTTAACTCTAGCTAACTGCTTTTTCACGATCAGTCTCTCACAAACAATGCAAAGTAATATAGCCCACAACAAATGAAAGCAAGTACAATGGCACCTGCCCCAATTAACTCCATTTTGGAGAAGTATGCAAGAGCCTGGGCTATTGCAGGCAGTCCATGGTGAATGTGTGTGATTGTAAAATCCAAGGCAGAAATGTGTTGTCTTTGTTGGATCTACAACCATGTAAATGTGATAGACTGGAATCTAAATGGATACAGACTGTATCAGGAGGAAAATATAGTACCTACACTGTTTTTTCAGTCTGATCATAAACTGCTGCTTCTGTAGTGGTTGATTTCCACAGACAATCCCATTTCCTCAGTGCTCCTCGTGTATTTCTTCTCCCTGTGGGAACATGGAGTGTTCTGAATGTTGCACTCTTAAAAATAAAGGTGTTACAAGTGGTATTACAGAACCATGTCTGCAACAGAGATGCATGAGTGTGAAGAACCTTTAAATCCACAATGGTTCTTTAGATAGACCTTTTAGAAGTTCAAAAGCAGCCTTCAAAGCACCATTTGCAGTACCTTTAATTTTAAAAGTCTAGATGTTTATCTCACGTGAAGAAAAACTACAAAGTCAATTTAAAGTTCTTTTTCAGCGCCAAGGTACAAAGATTATAAATGTACCCTCACTAATTCTAATGCATTAATTCAGCTACTTTCAGTAGAACCCATTACCGACACAGATATACAAATGCAGACACAGCTGGTCTAGACCCTCTAGAGAAGTGTTACCAATAGGATAGAGAGGTAGAGAGAGCATTGAGCTGTGGAACAGTGCAACTCTCTTCTCAGAAATGATGATGTTCCATCCGGTACTTTTGGTGATCATCCAACATCCTGACCTCACTTATGCTCTTTTTGCTGAGTGTAATCCAAGCCTCACACCAATGCTCCAAAATATAACAGCCTAGAAAATAGAGACACTTACTCCAGCATAAGCAAGAAACACTCATTTAATACCCTTGATTTTAGGAAACACAGTGAATGAGTAGGTGTCCCAATACTTTGTCCATATATCTACATCATGGTCCTTAAGGTTCAGTTGTGCATAACATTGTAATAAAGCTCAATATAAAAGCAGACAAACTTTGTGAAAAGGAAAAGTGCAGTATTGTACCTGCTGCTTTTTTCAGTCTGAGCTTTACCTGATCTGTCTGATGTAGGCTGTTGATTCTTAGACACAAATCACACACATTCCTCAGCAGATCAGAAGTTGGAGTCAATAAGTTTTTCAATATTTTTTTTTTTAGATTGACCTAATTAGAATTCTTTGTATCTTATTATTGGTCGAATTGGACAATTCATTGGCGTCACAGCACATAGAACCAGTCCTTCCAAATTCGGCGGCGTTCTGTACAGTAAGGGAAAATGTTGAGCTTGCATTTTTGAAAACAATTAGCTTTGTACCTATTGGCAAAATCTGTGTTGCGTGAGAATGGAATGAGAGGCGTGTGCTTGTGTATGAGAGAGAGAGAGAGAGAGAGAGAGAGAGAGAGAGAGAGAGAGAGAGAGGAGGGTGGGGGGGCAGTGCCTTAGGGGCTGTCAAATCCCTAAGAGAAAACCTTTCATCACTGTCAAGGCATGTGAGTGTTCAGCCAGCCAAAACTAGAAGCCTTGATTTTGTGTGTGTGAGTGTGTGTGAGTGTGTGTGTGTGTGTGTGTGCACTTGTACAGCACTGGACATTCTTACTGTACAGTGTATAGCATGTACTATTGTTATTGTTATGGTGTACAGATAGAATGATGGTGAGAATGTTACTAATACACATGAAATTAGATGCACTATATAGACAAAAATATTGGAAAACCTGTTCATTCTTTGTTTCTTATAAAATGAACGATATTTAATGATTTATTCTGCTTTTTTGGAGTTACTCTCTATACTGAAGGTTTCCTACTTGATTTTAGAGCCTTGCTGCGAAGAATTCATTGCGTTCAGTGAGAAGAACATTAGGGTGAGGATGTTGGATGATCACCACCCCACCTCATTCCCAACTCCCAAACTTCCAAAAGTGGAATGGAGCACCATCATTCCATCTTTTCAGAGTTCCACTGCTCCACGGCTCAGTGCCAGGGGTTTATATCCCTCTAGCCCATGCTTGGCATTAATGCTAAAAGTTTCATGTTTATCTGCTCCAGAGAGTCCTATTCTATTGGCAGTACTTGTTTGCATGCAGGTGCACCTGCATAGTATGTAAAGCTGGTTAGTGATGGTTAGATTTTTAGCCACAGAAGCGTCGTCATAAAAATATGATTCTGAAATAAACATGAAATTCATGTAAATGTGAAAGTAAATAAATAAATGATGACCCTAAACTAGTGAAAGAAAGCCAAAGCTAAAGCTAATATGCTAATATGCTAATAAGCTAACCATGTATTGCTTACTATGATCATTCATGACTAACTGTGAATATTGGTTATTTGGTGGTGGAACGTCTGTCTGATTCTGTCAGAACTTCTGGGTGAAGAATCCTGAGTTCTGTACTTGAGCGTAAAGTGTATCAGTTTTCCATTTGCATTAGAATGTGGAGTTTTGCTTTATCCCGTCCATGCAATAGCTGGTGAGCGGACACACTCACACACACACCACCGTGAAACATTGAGCACACAAGCCTCCACTGCAGTTCCTGAGGAGCAGTTTGGGGGTTAGTTGTCTTGCTCAAGGGCACTTCAATCACATCCTCTCAGTTCATGCACTCAAACCCGTGACCTTCCAGTGACAAGGCTGTGTCTTAAAAGGCTGTGGCTGACCGGTATAGAACTGTGTTTGTGTGACTCCTGGTCAATAAAGCAAACTATCTAGAAATGAATTAGCTTTCTGTTTAGAATTGAACAGACACACATTGCTCAGATTGAATTTAAACTTGGCCAGATATGAATTTTATTTAAATCAATCACCCAAAAGCATGTATTGACACCATTAACATCTGTTCATTTGATCAATTATTACATATCTTTTGCCATAAGCTCTCCATCTGTACTCTGTGCTGTCATAACCACCCATTACCCTTTGTCTCTGACCATTCCCTAGATGAAGAGGAGGAGGAGCCTTTTATATATTACTCCATCCCTGTACAGTCATTTGATGCAGAAGCAGGTGTGTCGTCTTGAGTCTCCGCCCACTTTTCTGTTTAACACTTTCCATTCTAGACTTAATACATTTAATAAGAGGTTGGGACAATGGGGGCTTTAACCTCTCTTTATGCCTCACTGAGCAACATCTAAACATCTCATTTTCACTAATAACACATGGCTTAGAGACCACACATGGCAGTACACACAGTTCACGCCCACACACCCATACCAGTATCCAGCACTCTGTGATTTTGTTGTACGAGAAACATATGCACATGCACACACACACACACACACACACACACACACACACACACACACACACACACACACACACACACACACACACACAAGCACACTCCATGTTGGCATAGCAAGGAGTTTCTAGCAGATTGCACTTCCTCCATCCCTCCATCTGTTTGTGTGTTCATCCATATCCTTCCAAAGTCATGCGACCATGCTTTTTTGAGTGTGTGTGTGTGTGTGTGTGTGTGTGTGTGTGTTCCACTGTCCTGCTGCATGCTTAACTAACTCTCTGCGTCTGCATCAGCTTTTCCAGTTCAGTGCTGACATCTTCAAGTTTCCCCCTTTATTCACAAACACGCCTTAAACAGCAATGACTTGAGACTCATTTAGTCTGTAGCTGAGCTTTACCCTGTAAGCTCCAGGCTTCTGTAGCAACTAAAGAAATGAAGAGTTTTCTGATCAGTTCTGGATTGTATTTTGACAATAATAGTATTGATGTAGTTTGTTCATCTGGGTGATTCTTCAGTTTGAGGCTCTTATTTGCTGGTAATGTTGTGTTGCTGTAATGACAGTTGTCACTTTTTCAGGAAAAAATAACTGTCATGGATTTCCTGAAATTACTCAACAGGTGCTATAAGCTGCACTTTAAATGCATATAAATAATGTAAATCATTTTTCTCTAAACAACATTACAGTGTACATGGTCTCACATGACAAATAGATGATTCAATGACTCACTTTTTCAGGTATCAATATATTTTTTTCTACCAAAAATAGGCAAAAGTTTTAAGTTGTCAATACACTGTTTTTTTTAATGGACTGATCACGTTTATCATATATTTGGTGCAGAGAGCTTTCAGTGCCTGGGATGATGATGAGACCAAAGAAGTGAAGTAAATGTTGGAAACATACCAAATTGGAAAACATAAGATTATGGAGCATCATTTTATGGTGGTGCAAAAAAATAATGTGTATTTTTGACACAAATGTATAACCTATTGGCATTAAAGATCCTCTAACTGAAGAATCACCCAAATGCAAATAATATAGAAACACAAATCCAGGAAAATTCAGCTCCATTCAGCTTAATCTGTATTCAGGAAACGTGCTGACAGTGTTTCCGTGCTTGTGTTGTTCATTGTGTCCTCTTTAAAGACTGTGTGGAAAGGCATCAGGAACCGCCAGCCAATGGAAGGAAAGGCAAGTTTTGAATGAGGCATGGACTTGCAGTGAATTCCTGACCTCTGCTCTCAAACTGTGAATAAACACTCTCACTGTGTGTGGTGGGGCCAGACTGATATAACGGTGCACTGGTAAAATCAAATAAGAGTCAGACTGATCTGTGAAAAGAATGCTGATGAAGCAACAGACAGACGGGTACAGTCGTAGGTGTGTGTGAATTGGAATGTGTACTCTGACATATTTCAGAGAATTAGGAACGTTCTGAAAGAGCAGTGGGAGTCGTAGGTGAAACATAATATTAATTTTGACTATTGTGCATAGTGATGACATTAAAAATCGAACCCTTTTAGACACTTTGGAGGAAGAAGTCATTACATCTTACAGAAAATGGTAACAATGAATGGTAACAAGTGTAACAATGAACTAGTATCAATAAACATTACTGAACTGTTTCATTATTAATTGACACTAAGACATTATTCAGCATTAATAAATATTTGAGTAATGAATGAATGAAGTTATACTTATATTGCATATTTCTAGACAGCCCAGGACGTTTTACAATCAGCATTCTTCACACTCAGCTCTCATCCAACACACCGGCAAAACACAGCAGACAGTACCTTGATTTGAATAAAAAAAGCAACTGGACACAGCTTCTCCAACATTTTCTAATACTTTATAATTTCTTAATTAGTGTCACAAATGTGTCACAAATTAATTAATGCCACAAATGTGTCAATTAATGATTAGTTGAGACATTACTCAACCATTTAGTAATGTTTATTACTGTCATACAAACTGTTAACTAATGTATCCTTATTAAAAAGTGTTTCCCAGAAAATATTATGGTCTGTGAAATGTTGCCTTTAAATGGAATTACAACATAAAAGGTTTTTTAAAGGACTTTTTAAAGCATCTTGAAAACCACTTTAATAAAAACCTCTTTATTAAATTAATTCCTTAGGATGGCATTGTGCATTTTGAAATAATATGTTCATATGAAATAATAATAATAATTTTGTTCAGTTTTATTACATTTTATTTTTATCTGAATTTAACAGTATTTGACAATATTTATGAATAATAATAGTGATTATTATTATTATTATTATTATTATTATTATTATTATTATTATTATTATACTAGTGGTCATATTTGGGGGACTTATTTTCAGTATTTCAACTAATGTGTTTCTGATTGCGACCGTATTAAAATATGCTGGTCAATATTATCAGTTGCTGGATGTAAGATTAAGGTCACACTTTAAAGCAACTGAATTTAGCCTCCATAGTTCAACTGTCCGTTGAAGTGGACGCACCCCCTCCTTCTTCCTGATCCAGGGTATAGAACCAGTAGCCTTCAGGTCTCAACCCTGATTTAGGCCAATGGCAGCCTCCACAGCAAGGACTGGGTCCATTAAATCACTATTGCTTACCGAACATACATACTGGTTTGGCCCGTGTGTGTGTGTGTGTGTGTGTGTGTGTATGTATGTGTGTGTGTGTGTGTGTGTGTGTGTGTGTGTGTGTGTGTTTGCTGTCTTATCGCTCCCACATTTTGTTAACTCCCACTCTGCTTCTCATTATACTTTCTAGGCCAGTCTGTTCTCTCTCTCACTCTGTCTGACACTCTACATTTCACTCACTCTCTCTCTTTCTCTTTTCCCTCTTTTTTTGAGACTGTTTGTCGTGTTCATGTGCTGTGCTGAGAATAACTAGGAGGATTCAGATAGAATGTGTTAAATGGAAGTGATCACAGTTCAGAGCGAAGGCTCATCAGCCTTTTGTCTCTGCAGTTGAGAGTCAGTCCGTCTCACACACTGTCCTAATCCAACCTGCTGGTCCAGTGAAGTGTGCACTAATATTAGTGTGCAGCCCCGTGCTCACCCCTAACTGAGACTGAGCTTAGTTCTTCCCTCTGCTGATTTTTCTTGCACAAGCCTGTCAAACTCTTTCAAATAATAGCCCAAATGGTTCACCAGTTTGGTGATATTTTTAATCATAAATTAAGGTGTTGTGAGGTTAATGGAATTGTGAGGAGTGGTATAATGTTAATGGCATTAGATGCCAGTTTTGTTAAGGGTGTATAAATTCCTACTTATGTTAGTGGGAAAGGAAACCGGCTATTACAACACTTGGCCAGTAGATGGCACAAAATCCTATCATGAAAGGAGCTGTTCTCTGTTGAGGTGCTGAAATGGCCTAGAAACATGCTCTGTTGCATCCTGAACAGCACACACATAAAAAACAAAAACAAGTTGATTGATGTACCTTTGGTGACCAGATTATATCTGAATAGCATAACTGTCCTGGAATATAAGTCCATATTGTATTACATGAAAATATGTTATAAACAGACAAACAGCTACTTTGTCTGTATCGTATACTTGCCATGCCTGCTGACACAGTGACATAATTAAAGATTCATTTAATTGACCATTTTTAAAACCTCATCAGTTAAATTCAGAATAAAGTCTACATCAGTCCAAAACTGGTGGGTGGGAACCAGATCTCTAAACTCTGGCTAAAATAAATCCATGTGCATATGCAGAGGAGAAATATGAGCAGCAGGGATAGAACATTCTAAATGATCATGGTTTTCATTATCAGTGCAGTTTTTAAAAGCTGCTGTAACAGAACTACTAAACCTGGCAGGTGAGTTGAATCAGGTTTGACTGATCAGGAAACTCACAAAATTGCAGGAATCCAATACTCTGGAATTGCCAGAATTACCTACCCCTGAACTATAGATAAAATTGATATAATTGCACCTTTGCATAGTCACAAAGAGCAAAGCAAACTAATGTCTGAGGTTTTAATAAGACAGGCTCCTCCAAAGTCCTCTCTAATGATTTTTAAAGAAATTTCTTCAGAGCTGTATGTTTAGTTATATTACCTCCTTCAGATCAGAAGAACAGATCTCCTTATAGACTGTAGCTGAAGACTGCTTAGTTTGGTCCTGAGTACAGCGGACAAGCAGAAAATCAAATCGCAGTCCCTGCTGCAGACAGCATAGCAGGCCACATGTTTCTTTCTTTTCCTTAACCATGTCTACTGACCTGCATTGGTAGAAGTGACGTGGGAGGACCAGCGGCACATGCACAACGGTTCTGTTCCTGTTAATGGCCACCCCCCTCTGGCTCCACCAGGTTGGTCCGGTACTGCTTTGCCACCCTCTGGCGTTATGTTCTTTCTTCCACGCCAGACTGTGTGCTCTGTGTTTCTATCCTCTCTGTGTTTGAAACCCTCTGAAGTCTGACTGCCTGCTGGCCCTTTTCTCAGCATGCAAAGAATAGAAAGTGTGCGAATTATGTGGGTGGTGTGAGCACCGTAGATCACAGCTATGAGAAAGTGTGATTAAAAAGGGATGCCCAGTTTGCTGGACTGTTGTAAAACATGGCTGCAAAAGTAGGGAAATAGTGAAGTAAGACGTCCCCGTGCAAAATGTTTTGTGCAAGAGTAATTGGAGGATGGATTGATTATTCCAGAAAAATGGGACTGAGTCTAGTACTTTTGTTGGCATGATACCTATGCAGCACATTGAAATTGTCTTCTCTTTATGTATCTCAGCCCAGAGTGAGTGAGGGTCACAGCACAGGATCAGCCATGCTACACCGACTGTAAAGTAGAGGGTGTTAAGGGCCTTGCTCAAGGGCCCAACAGTACCAAACAAAGGAATCTAACCCACAACCTTATGGTCAATAACCCCGGTCTCTTACTGCCTTTACATTACACCAAATTACTTCTCTTTGTGTATTCCAGCTTAGACCACTGGGGTCATAGCATGTGGTCAGCTATTCTATGAGCAACTGGAGCAGAGAGGGTTAAATGCCTTGCTCAAGGGCCCAACAGTTGCAGATTGGCATGCCTGGGAATAAAACCCACAACCCTGTGATCAATAACACAATGCTTGTATAGCACACCTGTGTTTTCCTCTTTGCATATCCAACTTAGAAAGCCCAGATCAGAGCACATGGTCAGCTATTCTATGACCCGTTGGGGCCTCTGGAGCAGAGAGGGTTAAGTGCCTTACTTAAGAGCCCAAAGGTGGCAGCTTTAGCATGCCTGGGTATCAAACCCACAATCATGTAATCAATAATTCAGTGCTCTAAGCACTTGTCAAGTCTAACGGTATGATTCTCTTCCCATTTCCCAGCTTAGAAAGTCCAGGTCAGAGCACTGGGAGAGCCATATACGTCAGCCTTAGAGCAGACAGGGTTAAGTGCCTTGTTCAAGAGCCTGACTGTGGCATCTTAGCAGATCTGGATATCGAACCCACAACCTTGTGATTAGTAAACTTGTACTCTACCAACTTGCTTTAGGGCAGTTAAAGAAATACACGTGAACATGATTAAACAGATCCTGCTTAAAATGCAGGAACATCCTGATATTTGCCTTTTACTGACACCTCAACCGAAATAATTGGGGTGGTTCTGGAGTTTAGTCCAAATGTTGTCCACATTTCGCCCACAAACCGTGTAGGTAGGGTTGATATCTTATTCATTATTCAGAGTAACATTTGTATTAACACACAACAGGACATTTGGAAGCATAAAGTGCATTAAAATTGAGGTTTTGACAGCCTGTGTTGTTTCAGCATGTCAGTTGACTCAGTATTAGCTGCTTTGCCATATGTCTGTTCAATTTGTTTGGCTGTGGCTGATTGGACCTTGTTCCTGCTCTTGCTGTTCGAGACAGAAAACAAATTGATTTCCAAATCAAGGTGCTCCTCAGGGCCTCACGATTTAGTTTGGTTTGCCTTAGCAACACGTCCCTCCTCAGGGGGCTGGGAAGGGTGGAATGTGTTTGTGTGTAGCTTTCAGTTAACCTTGTATTTAAACCTTCACAGAGACATTTGACATTTAAAAAGCTTTATTGCTGTTAACCCTTTAAATCCTGGGTTAATTATATTATTTATTAATCCTAACACGGAGACTGCTGCACAGAGAATTTACCGGACACATGGTTCTCTTTCAGGACCTATGAAATGGATGATTTTGATGATTGTTATGATAATAATGACGTATGTGTCTGCACGCAGGATTAAAGTGGTAATGTGATGGAGCTAATATAAATAATGAGTATCATTTAGATAATAGACAGATGATTTAGTATGAATGGTATGTATGTATTAACAGATGATGTATGTATGTAGTGTGTATACACGGCAACTTATATAACTTACATAATTTGTGAGGGTTTGGTGAGTATCAAAGATTACAATGCTTGATTAGCAAATTTTTACTTCTATAGTATTTTTATTTCATTGACAAAAATCTCTCAACAAAGAGATTAAAGAAATAAATTTGTTTCAAAAAGTTTCAAATGCAGGAATTTGCATATTTTATATGAAGTAATGTTTCGTGAACTCTTACACAGAAGCAGATTCACTCGGAAGTTCACATAGCCAATTGAAACTAAAAAACTGGCATCCTTTTGAGCTTAGCTTACATATCAGGCTAAAAATATGTTAGGAATGTCTGATTCTCAGCATCAGATGATTCTCCAAAGCCACACATCAGCTCCTAATCAGTATGTAAACGCTGTACACTTTCATTAGTACCATTATGCCCAAAACATACTTCACGCAAGGGTGTGAATGAAGATGCTTGAATTTTGTGCATAGTTGTATCATAGTTTTACACCACATTTCATAAACGTAAGGTACAGGTAAGGTTTTGCAATTAGTGCAACTGAATTCACTTATAAGAGGGTTGTAAAAAGCAAGAATTGTTTACAAATGGCTGAATTTGTGGGATCACAGGATTGATTCTGTGTTCCTGGGGGACCTGTAGAGTTATCAAATCTGAAGGTGTTTATGTATTTAATGAATATACACAGTTGCGGTGGAAATTATACAGCCCAACATATAACCATGGCACATGATTGGTTCACCAGTGATTAGTATATTCAAATTGGCCATAAATGACTATATAATGACGGTATAAGCATTTTGTCCATATTGTACAGCTTGTTTGTTAAAAACACATTATAGTAACATGCTTTTCTATATTGTGATTATCTGCTGTAGGTGTGCAGTGACTCAACTTTTCATAAGGAAACCATGAATCAAAATTGTCTGTCCTATTCATCTGTGTTGTACGTCAGTGTTTCCCAACCCTGTTCCTGGAGGCACACCTGCACTGTATGTTTTAGAGCTAACCCTGCTCCCCACACACCTGATTCAACTAATCAGCTCATTAACAAGCCTTTCAGAGTTGCAAGGGGTGTGTTCAAGCTAAAAGGTGTAGGGCAGGTGGGCCTCCAGGAACAGGGTTGGGAAAAACTGTTGTACATGACTAAGAGAAAAATGATTAAAGCTACATCGGACAGATATTCACATTCGTGACTCAGTTATTTAAGAGATTGATTCTTTGATATTTACTAGGAAAATTAGTGCTTTAAGGAAGGTGAGAGTGTAATTTACATGCTTATCTTTCCTAATACCAAGAATTTTGGATTGCATGTGCCTTGGACCTGACTGAGGAATATTTTTTAGTGTTCATATACTGACCTTTAACAGGCCTTACAGTGGATTAATTGTAAGTCTTTGACTTTGATTAGGCTAAATTGGACAATTAAGGATTTATAAATATTTGCCCTTTCTTGCTCCTGGGCTCCCTCTACAGTTCGATTTTACAATTCTTGCTTTGAGCCCCTCCTAAAGCATTTCAGGGTGAAATTATAGATTCAAAACCATCACTGAAAGTGAAAGAAGCATGTGGACTAAGGTGGCAGAGTAATACAACAGTATGAACAAGAAAGTATGCAACATTACACAGTTCTCATGAGCACTGTCCTGCTTGCTTCACCAAAGCTAAAGTGTGCAGTTATCAGTGGAATTGCAGACACACCGTTCTGTTTTTGCAGTCAGTAGAGCCCCGCAGTGAATTTGAAGCTGAATTTTAAGTTTACCTTCTACATGATGTTGTTGTAAATATTGGTTCACATCCTGATAAATTCTAAACAATACATGGTCCAGGCCTCAATCTAGCCATTTTCAGTGAAATCTCCATCTTTTTCCTGCGTGTGTGGAAAGATGTTTGGTTTGCAGGATGTTGGTGTGTCTGCAGGAAAAGCTGGTTGTGTTACGCAAGCTCATACACTCTCCGTTCAGCTTATGATTAATGATAGCTGCAGATGAAAGTACAGCTCATTGTTATTAAAGCGTATAAAATGAAAAGGGGGAAAAAAAACACCACAGTCAGCAGATTGCATTTCCTCTGAAGACGCTGATAAGGAATTTGAATATTCAGCATTGGGGTTGCAGTCCAATTAGTGGCATCCAGTGCCTAGAGAAGAGAGAGAGAAAGAGAGAGAGAGAGAGAGAGAGAGAGAGAGAGAGAGAGAGAGAGATTGGAAGAGAGAGAGGGACATTTCATTACATATCCTACACCTATATATATATATATATTCAAAAAAGAAGGACGTGTGGAATTGACGATGAAGGAAGGAATATTGGTTAACAATGGTTAGCAGGATCAATACATTATTAAAATTTACACTGATATGGGCAATATTTATTGTCCTACACATATAGAATAGTGTCTCTCAGTATGGCATCGGGTTTAACATAAACAAGCACCAGACATGGAGACGGAATGGAGTTGTAGAGGTTCCTAATGGTGTCCTATGATAATTCATCCCATGCAGCTTGAATATTCTCACTCAGGTCCTGCAGACTTTGTGTGGTAGAGGTGGTGTGTTGATAATGCATGCAATAGCATCCCACACATTTTCAATCAGGAACAGGTCTGGCAATGCAACTAGCCATGGCAAAGTATCTGTGTCTTCAAGGCGAGATCTTGAGATGGCAGGAGTATGTGGACAAGTGTTGTTCTGTTGGAGTCGAGCACCGGAGTCCACTGCAGGACCTCATTAACGTAATGTTGTCAAAGGGCCTGTAATGAAGACGGTGCTCTGGCATCATATGAAAGTGCATCACACACCACGACACCAGGCCTTCTGGACATCTAACAAACTCTGACTACAGGGCCTGCACACACAGACTCATTGGTCATTTCCACCAAGACAAACATGGGACTCACTGAAGTTGACCTGCTGCCATTCAGAGATATTCCTTGACAGTCTGCCACGACATCAATCAGTTGATTCCTTCTTTTTTGAGTGTGTGTGTGTGTGGTTTCTACTTTCCTGAAGAGCAAAGATTCTGAACCAGACCCGGAGGTTCAGTTTCCAGTACAGCTTGTCAATTTCCACACTCAAACACACCTGGATCAAATTGTCTGTTGTTAACCATGTATAGTGAAGAGTGTTTGAGGAAGGAAAATGCCAACCTGCACTGGATTTGAAGACCCTTCCTATTTGTACTTACATTCTTGATTAGGACTGTAAATAAACCAAATTCACATGGAGGAAATTCACAATCTATGAAAAGCCTGCTTCTGGGAAATTATTTGTAATTAAATTTAAGAATTTAAATGACAGTAAAATGACAGCAGAACTGGTTATATAACATATTAAAACATAGATATATACAGTAGTAGAGTTGCAGTTCTGCGTGTCTTTGCTCCACTTGCTTTCTTAAATACACATGTATGCATGTTTTCCATGTATGCATATATGAATGCTGACAATATGTCAGCATGCATGTATGACATAATGTAGTATTACGTACTTGTCGATACTTACATATATTGTCGATATTACACAAAAATGACAGTTTGGCTCTTTTTTAAAGATTATTTTGGAGCATTAATGCTGTGAAAAAGAGGGGGTGGGGGCTTTTTTACGTTGATTTCCATTGAAATTTAAGAAGCATTTTTTCCTTCATCTGTAAAGTAGTAGTTTTTTTTTTGGTAGGGGAGATATGAGATTTTTGTGTGACAGTGACAATATGAAAATATGTAGATATACAGACAAACCTGTGTGTGTGTGTGTGTGTGTGTGTGTGTGTGTGTGTGTGTGTGTGTGTGTGTGTGTGTGTGTGTGTGTGTGCATGAATTTTTACCCACTCTGTAGGCCCACCTCTGGGCCCACCTGCTAGTATAATTTAGCAGCATACTTTTTTGCAGCACCTTTTCGCCTTCCTTTTGCTAGAGCTCGCGGGTGGAGCTTTTTCCTTTCTCTCTTCTTTCTCCTTCTTTTTCTGCCCCCCTCTTCCCTCTTACAGGTTTATTGGTTGGGCTCTGTGTCTTCATCTAACATCTCTTTAACGTTTCCAGCAAACGTTGCAGGATTTCTCCCTTTAGTACGGACCATCTCCTCCTCTTCTCCTCCTTTTCTGTTTTGCTAACTCTTCTCCAGTGTGTGCAGTGTGTTCCTGTGGTGATGATGTGTTTATTTCCCTTTCTGTTATTGTTGTTTGTGTTGTTATTGTTAATATTGTTGTATTGTTTTGTTGATGTTACCCCCCCTCCCGACATGGTCCATATACGTTTTAAACACCCCCCCTGCAAAAAACAAAAACAACCCTCCCCATACACACACCCTCTCACACCCATCTCCTTTGTCTGTGTCTGTCCATTTGTGTGTGATGTGACCCCTTACCCCAAACCCTCTCCAGAAGACACGGAGTCGCCCGCTTGGACAAACTCAGGTCTGTCTGCCTGTCTTCTCTGACCCTTCTTTACCTTCTGTATTTTCTCTTCCTCCTCTGATTGCTCCACTTCCTCCATCTTACTCATCCTGGGTTTTAATTCAAGTCCACCTGGCCATTGTCAGTGTGGAAGTGTGTGTGGCGACTTTTCCAATTCCTCAACTGTCTGGTCACTCACAATAAATGTCTCATGGGCGGTATATCTGGAATTGATTGGAGTTTATATACAGTCCATATATGTGAGGTAGGGAGGGAGATGAGGAGGTTGATGCGACACCTACACTGTATGGGCAAAAGTATTGGGACACCTGCTCATTCGTTTTTTTTCTTCTGAAATCAGGGGTATTAATAAGGTTTATACTGCTTTTGATGAAGTAACTGTCTACTAGACTCACAATATTGCTAAGAGGATTTGATTGCATTCAGCAACAGGAGCATTAGTGAGGTCAGGATGTTAGATCATCACCACCCCGCCTCATCCCCAACTTCCAAAATCATCCCAAAAAGTATTGGATGGAGCATTATCATTCCAGTTTTATTGAGCTACAGCTCAATGCTGGGGAACTTTATACCTTATCTAGCCTGGCATTAAGCATGGTGCCATTAGGTTCATGTTTATCTGCTCCAGAGAGCCCTATTCTATTGGCACTACTTCTCTTCTTAAATTAAATGAATTCTTTCATTAAGAGGGGTGTCCACAAACATTTGGACATATAGTGTAGCTTTGTAGATGTACACTTTGTAGGTGTCCAACTTTGTTGGCCCATCTACCCCACCATTATTAATGGAATATGCCCTCAGATGTTCACCAGTTTGTACCTGTATGCCTACAAAGTACCTACAGACCTACAAAGTGCACTTTTGTGGGGTTTTAGTTTGATGCAGAAGACTCCTTTCTTAGCTAAATGCTCTCATCTGTAGCCACACTGTTCTACCTTTTAATTTGCCTGTTCATTTCCTCATTGGTAGGCGATGGGAGTTACTTTTGACCTATGTCATGAAGCCACACTAATGTATTCACAGCACCTGCCAGACCTCTGCAACCACTCTAATGTGTTGGCTCTTATTTATCACTTGCAGAATGACTGTGAAGTCTGATTGTAAACTGAGAATATACAAATTCTCCACTCGTTCACCAACATCAGCTTATTTGTATCTATATGATCTGAAGGCTGCCACACAATAGACTTATTGCACAGCTTCCAGAAGTTAAATTGTGGGTTTTGCACAGTGGCATCATTCAGGATTTTGCTGTTACTGTAGTTTAAATTAGGAATCCAGACCACATATAGTCAAGGCAGATGACTTGAAATGTACCTCTACAAATGCTTTCAGTGTGAAGCACTTAAATGTGCCTTCAAATGCATTTATTACGTTTTCAATACTCAATATTTAATTGTTCTTTGATGTACAAATTCAATTTACTTAAATTCAACTTTGTTGTGTGTATACTAACACTGGTTTGTACAGTACAACAAAACTGATGGCTAATAAAAAAATCAAGGTGCCTGAACAAGACATAAATTCAGTTATGTGCATGCTGTGCAAATGTGTTCATGAAGCTAGATGAGTGGTTAAGCTACAGTAAATTTCTATATTAATAATAAACTGTAATGAATATTTAGTCCTGATAACAGTTGGTTATTGAGTGTATATATGGGAGAGTATAGTATGCCCAGGTATAGTGTGTGAGTAACTAGAGCATTGTGATGTCATGTAAATAGCCATTGTGTTTATCTTTTTTGTCAGAGGGCTGGGTCTAAAGTCAAATCTCAAGAAGCAAGACTGTTATATAACACTTTCAGCATTTTGGCCCATTTTGTTTTACTTATGCTGGGATTTCTTTTGTTCAGTATTTGTGACTTTGTACAACTCTCTTTATTCAACTATAGCAAAATACTTACAGTTTGACAGTCTAAGGCACCTTATGAAAAACAAAGCTTATCACTATGACCTCAGCAACATTCTTATTTCACCTTTTTAATTTACAGTTTGACTAGTTTGGATCACTGAGTTTTACTGAATGATGAGTTTCTGTGTTACATTTGGCTCTTTGAATTGTATGCTTGACAAAGCATAATAACAGAGAATTTAAACATAGGAAATAATGTTAATTGTGTACCGGCCAATCCTACTAAAGTACCTTCTGTAAATTATTCCATGTAAAGACATACTGTCTGTTCTTTTTCACTGTATTATCACACAAGAAATACAAAACACAGCTTACCTTGTGCAATAGAATCCTTCTCGTATACTGCAGTAATGTAAGTCAAGCATCTCTTAAATAAACACCATAAAATGATTTAAGCTCCAGACCTATTGGGAGCTGTTAACATACTAACTGATAGAAATGACACATTTGAGGACAATCATTTGCTCATGAGCTGCTGAATGCTTTATTTTTTTAAAGATAACTATTGAAATGTTGTGACATGAGGCATGTATTACACCAGCAGCTATATGTAAACAAGTGCAGCTTGGGGTTTGCTATGTAAGTGAGATACGTTAAACTTAAATTCATCAACTTCACTCAAAACTCTTTCATACTTATTTTCAATTTCTTTAGTTTGTGCTTCTTTTTACAAAACCTAATGAAAAAAGCCACTGTTCTTACTCAACCCATTTACACATTGTAGCTGTACTGATCTTCACCTTCAATGTAGGCCAATGTAATCAGGTATATAAATGAAACTGGCTTCATAACAGTATCGTCAATAAGTAAAGTTAATATCAATGAACTGCAGATATTCTCCCTTAAAAGTCCTGATTTATCTATATTATCAGTACTGTTTCAATCCTGATACAGTCACTCATTGTTTTGTTTCCCTCCTCTCCTCCATTTGTTTGCATTGCTTCTCATCACCATCTTTCTAAACCAAAAGTAGAGAGAGAGAAAACAAGCCCACAGAACGAAGATGAAGGTAGGCTCACTGGACCTTTTTTTTTTTGGTGTCTATGATGCCAAAAAAAAAAAACATGATTTCCAGAAAGGAAATCAAGCCACAGTGACTTCTCAATGGAGACTATCATGGAACTATGAATGGAACAGCTGAGCAAAGACTTTTTCTTTTCCTTTTTAAAGCAGCCACATCAAAAGTATGTGATAGGAAGGTCTTCTGGTGCAAGAATACTTATAGTTATTGCAAAGACAAAGATGTTCCAACTGGAGATAGATAATAGAAGTGTTTAGGTGTTTAGTAGACTAGAAATAGAAACGTGAAATAGGGTAGTGTAGTGTAGTAAAGCTGTAGGGGTGTAATGGTATGTGTATTCATTTCCAAATGTTGTTGTACAAATGTCATGGTTCAGTTGAACATACAGAATGAATACAGAACCAAGTGTTACATGCCTGAGTTCCACCTGAAAACGTGGTTGTAAGCCATTAGTAATATTTACGTGGTGTTGTGGGAATGGCTGGCTCGCATTCAGTTTTTATCCTTTATCACTCGTGTTTTGTTAGCTAGTAAAACAACAAAAAAAGTATTTTAGCCACAAGGATAAGCACAGGTACAGGTACAGTTTCAGGAATACTGTACAGTTTTAGATATGAACATACTTTATCTGTTTATTTTGGATGGTTCGTTGTATTTGCCTCATAGATGCTCACCTAACATTCTACTAACATTCAGCTGCATATCTGAATGAAAATGGATGAAAATGAACTCAATTAATTTTCAATTGAGGCTACTCCTACACAAACCCTATCCCTAACCCTAAATCTAACCTTAAACCTAACCCCAAAACAGTATGGTTAGGGTTAGGACTAAGTGTGGGGTTACGTTCAGTAAAGGATCATTTAAATGTAGTTGACTCTTAGTTGAACATCAACGAGGCATCTACAATGGACCACCTGTTGTAGTGTTGCCTCCTTTGTACTGAACATGGACCAAACCATGTGGTCCAAACCGCAAAATTAGCTGAACCATTACTTCAGTGTATCATTACACCCCTATAAAGCTCTGGGTATGTGACATTACACAGCACTGCACTGAAAATGATGAATGCTTTTGAATGGACTGCTAATTGGCTAGTTTACAAATCTGACAAATTTATTGACAACACACTTCCCACCTTTTCTCGTCAAAACAAGTGACTCAGCAACTACACTGGTCCAGCACTGATCCAACATGCTTAAAGACATTGAAGACAAATGTGTAGATGGATTTTACAAAGATATGAAGCTCACAGTTTAATAGTTAACAGAATTGCCCATAGTTTTTCCTTCATTTATTAAAGAAGATTATGAAAATGCTGAAATGAAACACTCAGCACAAAGCAGAATCTGTTTTAGAGGACAACAGATCATGTATTCAGTTACTTGTGATAAGAAAACCCACCCAAAAGTGATGATTAAAGATTTTTGTATGTATCTTGTGGTCCTGTTGTGATCAAAATCTTCACCTTTTTGTGGAACTCGGGCTATTAATAATATTAACTTGCTTGTATTACAGCTTCAGGGTGTCATTGCATAATATCCCTTACAACACTTGTATATTAATAATATATTAATAATAAGGTCCTTTGGTCCTTTGTATGTGCCCTATAGATGCTCAGCTAACATTCAACTAATATTCAGCTGCATATCTAGTAAATGCAAATAGAATAGAATAAAATAGAATTGAATAGAGTGCCTTTTTTGTCACTATATACTTGTACAATGAGATAGAAAGCCACGTCTTTCACAGTGGAAACATGTACCATAAAATAAAATAAATAGTGCAAAATTATGCATAGATATCCTGAAATCAGTGATTTTCAATTGAGGCTACTCCTACACACAACCTTATCCCTAACCCTTAAATCAAACCTTAAACCCAACTCCTAAAGGGTTTGGTTAAGATTAGGGTTAAGTGTAGGGTTACATTCCATAGAGGCTCATTTAAATTCAACTTGGAGTTCAATTGCATTTAATAAAAATGTTCATGAATCTTAGTTGTGAATCTACGAGGCATCTACAATGAAATTTGAGTTTCGCCCAATTTGTACTAAACATATTAACGTTAACTACAAGGAAACATAATGTATTATATAATGATGCTAAATTTGACTATTTGACTATAGGTTGAGTTGTAATGGTTGGTCTTAAAGTCTATTAGCTGCTTGTGGCAAATCCCTTTCTCAGCTCTAGCACACCAGAACACCCAGAACTGGGCTAGGGACAGGGCTTCTTCATGTAGGCTTCACCCAAACCAAGCATCATCAGACCCTTATAACCACACGTTCTTTCCCAAACACTCTTCTACTCACACATACACTCACCACTGCACTGTGTGCTCAACAGGTGCCATGGATGTGGAGGAGAGGACTCGACAGATGAAGGTCAAAGTGGATAAGTTTAAGCAGGGAGCAGCCTCTGACTCCCGGTTGGAGCAAGACCACCATACAAAGGTAAGTGACCAAACCACACACACTACCATTTTGGAAACACTGTTTATTTGGTTGCAGATACATTTCTGAATGTCTTCTGGGCCAGTCCTCTTCAGCTTTTCAGGTTTTGAGTAATTAGTAGGCGGGTGTAAAAATATAGGTAGATCATAATGCTTTTTCAGTGTGTTGTAAGCATCTTGACCCGTCTCAGTTGGGGAGGGCTATAAGGTTTAGAGACAATGTGCTTTCGTAAGGGTAGATTCTTAAAACGTTCTATTCAAATACTATCCTATATTTGGTTGTAATAAAAATTGCACCACAATATCTAATTAAGGGACTAATTACACTGTTTGGAATAACATTTGCAGTTGTTCAGAGTAAATTTTTTATCACAATAACAAAATCTTTCACAATATGATCAAATATTGTCATATTGCGCACCCCTAGTCTCAGGTTTAGATGGAGAATTCAGTGGATGTTTTAATGAATTAAAGTTTAAATGGTAGTAGGGCTGAGTAGTATATCAGAAACATCAATATATTTAGATATAAAATATTACCATATTGTAATATCACATGTGTTACACTGGTTAATTCCAAAAAAGAATGAGTGAGTTGTTTATGTGGAAATGGTTTGGTTTCTAAAGAGATGACACACAAAAGAGTACAAAATAGCTGGACTCCTTACCTACATTCTCCTATCTTTGAACGTATTTCAGTCTGAATAAGAGAACCAGCCAAATGCCACAAATATAAATATAACTGAAATAATAAAGGAAGATCCTGCAAACAGCTGAGTTTATATATAAGGCCCATCCCTTTTATCTCAGCCTCAGCCCTTCTTAAATATAGTGATTAAAACCCTTACTTGAACTCAAATAATGAAACCAATACTAATAATGTACATAATGCACATATGAGTCAGTCAGGATGGGCGTGTAAACATACAGTGAATGCAGTAAATATACAGTACATGCACATATATTAATGGAACGTAATTACCTGATCCTAGATCAGTGCTATAAACGAGACAATTAAATGTGGGCCACTGTCTTTGACAGCTCACTACTTTATAGAGTGGCTCTTCCTAAAGAACATTACAACCTACTTTCCCAGAAATATGTTCCACATTCTACAAGCTTGCTGACAACTCAACTTCAGCTCTGTAGAAGCTCCCAGGACCTTAAAACATGGCTTGTGTTGTTAATTAACAGCCTGCCCTGGTGCTTATCCAAGCCTGACACCTCAAAATACAGTTGATATCTTCTGCCTTGGTATACTTTGAAGTGAGTTCACTTTGTCTGTTGGCGTTCCAAAGAACAGATTGTTGCTCTTAAGTGGATGCTTTGGGACACGCTGTCCTTTTTATAACAAATAAGTCATGAGGGGTAGTACAGGGTTGCATTATGTGAAACTAATCTCTCAGTGCCATATTAGGCCATTCATGCATGACTACAACTTCCATGTAAGTGTGTGGTATGAAAAGCAAACTGGCCCAGCTCCACATTTCTTGCAAATGCTATTAAAAGCAGGTAAAGAAAGGCTGTTTGTCATGCTGTCTGTTTGGCCTGTGCAAAGGCGCCATGAAGGACACTGTGTTTACAGTCATCACAGAGGAGCCAGAGCAATCTAGAAGCTCTAGTGTTACGAAAGGGCTCTAAGGGGGCTCAGGGGCACCATGAAACACAAACCGAAGGACGTTCAGGTTAGAATAATGGAACAATAGACAATTAGTCAGGATTCAAGCTGCGCAGTACATTTTTGTTTTGTATTGCAAGTGTTGGCCTTTGCAGTAATGATAATGCAGGTGACTGAAATGTGATAACATACAAAAGGGGAATTCCACCAATATTTCAAAATTTGTTCACAACTTTTTATTTATGTTTACATTTTTTTTCATACACAAATCAATTGACTCACTGTAACATGCATCATCCTAGAGAAGGTTACAAAGTCACCCACGCAAACATTGAAAATAGGAAGTTCTTCTAAAAGCAATTTCCTAAATATTATGACTCACAAACGTTACAAATAGAGTTACATGCAAGCATTGTGGTGGCAAAAATATGTGGACTGAAATGGGTGAGAAGAAATAATAAAAAAAATATATGTTTAAATGTATATTAAATGGACAGACTGGACTGCAGTGCTCATTTCATATCAGCTAAGTATAGTAGCCCTATGTTAATCTTACAGCATGAAAATAATATTTATAACATTACCTATATCTAAATATTTTACATACAACTTGGTAGCAGTAGCAGCAGTAGTTCCAGTTTTTTAAATTGTTCTAACATTTATATAACGTGTTATATAAGTGTTGAGTTCATGATAACACAGCCATGCAGGTGCAGTTCACTCTATATAGTTAATTGTTCGAACTGTTGATAACAGCCCACATCTTCTATATCTGTGTTCTACTGCATGTGCCTGTCGATGGCTAGGCCGTATATTGGTTTTCTTATTATTCAAGGTTCTGGACACAATCACTCAATACATTGTACACAATACACAAGACATCGAGAGGTTTATATATCTTGAGTGTCTTTTGTACACGCTGGGTTCTTTTGTATGTTGGTTTCCAACGAGGTATATGAAGTTTTTCTGACCAGTTTGGTTTTTAATCCACTGACCTGACAGTGAGGGTCAGGAAACCTCACCCCATTTCTAAGAGTTAGCTTATTAGTGAAGTACAACCTGTTCTTTGTTGGCAAGCTGTTAAAATAACTGTAACTTTCTGCCACCAGTTAAGCTCCACCCACAAATCTCTGTTTACAAGCACAAAGATGTGACCATTGAACAGACCAATAAGAATAATCAGAAAAGTTGGAGAAAGCACAAAACAGTCAGAGTCTGCAGTGTCAAATATAGAAAAATGTTTACATTTGGGATTTGTAGATTATTGGAGATTCCATTATGATCAAAACACACTTCTAAAATGTATCAAGGTACAGAAACAACTTTAATATAGTAAACATTTTCTCCAGACAATGTTTAAAAATTGTTCATCTTTGCTGATTTCTGCAGAAGTGTTTGGTCTGTTATGTCTAATAAGAAATTTTGCAAGAAGATCCGATACAAGTAGCAGTGATTTCTGGGAAACCTTGAGCTTGACTTTACACAGAGGAAGTTAAATGAGGCCATGCTTCACACAAATGGATCTGTTGAAAGTGTTTTTTGAAATATAACTGAATGTGTTTTTTGGAGACACTATTTTGAGTAGTCTGATTTAGATATCAGTGAAGTATCAGTAGCATCTAAATACATTATCAAGATTTTTTATTTTATCTATGTAAATAAAATGGTATATAATCTATATGCTGGTATGTAATAGTTTATACTACATTAACTAGGTTTTTTTCAGTTTATTACAAGTGTATCTGCAGATGTGAACCAGCAAGTTCACTGAACAGTAACAGCTATAACACACCCTCACACAGCTATCTCAACACCCTCAATTAACTGTCATAGACATGGTGCAAGAGTGGGTTTCAGTTTGGGTTAGGGCCATGTTTAACATTTGGTTTGGGTTGAGGTTAAGTTAATGGTTGGGTTTTGGGTTAGAGCCATGTTTAAGATTAGGTTTTGAGTTGAGGTTAAGTTTATGGTAGGGTTTGGGTTTGGGTTAGGGCCATGTTTAAGATTAGGTTTTGAGTTGAGTTTTAGTTTTATAGTTAGGTTTATGGTAAGGGCCATGTTTAAGATTAGGTTTGGGTTGAGGTTATGTTAATGGTTAGGTTCGGGTTAGAGCCATGTTGTGGGTTGAGGTTGAGTTTTAGTTTTATAGTTGGGTTTTTGGTAAGGGCCATGTTTAAGATTAGGTTTTGAGTTGAGTTTTAGTTTTATAGTTGGGTTTTTGGTAAGAACCATGTTTAAGATTAGGTTTTGAGTTGAGTTTTAGTTTTATAGTTGGGTTTTTGGTAAGGACCATGTTTAAGATTAGGTTTTGAGTTGAGTTTTAGTTTTATAGTTTGGTTTTTGGTAAGGACCATGTTTAAGATTAGGTTTAGGTTGAGGTTAAGTTTATAGTTGGGTTTTTGGTAAGGACCATGTTTAAGATTAGGTTTTGAGTTGAGGTAAAGGTTGAAGTTAGGTGGAGTGGGGCTAGAAAGCATCAGCTCTGCATGAACATGTGCGGTTGATGAACACGAGTTCAGATGGCCAGCCTAAAAAACCTATAATCTCATTTGAAAGTGTTTGTTGTTACTAGCCTCTCAGCTTTGTTGTGTCTGCTTTAACAGAAGACCACACTGTTATTCAATTACTTGTTTAGTCCCTGCACTTTTGTTGAGTCAGCTGTGTTACTTATCTGTGCCGGGGTGCTTCAGTACCCGAGGCTAACTCTCCGAATCTTAAGTAACGCTTCAGCTGTTTAATGCTGTTTGAGTTCAGAAACCAGACAAACTGCTCCAAGCACTGATCCTAGAACAAAGAAAACTGAAGGATGTCATACTTTAGAGAGGCTGTGAAATAACAGCTGCATAACTCCTGCATATCCATTACTGAATATCCTAGCATTGTTGTTTTCTGTTAAGATTGATTCAACAGCTAAGATTTAACTTCAATTATTAAACTGAATGTCAACAACTATTCAACTATGATCCAACAACTATTCAACAGATTCAACAACCATTCAACTATGATCCAACAACCATTCAACTATGATCCAACAACTATTCAACTATGATCCAACAACCATTCAACTATGATCCAACAACTATTTAACTATGATCCAACAACCATTCAACTATGATCCAACAACTATTCAACTATGATCCAACAACTATTCCACTTTGATCCAACTATTCATTAAGTATAGAATTGAATACACGCAAAAAGGCGTATTTGAATCCAGTTAAAATGTATGTTTCCTATCCTGTTCTCAAGCAGTTTCTTGTCCCCTTCCACAGCGATCAGGCAGGGACGGTCAGCGAGGGACGGACAACCTCTCTGCCAAGTCTTCAGACAGTGATGTGAGCGACGTGTCCGCTGTGTCGAGAAGCAGCAGTGCCTCTCGCTTCAGCAGCGCGAGCTACATGTCTGTTCAGTCCGAAAGGCCGCGAGGCAGCCGCAAGATCAGGTGAGATGCCCATCGCTGTACCCTGCTGTCAGACAGGGTGAGGCTCTAATGCTGTTTGCCAGAGATGGTCTAAATTAGTCATTTATTCTCTTTTGGGTGGAGTTGGGAGCAGTTCCGGGGTTTTCACTAATGAAAACCTCTGTGCAAGGTTCCTTCTTAAAACAGGAAATGGGCTTTGTTAATGATTCATTTCCTAAACTGAGTGAGTTCAGGTTTGGCTCTGTATAAGTTATGATGGGAGCCAAACCTCTGAACTTTACCATAATAATGGATACTCATCACTGGCAAACCATCTGACTGTGAAAGTCTTCATGACATATTAACCCTTAGAAGTTCAGAGTTGTCATTGAAGTTAAATGGTCTTTGCTTAAGTGTATGATTGCACTTCATGAATTATGTGTACATTTGATTTACATTCAATATTAAAATATTTGAGTCTGCATTTCTGACATGTCTTTGAATTGATATTGACAACAAGGGGATGACGAAATATATTAATATCATATATGCATTTTTCATTGTTGAAAGAAACATGAGGTGCTTTCATCATTGTTGAAAGAAGCTTTACATTTCATTTTATTTAGTCTTAATGGCCAGTCAGTTCACTCATGATTAAGTAGTTCATTTGACTAAAACACAAAATCACTTTTTACAGTATATATATATATTAAAGGTTAGTGAAAGGATATTGCATTGATGTTAAGGATAAAGAAAGTAACATATAGAAATATTAAAAGTAAATTGTTATTCATTATCAGAGGAAGCATATCGCTCATCCTCAGCATCCTAGTGTCAGAAGCATCAGGTGTGATGGGGGAGAGTGATGATAATGATAAATTACGTTTTAAGTAATGGAGACAGCCTCTTCAAATAAAGCAGTGAGCGAACACAGCCAGTACACTGTTAACTGCTAATATGCCTCCATCTGCAATCATGTTTTTCACTTTTTGAATATCAGTCTGACAGCTGTGCAGTGTGTCAAAATTTCTTGAATTGGCCAATAGAAATACTCCAAAGTGAGAGACTCTCACTCTGCTGTAAAGTTTACTGTTGATCAGGATGGTTTATAGCTCATGAAAATCAGAAATCCAGAATCTCACATTATTACAATATTTAAATTCAGTATTGAAATTAAACGTAATTATTGAAAAGCTTGAAATATTATCATGTTATTGTATTTTCAATTATAGTAACTAAATTGTGCGCCTGTGTAGTTCTTCCTGTGATATGTTACAAATACCTGAACAAATATTAATTTCAGTATTCTAATAATGACACGTGAAAATGGGTTTCTGAGGTACTTGTAAACATCCTTAGATTTTACACACCGCAAAGCAACTTTTCACCTATGATTCAGCAACTATTGAACTAAGATTTAACAGTGTAGCAAAAATGTTTCCTAATGCAAAATATAAATCCTAATCCTATTTTAGATCTTATAACAAAATATATATTTTGTAACATAAACTGTGGTACACAGTGAAAGTTTAGAATTTGCGCTTACGATGATAACTGTAACTTCTAAGGGTTAAATGATCAGACTGATTTATACCACTGCAATCACAATCATTCAGTTTTAATTTGCATCACATTGATCTGTGCAGTATGTTGTATCTGTGATAAATGTGATGTTTGTCACATTTCTGTGTTGTTGTTTTTTTGTCTCAAGCCAGTTGATTGATGTCCTGCCCTCTGTTTTCATTGTGCTTTTCTTTGTCTGCTTTTTCCTTTCTGTTCTGCATGATGCTCACGGCTGCTTACCTCACCCACGGCAGAGCTATGCAAGGGGAAGAGCCTGTTGGGGTGGTGTTGCCAGAGGAGGAGGGAGGGGCAGGGATAGAAAGAGGGAGGTCTGAAAAGTCAGAGAGACGGGCAAGTAGCATAGATAGGGGGGAGGAGGAGTCTAACGAGGACATGGTCCAGAGGAGGTTCTCAGAGAACGACCTCAGGTAAACTGCCCCCACCATGGTGACCTGCTGTATCTGATACTGTAGCTACAGGCTAGTCCGAAATATGACTTGTAGCTACACTGCTAAAGGTGTAAATCCTTAACATTACATCAGTTTTATTTCAGTGCTTTAGGAAACAGTTCAGTGCAATTTGATGAAGTTAGAAGAACCAAACATGAGGTGCTCATGAAACGTGACCCGCTCTAGATGTCAGGTGACATTGATCTCTATTAGGAAGCACAATATTTACCTTCTTCCACAAAAATTAGTGAGAAAATGAAATCATCAAAAAGATTGTTGCACCCAGAAGGAATGATTTGAATGTAATGCACAACTGTAATGATGTCATGCCAGACTGTCAAGAACTAACTCTACATGGAAGCACTGCAGTCAAAACCAAGACCCACAGTTTGTTGTCATGCATTAAACGTCCAGAAGGCCTGATATCATGGTGTATGGTCCATTTTCATATGATGCCAGATCACCAGGCACTTTGACAGCCCAGTGTTACGTTCATGAGGTCTTTTTCTGAACACACATTTCATTGTGTTTCATTTGTGCCTTCTCAAGAGCTCACCTTGAAGACACAGATACTATACCATGGGTAGACTTGTCCCTCACTAAAAATGTGCAGGATATTATTGGACGCACTATCAACACTCTGTTGTTCTGCAAGACCTGCAGGAACTGAGTGAGAATTTTCAAGCTGTATGGGATGGATTATCAAAGGACACCGTTAGGAGCCTCTTCAACTCCATGCCATGTCTGGTTGGCCATGATGTCTGGCATGTTGTGTTAAACCTAATGCCATACTGACAGAGATTATTCTATATGTGTAGATCTATAAATATTGCCCATATCAGTCTAAATGTTTTCCTTCCTTCTGAATACCATTGCAGTCAGAGACTTCCTTCTAGATGTAACATTCTTTTTTATGATGCAAGTAATAAGAAATTAAGATTTCAAGCTTTATTAACTTAACAGAAATGAAACCCAACCATTAGTAATTGGGATGCACCAAGTAGAAAAAAAATGGCCGAAACTGAGCAAAAATACCTTTGGCAGAAGGCTGAATACCAAACAGTTTTTTGCAGGTTTTCCTTAATTTGCTATTTTTTCAACATTTTGTACTTTTGTATTTTGTATTTTTGTCTTGATTTTTAAAGAAAAAAATTAATGCAAAACTACAATTAAAAAATATTTATTGAACATTTTTTTTACATCCCAGCAAACATACCAACAAAGCACATGGCTTATGAAATAAATTGCAGGTGTGATAATTCTACTATTCAGTAAAACAGTGTCTGCAAACATTCATTCTTTAAAATCTCTCACACTGCCGACATGTTTGCTGCATTTACAAAGAGCACCTCACTGCATGCTGGTTGTTATTTGATTGAATCATCAAAAATTTCATTATTTCATTTAAATTATTTGGCCTTTTTACTTATTTGGTCAAACACCAAAAGTGTTTTTGCCATTTTTGGATGAATAATTTAAGTGATGGAATAATGTATGCATCCATAATAAGTCTTACACAATAATTTTCAGTCTCAGGAACATCTGAAAAATGTAAACAATCACCTTTAAGCTCAACAGGAAAATATAAAGAGCTGTGAAAGGCCATGAATGTTTCAAGCAACTGTATAGATACAGCAAAGAACAACCCATGGTGACCCATTGAAGCTAATTTACTGAGTGTTTATATTAGTGCATTTATGTCCATAATTGGATTTTTGTCCAGTCTTATGTCTTTTATGTACTGTTGATTCATGTACTATTCCTGTTAATGAAACAATTTTGAAGGTTCAGTTGAAGAAACTGCTTTATCAAATGCTTTCCTGCTTCTCCTAACTACCTTTCCTTGTAAACCCTGTGTTTCCTAAAGGCCTCCAGTCAGCCCCAACAGAATACACAGTGTGATACATATCAGCAGCGTTTGAAAGCCATCAAAGGAAGGCCACACTAACGTGGTTTATAATCGGTGAAAGTTAGTAGGGAGCAGTTATCATTGTGTGAATAGCCACAGGACGTATATACAGTGACAGTTAGAAAGCATGCTTCAGTAGCAAATGTGATTTTAACATTTTGGACATTTTTTCATGACTGAAATTTCTGCTGCCATGATAAGAAAATAAATGCCCACAGTGTTGACCAGGAGCACCAAACTGTAGGAATGCTGACCCCTTGCTAGTAGGGACCAGGGAGCAATGTACGGCTTCCAATAATGTTATTTTTAATGAATGAAAGCTAGTATGAATTATGTCAACAGATTTATTTATTTGTGAATCAATCACTGTTTTAATAAATGAAAGCTAGGGGCAGTTATAATGTGACCAGCCATATGGTTTTTATTTTGGCTAGTAGTGTCCAGTGTGCACTGTTTGATATTGGTTGATGTGTTAAAATCCTGATGTCCAGTACTGAACAGTAAGTGTCCATCTCTTGCTAGTTGGGACCAGAGATCATTTTGTGAGTAGCAGTGTTGTTTATAATGAATGATAGGTAGTTGGGGCCAGAAAGAGTATTTTAACTCACCTAAACCTGCTTTAGTTTGTGTTTTAAGGCATATGTGTCCTCTTAAGCCCCCCTGGTGCAAATTGGCAGTTTAACAATCAGGCAGATTGTCTCGGGAACGTGATTTCTTGTGTGGTTAATCAGTAACAGACAGGGTACACAGACCTTTGGTTTGCGCCAGATATGACAAGATATGGTCATTTAACTTGTGTCTCAAAACAGGAAGTGATGTCAGTGGTTGTTGTCTTAGCAGGACAGGAGGAACCGCAGGCGATTCTCCATTCATTTACAGACTGTAATGTTAAAAACATGTGTGTCAACTGGATGAGTCTCCCGTGCGCCTGTTATGTAAGCTTGTGACTAACGTACAGTACAGAGTACATATGAGACTCAGGAAGGCAGAAAAGTCAACAATAAACAGGGTCATTGGTTGGCAGGATCGATCCATACGATTGTAATAATTTAAGGGTGTTATGGATGACTGATATGACATCATAATCATAATAAAGAGCTTAAAGCACTTTTGTTATAGCACACAACATGGTTGGTGAGTCACACAGCTCCAGGGGCCTGGGGTTATGGGTTCAATCCCTGCTCCTGCCACTGTCCGGTTTACCTGGAGGATTTTTTGGGGGGAAATAGGAGGAATCTGGACTACTTGGAGCAATTCTTGTGAACACAAGGTAAACACAGCAAAGTCCTCACAGACAGTCCACTAAGTTTTCCTCCAGGTAATCCAGATTTCTTCCACCTTCAGAAAGTACACATGAAGCTGATTTGGTCACACTTATTTGCCCCCAGATGTGAGAGTCAATCAATCAAAGTTTTTACAACAAGGGAGTTAAAACAATGCAGCTTTACAGAAATCCGGGTCCAAGCCTCAAATGAGCAGCCGGCGGGCAACAGTGGCAAGGAAGTGTGTCAGAATGGAAATAGGTGGGACCCTGCAATGGGTGGCATTCCTGCCTTGTGCCCAACCTTGACCAGGACAAAACAAATAAGAAAGTGAATGAATAATGGATGATGGATCACCAGGGGTTCAAACCAGTCCTCAGATCTTCTCAGATGATCCACATTTTGTGTGGATGACAGTTTTTCCCCATAATTTAGTAAGGTAGGTCCTCACAGTTCCTATTTGCTGTGTCTGCTATCTCTAACACCATTGGGGGTGATGGATAATAATGCCACATATATCTATCAGAGACGTGGGACTATGAAAAATCTCCAAGCAAATGTCCTTTAGACCTTCAAATGTACACTATTATATTGACTAGACACCCCTTGTGCCACCATAACAGACATTTACATTAATGGCATGTAGCTGACATGCTCATCCACAGCGACTTACAAGGTTACTCATATTACAGAGTAGTGTTAGGAGTCTTGCCCAAGGGCTCTTATTGGTGCAGCACAGTGTAGTTGCCCAGAATGGTACCATTATATTATCGTTAACAGTGTAGAATCACATTATTGAGCCATAAGTGCTCATGGTCACCATTAAATTGGTTTGATAGGTACTGACCATTGCATACCAGAAAAAAACTGATGACTTGCCTGACGTTTTGGAGATGCTCTGACCCAGTTTGTTCAGCCCACACAATCTGGCCCTTGTCAAAGTATCTTAGATTCTAATGCCTTTCAGAACTGACTGATCACTTGCTGCATAAAATATTCCAGTCTTTGACAGCTGTCTTAATGGATAAAAAGTGTTTTTCACTTACCTGCCAGTGGTACTAATGTTATGGCTGATCTGTGTTTATTCTCAGAAAAAAAAACAAGTGAATGACCTTGGTTTTGTTGTAAATTTGTACATTTGTCCCCTAAGCTCAAAGTATGTAAGCCATGAGAAAGCATAGCAAGACTGAATCTCAATCAGCATTTAACTCTCTTTTCTGCTTCAGTTATTTCCTTGGAAACCAGGGAGCCTTGCCTAATCATGTGATGAAGTGGATGAGTGCAAGAAAGCGAGAGAATATCTGTCTTCTTGCCTCAAGTCACCCCTTCCATTTATGCTAATACTGCTATAACAGGAACCTGCAGCACAAATCCCAGTACAATATCACAGCATGGGACAAATATCAATTTACAGATTGAATATATTAATTAACTTGCAACATGTCAGTTTGATTCATTGATTCATATTCAGCAATTCAGTGACTGAATCATTTTAACATTCATTTTTTATTGTTATGGTAGATTTTAATCATTTTAACCTTTTCCTGATAGAATGATTATACATTATAATTAATTAAGACTAACAGTGTGAGACATTAGGTTTCTGTTTGATGCAGTTTTTAGTAAAGGCAGTTTGCCATGTGTGAATTAAACTAAACTGAAGGAGGACAGGACATCCTTCATCCCATATTTCAAGCGTATTTCCTTTAATTGGATGCTGAGACTGAATTCGTGTCCAAATGAAAATGGCTTGGGTAGCCTGGCATGGTTCCCATGGGAACAGGATTTCTGCATCACATGGCTTTAGAGAATTTACAGTAATTGCCAGGCTCTGTCCACCACTGGACATTTCACATTGTTAGAAGCAACAAATAATGAATGCGGGTCATATCTTCTTTATTCTGTCTCACATATTACATAAACATGCATTTCTTACCCACAGATTAACACTCATTATATTTGGTTGCAGATACACTATATAAATTTCGCTCATGCACACACCCTTAAAAATGACTCTTGAAATTCTTATTTGGCTCAGAACCTTTACATTGTGTGTGGAGTGTTCAGGCTTGTAAGCATAGAAGTATCACCTTGGTATAGTTTATTTTTAAGTGTACAGCTGTGATATAATGCACAGTAACTATAAAACAAGTGTTATTTTGATGATAGAGTTTGATATTACTTCAAAACTGATGTATATGTTATCACTGTCACACAAAAACCTCCAAAATTGGGAACTTTACAGCAGAAGGAAAACCCCTTCTTAACTTTCAGTGAAAGTTAAGTCTTCAAGTCATTTTGGAGCATTTCTATTGGTCCGTTCATCAAGGGATTTAGATAGAATGTAAATAACTGAGATTCACATAATAAAAAATGTTTTATGTGCAGATCTGAGGCCATTTTTCTTAATTCTTACTCTTATATAAGTGAAATGTGTTGGTATCTAGTTTGTTGAAACATGAATTTATAGGAAATGATTATTAGAGGCCATATCTTTGATAAAGTTGTGGTAGGTTCTCCTTGAGACTTAATCACTGATTTGATCGGATCTGCCAGATGTTGTATTTTATCCTCTGATTGGTTGCTAAGTGATGGACCCAACTAAACAAAATCACAGCATTACTAATCTAATGAACAGTCAGTTGAGATAACTCTACAGTTGTAGTGTAAATATGTTGTGTGGTGTCACAGGGAAAAACAGCAAAGCTCTGTATTTCTAGTTCTGTATTGTAGTTCTGAAGTTCTTTAAACACAACATGTCCTGAACCCATTGCTGGTCCAGCAATCATTTTTATAAACTGAACTTTAAAACATCCCACACAAACATCTCAACAAGACAAATGGTCTTTTAAGAACATCCATCCTCTGGTTCTTGTATTACGTTGCCTTGGTGAGCTTTTTCATCACTGTTATTTTTAAGAACCTAGATCAAGCAATGGGTATAAATATATTCTAGCTGCTAATTTTACGTATCAAATCCCAGCGTCAGACATTTCTGGGCAAACAGGATCGTGCCAATGGTTTCTCATCAAGGCATTGTCAATGCAAGGTTTCTAATCACATTTAGCTGTCAGCGTTACACTAATCCAATTTCATCCTGAGCGCAGCTGCACATAGGCTTGCAAATGGACTCAACCACGCTTCACCCTATATGCACACCCACGAATAGCTCTATATGTTTTTTGTTTAAACTGGAGGAAGAACATCTTGGCCTAGATGAGAATGCACTTAGTACAGTCTGCATGAGTGGAACACACTGTTCTACCAGGGCCCAGAAGAAGATGTATCCCCAGAGAAAGGCTGCACTGTTCCAAGTACATTTAATGTGTGTGTGTGTGTGTGTGTGTGTGCGCATGGGGGGGGCGGCACAGGGGGGTGGGGCTGGAGTAAAGAAGAGTGAGAGTGTGTTTATGTATTCCAATCCTCCTGAAAGAGCATGAGGGGTCAGGTAGATGGCTGCTTCTCTTTAGCCATTAGTGGGGACAGGCTTGTTTTTGGCACTGGTTTCAGCGCTGCTTGTCAAGGAGCTCTTATTTATACCTTTAGTATTTAACTTCGGTCACTCTTGGCAGACTTGATAACATCTAAAACCTTAAGAGATTGTCCAGCCAAAACTCTAATGAACACAATTTGACCCTTAGCCTAATTGTACTCAACCAGCTGAAACACATTCAGTGTCTTGTTTAGTTTTGCACTCGAGCTAGAAGTCTAATGTTTTAACTAATGAAAAGTCATAGTGACCAGGTCGGCATTGTGTGTACATCTTCAGACACTGACTTGAGGTTATTTCTAATGTCATTTAATGAGGTGTGATTGTTGGTTTAGGCAGGTTATTTTCCGGGTGTTAACCTGGTAAATATAAGATCCCATTATTTACATTCACTTCATAGCTCCAGTATGAAGAGAAGCAAACGTCAAATACCCAACCATCTCTTAAAGTGGCTTAAAGCAAGCATGAACCAGAGAAGCACATTTCCTGAAGGTAATGCAGAACAGTGGTTTCCAACTCCATGGTCAATAGAATGAAACTGTTTGATAGGTGGTTACTATGGTGGATTTCTATGGTTGCTAGGTGACTGATATGATGATGATGATGATGATGATGATGATGATGATGATGATGATGATGATGATGATGATGTTGCTTGTAGGTGGTTGCTATGGATCTGTAGTGTTTTTGCTGGGTGGATGATTGGCAGTTGCTATGGCATCGTTTACTGACGCTGTGCAGCACCCTCTGTTGACGACATATTCTGTGAGGTATTCTCAGTTCCACTAAAACTGGTGTAAACATGGGCTGGTTCGCTAAAAAACTCCAAGGTTCTTATAAGCCTGAAAAGAACCAGTTCAAGAACCAGAGTTCTTTTGGTGGAAAAGACCTCTGAGAGTGATTGCTGGAGTCCCAGGTGGTTATTATGTTGTTTGTGATTTTTGCTGGGAAATGGTGGTTGAGGTGGTTCCTAAGTGGTTGCTGTGGTGTTGCTAGGTGATATCCAATGTGGTTGCAATCATGTTGCTAAGTGTTGACTGGTGGTTACTAGGCAGTTTCAGTGGCATACTAGGTGGTTGCTGTTGGGGTGTAAAGGATGTTGAGGGTAATAATCAGCACAGTATAAACAGTATAGACAGTACAGACAAAATAGATTTTTTTGCTGCAAAATAAACATAAGAAATGCATGTGAATTTCCTTTTAAGTGTCTGAACTGTATTCTCTTCCTTTTGTGAAAGGAAGCACATTAAATAATGCCATCTTCATTAAAAGTACAGTGTTTGTGGGCCATGCTTTTGAAGTCCTTGTGAGTCTGCATGGTGCTTTAAAGAGAATGTGCAGTACACAGGCACTGTTGAGGTGTCAGGCCTTTAGTGATGCTTTACAGATGATGCCAGAAATCCATGCCCTGGCATTCAGACTGGGCCATGTGTGATCTCTGTGTGCAGAGCAGATTTCTCCAACACTTTCTCAGCTTTGCTGGAGCCTTCCAGACCAGCACTGAGAGGGACTTTGGTGTCGCAGTCAAGTAACTGATCCTTAGAGAAAAACGTCTCCCCTATTTCCATCTTTCTTAATGGCCATTTTCATACATCATCTCTCCCACAAACACAATATGTTCCCATCTGCTCTACTTTCCAGTCTCTATAGGTCTTCTATATGGGTTCTTAGAGGGGTCTTCATTCTCTCACAGGTCCTGTCCCAAGTCTCCTGCCACATACTTATTGTGTCTAGATGAGTTCATGTTTTCTACCATAGTTCATTCTTGTTTTGGTTCTCTGCCCCAGGGAGGGTGTAATCTAGCACGCAGACATGTTACAGTGCAGCACTCCCAAAGAGTTTGCACCTATTTTTGTCTTGAGGTTTTTGAGGTTGGTTAGTTTGTAATCTTTCATTATCACTGAAAGTTTGAGGGGAGGGTTTACCATTGTGAGTGTTGGCCAGACTGGCAACCAGGGCTAAAATCTATAAAGTTCATGTAGTGAAACCCCTGCTTAAAGAAACCAGAATCCTTGGGAAGAACCAAGTCTGTGTTGGTTCTAGTTTGCAGATTTTTTTCTTCTGTCAGAATAAACAGTTGAAGAGAAAATTAAGTAGTGTGTGAAGGACAGACTCAAGATTTGCACTCAATCTGAGCAGATTCTGTCAGTGCTCAACAATAACCACAGGAGAGGTTACATCTTAAATCATACAGCTGCTTCAGTCTGGTGCTAGTATGTGTCAGATACAGCAGCACCATGGAGTGGAAATTCATATATGAAACCAATTTCTGCCCAAATGGTAGCCTCCAATAGGTGCTACTTACTTTCCACCCACGACCTCAAAGACGTTTTTTGGAGAAAATGATGGTACAGTGACCGCAGTAAGCTGTTGTACACTGTATAAAGTACACAGTCTTTGAGGAACCTTTGAAGGCTCTACAATTTGAGAGGAACAAGTGCTTCAATTAACCTTCAAGAAATCCTTGTCCTATTATTGAAGGTTCCTTGAAGCACCTTAAGAGGTTCCTCCATAGTTTCAAATTGAATAACATGCAAAGGTTCCTTAAGGATCAGTGCTTCTACATTTAATGAACAGTCCTCTAGGTAACATTAAGAACGCATCTTAGGGGCTTGTTTCAGGGTTCAGTTCAGCAGCAGTTGAGAGTGTATCAGAGAGTGTGTGGTCTCTAGTTGTTTAGTGTGCGATTAATATTTTGAGCAAACTGAGCAAAACGTAGTTGGGAAGGGTGAGTTACTAATTCATTTTTAATTCATACCATAGTTCTTATTGTTCTGTTCTCAACCAGAACCAACTTCATGCATGTTTCACTCCACTGCCACCATGTAGATCCAGATTCGAGAACGTAGTGAAGCAACATTGTACAGGCAGCTTTAATGGCTTTAATTGACTGTGCTAGTACCCTACACTGCTCTGCATCTGGAGCAGCAGTAAGTGTGTGCGTATCTGTATCTAAAAGCCACCCTAAGACCTTCTCATTATGGAGATGAAGATGAGGTAATTTCTATCTGCTCCCTTGTCGCTGCCAGCCAAGCATTGACCTACCTTTCAGAATAATGAGAGTGACAGGGAGACAAGCTGGCAGCAGCTCACCTGCTCCGCTGGAGTCCACAGTGGGCTGCATAATGAGCACAGTGTCTAGAGCTGATGCCTCCAGCCCATGTAAGTAGAAACAGAAGTGCCTGACTAAAAATATGACTGACACTCTGAACGTCCATTATATTTGAGAGTGAGAGGACTTGAGTAGATAACTGTTCAATAGTTCAAAGTCTTCCTCTGTCATCGGTTTGTTTGCTTTGGTCTGAACTGTTCATGAATCATATTGAATAAGTGGTCTTAAATCTTAATATAGGGGTTAGGTGTAGTCCAGACTAATGGTGAAGATGTTGGCAGTGGTCAGACATTTGCACACTCATCATGGATATAGTTGTCAATGCAATGCTGGACGTTCACTAATTTCTTTGAACTGTTCTTTTATCTGGGGCAGAATGGCTTACAACATATATCTTCAATAGAAGCAAAACATACATTTAATGCACAAGCTTTAAGGAGAAGTTATGAAATAACGGTCAACATTATACAAATTGGGTCAAAAATATACATAAACCCAAGACCAAGCCGTCCGACTCTCCTGTAAGTGATCATGATTGACTACAAATAGGAGCCTCCTATTGGATTCACCAACACACAGTAAAATAGGAAGTCTAACAAGCTCGGTGCAGATCTGGAAAACATGATCATGCCAGTGTCTGTAAGACCTAAACTCTCACACTATGGTGAAATTAGTTCAGATGGTCAGCAATAGCCCAGGATTTTTTTATCTTCAAGGAAAATGCTTGTGGAAGACTAATGAGACAAAGATTGCATTGTTATCATGACCAGAAGTAATTCTATAAGGAATAAAGATGAGAAACCCAAGAACACTTTACCAAATGTGAAGCATGGCGATGGTAGTAGCATGTTCTGGGTCTGTTTTGCTGAAAGTTCAACTGGTACATTCCACAAAGTGGTTGGAATAATAAAGACAGAGCACTATCTCAGTATTCTTCAGCATAAGCTCAAACTAGGCATGAGCTTGTCAGTTGAAACTTGGACACAACTGTGAATTCCAATATGACAGTTCTCTCAAACACATAATAAAAAAAATAGGCGTGTCTGATGTTCACTGGCTGACTAGTCCTGAGCAGAATATGTGAGGTGTGATTTATAGTGTCAGATCAGTGGTAGAAACCAAACCAAACTCATTTGAATTTGCCAAGAAGAGTGGTGAAATTTCCGCACTAATGGGTAAAACTATAAGAATGTCTGGTCAAGTTGCAACTTCCTAAAGGACCAAATATTAATTGTACTGTGTGTATATTTTAATCCTGTGTGTATCATTTTGACCTGGATTGGAGCTCAGAAAAGCCTACAAAATTACAACTGGTGTACTGAACTGTTGGCTTTTAAAGATGTTTATGATGGGCGTCTGTAAACAAATGTACTATGGTCACTCATTCACACAAACAGCCTACATTAGTTTCTCTAGACCATTCGTAATTGGAGTGGGAAATGTGAAGTTGAGAAACACATCTAAGATAAACTCAGCCTGTTCAGTTCTAGTTGTAGTTCTAGGTTGCAGCATATAGGTCACACTAATCTGTGGAGGCACATGTAATACTACAGGTCTGATTGTTCCATCTAATGAAATGCACTGCCAAAGTGCTTTGATTGGAAGTCACTTTTCTTTATGTTTGTTTTAAGGGATTGCATGAGAAGGAATCACGCTTTGCATTGAACGTCTTCAGGGTGATCATCGAGACACGTTTATACTCATTAGGATCTCGTTACAAGCCTTTGTAAGGGAAGTCAGTCTGAAAAGAAATAGCTCTCAATGTCTTGATTTTTTTGTGAATTGTGACATGAAGATCGAGACATTCTGAAGACATAGTAATGAAAACAACTCCAGTGTAATTAGCAGTGGAAGAAGCTCTAAAACTGTGAACTTTAACTAAGAGGGTAACATTCAATCTCTGGATCTCAAGTTTAGATTACAGCATTAGATTCCACAGTGCCATCTGTGCCATCTGTCCACTAGAGACACAACTTTGCTTGCTGAGTGACCAGTGGCTTAGTTTGCTTCTTCATTCGCTTTACAGAGGATTAGAATTAGTCATGGCTAATAGTGGTATAGTGGACAAAAAGAATAAAGAAGAACCCCGAGGAGTGGTTTGAGGACCACTATTGTAGACCATCACTTTTTAAGCCTTAGAGAAATGACTAATTAGGTTAAGGTTCCTCTTGTGGACATACTCTATGGATGTACATATTAGACCCTATGAATAGCTTTCCAATGTCTCCCCTTTAACTGTGAACTGGGTGGTTAAAATCTTCTAGAAGTTCTACTGAATTACAGTGATTATCTTGCCTGTCCTTTCTATAAATGTGAAGGACATAGCAAACTAATCTATGTGAGAAAAAGCTAACCTTGTAATGGTTCTGAAGGGTTGGTTGAAGCTCAGACAGAGTTCAGATATGTCACAAAAGGGAATTCATCTCAATTTTGAACTTTATTTTATTATATTACTACCTATTTTACATCGGACAACAGTATTCATCATATTCCCAGGGACTTTGCTGGGGCTCATGGTTGAAGTTGATGTCTTTATGAGAGAAATGGGCATGTTCTCAGGTGTTGGTTGTCTCAGAATCAGCTAGAACGGCTCTTTAACTTCTAATTCAATCAAAAGTATCTATTAATTCAAGACTTCCTCTAATTTAGGGATTCCTAACACTGATCTGCCCATCCTTAGTCGAATGCATCTGATCCACCTAATCAAAGAGAATGAGAACATTAGACGGTTGGAAGTTATGGTTGGACCTTACCATAGGGTAGGGTCAGTCATGATGTACTGCCATGTAGAACAGAGGTACCTAGTTGTACCACCCATTCTTGCCTAGGGAGTTCAGAAGCTCTGTATTTAGTTACCCCTTAAGACCTTCAATACGTGGAGGACATGTGTTCAAGCAGAATTGAACAGTGTGGTAAATAACCACAACCAAGATCAGGCACCTATGTAACGGAGGAATATGAGGGAACCTATGGCCAACCTCTGTCCTGCCACCTAATCCTAAACTCCTTTGGAATCCCTTGTTCACCTAGTTCCCTTTCTCCCCCTTTTCTCCTCCATCCTTCCCCCCGTCCCTATCTTTTCCCTTTTCCCTTTTCCCTTCCATGTCCTCCTTCCACTTATTGATGGCGGCCACTGACAGCGACTTTACGTCCAAAATGAAAAACAGGCAAATGGGGGTGACGGGCGGCAGCAACATGACCAAAAGCACCAGCATCGGCGGAGACATGTGCAGCCTGGAGAAGACAGATGGCAGCCAGTCAGACACAGCCGTGAGCCTGGTGGGAACCGATAACAAGAAGAGGCGCTCCAGCATCGGGGCCAAGATGGCTGCCGTGGTGGGCATGTCCCGCAAGAGCCGCAGCGCCTCGCAGCTCAGCCAGACAGGTAAGAGGATGATCTGTGATCATGTCTGTCTGCCTGTCTGTGTTTCTGTTTGTGAGTGAATGTGTATGTATTCTTCATTTTCCCATGTCTCCCTTCTTTTGTTTCATTACTTCCTCATGTCTTCCTTCCCTTTTATAAACCATAAGATGTGCTGGAAACCAGTTTCTGTTTAACAGGTCTTATTTCCACTGCCTTTTACAGGGTTGAATCTGGGTGTGGGAGATATAATGATATATCACGATACATTGTGTCACAGTAAGCTTTTCTCATATTTTGTAAGTGTGGGATTTATTAAAATAAGTTCTAGATCTTGCTAAGTTGGTATGCTGCTGTATCAGTCATTGAGTCTTATCATATAACCGTTGGACTGGTTATTTATGTATAATGTGTTTTTAGACAAACAAAGGAAAAATCATACAAAGAGGCATAGAGAATATTGGGCACCTCCGTCAAATGAGTGAAGATAAAGAAAGGAGAAATTTGTCTTAAAAATCTTAAAAAGGCCAGGTGATACAAATTTCCAAGCAAATACATATTCCAACAACTTTAAACTTGTCCCAGCGATCAGCAGTCATGAGCTCCTCTAAGCAGGAGCCTTGCACTCTGAATATTAAAATGATTGAGGGTCACAAAGCAGGAGAAGGTTTTCCACTGTATCTCATCACAACTATGTTTACAACCACAGTGATAATAAACACAGAAAATGTATATGTTATAGAATATGCTGTGTAGAATAATGAGCATCACTTAGAGGTTTGTTTGTAAAATTGCTTGAAAGGCAAATATAAGCACTGGTTTAACTACAAAATGCTGTCAGGAATGTTTGGCAGACTCAGGAGCAGTGGTGCACCTGCAAAAATAGGACTTTCATGGAAGAGGAATCAGCATCAGAAGAAATTTTAAAGGATATATAATATAAATAGATTTAAAATGCTGATTTGATACATATGGAATATCATGAAATTATAGTATTGTGATATTATATCATCTGGAAAGTATTGTGATATATTATTCCTGTATCGCCCACCCTAGACTAATTTGCTATAGGATGGAGAAGCAGAAACGCTGTGAATGCTTACTTCTTTTTTCTCTTCTAGATAAGATTGAGATTGATTTTTCCTTCCCTCTTTCTTTCTTGCTTGCCTTCTTTGCTTCTGTCTTCGGTCTACTCTCCTCTCTCCTCTGTGGACAGCTGCTGATATGTGTCACTCCTTTCCTTACTGTATTGTTTCTGTTCTGAACCAAGCGAGGAGGATGCTGCTTTTCCTCCTCCATATCTTTTTCATAGCTGAGTGTCCACTTCATATTCAGAGGCTATCAAGTATGAGCAACTGTTATGACCATGGTCTGTTTATTGTTACCATAGCTCCTATTCTGCTGCTCTCTGCATGCTTTATTAATGATGGCAGTTTAAGTGATGGTGGTGGGTGTTACTGTCATAATGCCTTGATGAGTTCGCATTCACAGGTCTGCAGGTGTTGGCTGTGCTCCGACGCACGTGGTAAAGGAAGCATGCTTTGTTCACTCCTCCTCATTTAGTTCCGCTCGCTTGCATATGATCTCAGTTGTATGCTGCAGTTAGCTCAGTTGAGTTATGTGGATATGTGGAGGTCTGTTTGGTGGATTATTTTACAGATGCAGATGCAAGAAAATGTAAATATTATTAAATAATGTTGCAGATAATAAGTGTATTGATTGCTTTTCCTTTAAAAATGGTATTCAGTGGAGTTTAGGGGTATCAGGGGTATTAGGTCTTAAGGGGTAACAGTTCAGAGGTTTGAATAATATCTCACTTCAAAATCAAACAGGGCACAAACCGGCATCATAGTAAAAATAAAAAAACGTGGTTAGTTAGACTGTGGTTAGTATGGTGTAGTACAAACAAATGTATGATATACTTGTTTTTATACGAATAAATCTATTTAATTATCAGACAAGCTAAAAATGCCAGGACGTTCTTCCCATTCACTGTATAGTACCAGTCCGTAATGATTTGTGCATGCATTCAGCAGGACCGGGAACAGGATAAAGAATGTGCAGTATTAATAATGAGACACAGATGGGCATGGGCGGAGCAAGGGTGGAGACAGGACCAAAACAAAAACACAGCATGTGCTCAGAAGCAAATGGGTGAAAGACAAAACCAAGACAAGACAGGAAGAAGACAAGAGAGTAACAAGGCTGATACATGACACAGGCAAACACTGGATTCATCTGTACTTTATAAATCAAACTGTACATTTAAAAACACACGACCAAAAAAATAATTTTCTACAATTATGTATTTTTGTACAATTATTATTTATAAAATAGAAGAGATATATGTATATAGGAGAGATATGTGTGTGTGTATAATCAAACATATATCTCATACCTCTCATATATATATATATATATATATATATATATATATATATATATATATACAGTATACTGGTTTTCAAGCCTAGTTTTCAAGTCATCCCTTAGAGACAGTTACTCCATACACACACACACACACACACGCACTCACGCCCATAGTTTTTATACTAGTAATTTCTTGGACTATACACACTCAAACCACACTAAACAGTTCATATTAAATGTGAGACACATCATGATGCTGGAAGCTGTAAATAAGGAGCAGTTCTCACTTGGGAATTCACTCATGCTGCTAACTGCACCCACATTCATTTGACGTGACCCCCAGACTAGAGATTATTTAGATCCTGAGAGAATTCTTCCTGCTCCCACAGAACATCAGCATTATTTGTCCTGCACTCAACCACAACCTAAGCATTTTGGCCTGCTCTCGCCCACAATCCCGTTGAGGCTAATTGACTTCCAATATTGGACATAGTCTATTTACAATTAAGTGGTTTTCTGTTGAAATAAAACCGTAGTTGTGGTCATCAGGACTTTTATTTTATCTTTACCATAGAACAGAGTGTTTGTTTGACAGGCTGCACACCAGTCTGGGCATCAAAAGACTCCAACATCTCTGTTCATACTATAACAAATAAAATGAATCATGCTTTAATGCTGTACCACAGTGGTAAAATAGAATTTAACCCCTTTAACCCCCTAAACTCTCCTAAACTTAATCATTGCCATAATTTAAGTCTGTTTGAAAGGCCTTAAAATAGAACCCTGAGGGTCTCCAAAAATCTCATAAATTGAATGACTATACAGTAGTTATTGCTTTGGGATTAATTACAGGGTCATTCATTTAGGATTTAATCTGCACCCACAATTTATCTGTGGCTGTGAATTCATGCACTATTTAAAACAATATAAATGTGTTTATTGTCAGATATTCTCTTAGATCTTTATGTGTTGTGTATATAAATACACTTATTATTAAATTAATATTGTAGAATTTATGACATATGTCTACATGTACTTGTAACACTTGAGCAAACATGCCAAATGGATTTGGAAGAAAGCTGAAATGTAAAACTGCCATAAGATTGTTGTAACCTGTGACTGTACCACAGCTGTACTGTATAAAACTACTTTTCGTTTCAGTTTCACAGATGTGAGCATTAATCTAGCACAAAAACTGGTACTACTGTCAGCATGCAGGTGTTTAAATCTGATGGTTTAGTAAGTATTTTATTTATTTAGACACATGCGGAATTTGCATGAAGATGTGGGGAACCACATGGTTATTTATTTTTCTAAGATTCTTTCATGTTTATTTCAAGGAGAGGAACTAGGGAAGTTGGTGAGGAATGAAAAGATTCCTGAGTCCATGTGGTTTTGACTGTAGACATGATTTCATACTTCATGTATCAAAAGCATGAGCTAGATCTAACAGTTGATGGTCTGCATGAGCAAAGGAAACAGTTTCTTTTGAATAGCTGGAAACGTGATTGTGGTTGGATTGATTTAATTTGTTATTATGCTTTTTGCAAATAATGACCACCGATGACGAATTAGAGCTGTGCTCCGCCTTCAGATGGTCTTTGTGCTTGGATAAACGGACCCTTTTCGTTATGTTTGTTTAAAGAACCTGTGCTGAATGCATCACTTCTTGTATTTTGAATCTTTTATCCATGTATTTAGTCTTCAGAGGTCTCATCAAAAGACCTTTTGGCCTAGAGAGAGAGAAAGAAAGAGAGAGGTGGCGGTGGGGGGGGTGTTATTTGATGCAGACCCACTGAATGGAATTGGCAGTTGTGTACATATTATATTGCTCCACTTTGTTAGAACATGTGAAGAAACATGAAATCACCCAAATCCTCTTATTCATATTCAGATACCACCTTCAGTTCTATTGCTGTTTGGTACATTTAGTCTACAGCTCCACTTAGTCTACAGCTGACCCATAATCTCCACCAGTCCGCCCGCTCTGGGCTGCAGCAGCCCATTTAGAGCCAGTGATAACGCCCACGTGTTGAAGAAAAAAGGGAAAAAAGCCTGTCAGGCAGCTCGTGATGGCCAGTGCACATGGCCGGCTGATCCGACAGAGGGCTTTAATAATTTGTGCGAATCGCCGTGAGCTTTATCACTCTGTCATGTCTGCAAACACAGTCTGCAGAGTCTGACTGTAAGATCTGAGACAGCCAAGAGGGACTGGTGGGGTGTGAGTGCATGGCCTTCCAGAAGCAAGACAAACAGACAAGTGCCAAAAATCTGGGGTTTATTTTTGGAAAGTGATTTGGTTTGGAAGTTTTTGATGGACACTGTGACCTGTCAGTACTGGTGCTGCAAGTAAGCAGCTAAAATTGCTGCTCAAAGTTGACCAAAAATGCAATTTCTTAAAGTTTTATTGGCATTTAAACGGTTAGAGTTCAGTAATTAACCTGGAATGATACACAGTAAACTTTTCAGGATTAGAAATGAATTATCTGAAATTATATTAACTGCTCTATACCAAAGCAACTGTATTCAGCTTGATGCAAAAATGTATAATTTACAGACATTTTGTCTCTATAAACTCTACCACAGTAGTAAAACAACAGTGCACAGCTGGACTGCTCTCACAGTGAATAGAAAAAGACACTTAAGGACAAACAGATAAACTGTTATAACTGTTACATTATATACTGAAATATTAAATCTTAGATTTCAAATAAAGCCACAGTGTGATGAGTAGTTTCCTGGACCAGGGTTTCTCAACCAGTGGGCTTGGGACCACCTTAACACGGGACTAGGTATTAAGAAGTCTCCGTTTGAAGAGCCTTATTATAGCTTATTTATAGCTGCAGTTTTGTTGGGTGGAGTGGCAGTAAGAAGATCATAAATCATAAATGATTTATAAGAAAAGCAGGCTTGCCTGGGCCATGCACTGCCGTTGGAGAACTGACATGTTCTAAAACCTTTGACTGGTGGTGTATCTAAATGTCAGAAGCCCAGGATGTGTTTCATTTCAGTGATTTAATAAAAATAGTGTTAGAAGCCTGAAACACTGGCATGCTGGAAAGTGAGCATATTGCAGCAGTAGGGAAGAAGCCTTTAGCCAACTGCTCCGTTTTGTAGTTAGAACCCATTCGTTTGAATATTTTCCAGCATCTTCTGATTTGTGATTGTTCTGTTTACAGTTTAAACCATGTTTAACAGCTGGCACAATGTTCTTGAGGTTGACCATAAAACATGCCAGCTGTGAACTTTTGTCTGTGTTCATATTGTAGATACTATACTGTATATACTATTCTTCTTCTTCTTCTTTCGGCTGCTCCCTTTAGGGGTCACCACAGCGGATCATCATGTTTATGATCTGCATTATAGTTTTGGCACGCTGTTAAACGCTGGATGCCCTTCCTGACGCAACCCTCACCATTTATCTGGATTTGGGACCGGCACCAGAAGTGCACAAACTACACCCCTAATGGCTGGTTTACATATTATACTATACTTTTTTTTATGATTAGGAGAAGTAAGAAGAAATTGAAGCTGAATAAACATGTTTAGGAGAAAGACGTTGATGCAAGGTCTAGCAAGTCTTGGCCGGAATGAAACGTGCTGTATTATATTATTCATCAGTGTGCGGCAGAGTTATGCCTGTTATGCCGGCATCTGCAAAAACAGAAGAATAAATCTGAGCTGCCCGTGTCCAACTCTGTGCAGCACTGATCGACAAAACTCACATATGTGTACACACGCACACGTGCTAAAATGAATTATAGACTGCATTAATATTTGAAGCAGGCTGTATATAGAGTGCATGGTCTGTTTCAGTTTGCTGCCCTAGTTCATTGCTCTTTACCCAGAAGGCCTGGCAGCTGCCTGGTGCAGGCACGTATTCAAAGGGTGGCATTTTTCAGAAAGCGGGTTATTTCAGGCTTTGTGAGCCACTCTGACTCTGTCTACACGGGCTGTATGCTCTGTGCCTTAATGCGCGGAATGCTTTATCCGAATGCTTTCTGAAACAGCAGCACTCTTTTGCCCTCTCCTCTGGGACTGCGGCCACTACCCCAGCATGAGCACCTGTCACGTGCACCGCCTTTCTCTCAGTTCCCTCACACTCGCGTTCTCTCCCTCTTTCTGCTCCTCGTAGACAAATCGATCAGACAGCAGGGAAATGGGTACTGCCCCTATCTTGTCTGAAATGGTGGACCGACGTTTGCTGCTGCTTTTCTTCTTGCATATTTTATTTGAAGCATTTCACGTCAGTGGACTGTATGATAAGGGCTGTTTGTGGACACCTAATGAAAGCTACCCATTGCTGACCCAGATGTGCAACTGCACACAGTTTTTCTAGTCATTGTAAAGAGGCCAATAAAAATGGACTCTCTGGAGCAGATAAACATGAAGCAACATCACGACAGTCCACGATTCAACATGAACATCTTCACCCAGTGGATGCAAGATTTTCCTCTGAATAATGTAAATATTTGGCCCAGAATCCTGATTTTTAGGATTCTCTGATTGGAGTGGTAGAGGTTCCTAATGGTGTCCTGTGATAATCCATCCCATGCAGTTTGAATATTCTCACTCAGTTCCTGCAGATTGTGTGGTAGCGTTGGAGTGTTGATAGCATCCAATCACATCCTGCCACGGGACAGCCACGGTACAGTATCTGTGACTTCAGAGTGACCCATTTAGACAGCAGCAGTATGTGGATGACTATTGGAAGAGTGTACCAGAGTGTGTGTTCAGGAAAGCTAGCTACTGGTGGCAGGACCTCAGTAATAATTGTAATTATACTCATTTGACCCTCATTTGTGTTGTGCACAAACGGGAATTAGATCACACTAGTGAATTCACACACCGGGGGCAGTGAGCACACATCCCTGGAGTGGTGGGCAGCGCTCTCCTCAGCACCTCAGTGCCTTGATCACTCATGTCCTGCCAGTTTGGGGATTCAAACCAGCCCCCTTTCAGTCATTAAGCTGTTTCCCTAACCACCAGTGTGCCTGTAATGAAGTCCAAAGTTGATCTGGCATCAAACAAAATCGCACCACACACCATGACACCAGACCTTCGCGATGGGTAACACGTAACAAACCGTTTCTCTTGGTGCTGCCATTGGTCGTCTCTGCCAAGACAAAAACGGGACATATCACTGAAGATGACCCACTGCTATTCTGAGTGACTTCATGGCAGTCTGACACAACACTGTTGTACTCATGCACTGCAGTTGGTTGATTCCTTCTGTGTATATGTTTTTTTCCTACACTTTTATTCACTGAATTTGACATCTTTTAAAGTATTGAATTAAAAAAACAAAGCTAGCATTAGACCATCCTCCTGTGCTATTTAGGTCATGCACCACATTCCAGACCTTTAACTCTTTGCCTTTGCACATCTTTGAAACCTATCTTTGTTAATGTCCCAAAGGTAGCTGTGGTTTTGAAGTGCCTCTCAGGTTCAGTGTCTTTAATGTGAAGAACTGCAGCTTTTCTTGAGAAGCATAGTCGTTTAATTTAGCAGCATAAAGAGCTTCACCAGAGGATTATTGCTGTTTTTCAGTGGTACCTTTTAGGCTGTGTTTAAGTTTAAGTAGCACTAATATTAAATAATGAATTATAAATAATAAAAAATTATTGTGTCCAAAATTTTCCATGGAATGATATCACACTTAACCTTTTTGTGTTTTTAAATGTGTCAGGGAGGCGTGGGTTAAATCAGGGAGGCGGGAGTACTCGCATGGGTTGGGGATTTTCAACATATACTACACCGTTACAGACAAGGACTCAAACGACATAACACCACGACAGTCTAACAACAACAACAGCAGTAAAGCAAGGACTAACAAAGTTCAACTGTTGCAAAGGGTCTTCAATACACACCTGGTACACAATCAAAACTGGGCAGGGTTACGAAACAGACACACCTGGGAGTGGGAGGAGACAGGACATGTGCTCAGAAGCAGGAGGGGAGATAAACAGAACTATGACAGGGCAGGAGATGACCACAACAGATACCTGACAAATGCAAACAAAACAAATGTGATACCAAAGCATTTTTAACAGCTGCACATTTCTATGAGAAATTTCACTTTGACTTGCATACAAAGTTAATGCTCTAAGAGTTTCTCGTTGGGTTAAATGGAAATCATCTCTAATTCCCCCTTTTGTGGGTGGAGCATAGATGGATCAATTCTTTAAAATTAAAGTAATTGATTGGAGCATGCTGATGACACCAATAAAGAACAAAAAGCCAAAACAGCGTCTCTCTCCTTCTCTCTCTCTTAATCTCTCCCTCTTCTCCGTCCCGAAATGGCCTCAGCATTCATTAACCGCCGTATCATAGGTTAATATCTCATTTATGTTAGCAAAGACATTCGGCTGCCTGAGTGTCTGGCCATGCTAACCCAAGCCTTGCACGTTGTAATACAGAAAGCGCCACAGTTCCTGCAGATAGCTGTAATTAATCTTTGATGACACATCCTGCGGGATAGAGTTTCATAGGGCTCCATCCTGACCATATTATTCATGAGCAAGCTAAAACCAGCAAGCTGATTTATAACATTTGATTGTTCCTAACAGACTTCTGCAGGCCTGAAATATCAAGAAACTGCACCTTGTCCTCCATGGAGACCCCCACACATCCCAAAAAAGCTACAAGACCTTTATCAGCACAAAAAAGAAATACTACAGAGATATAGAGGCAGAACATTGTGCAGTATCGTCATTTCTTAATGCACATTTCTTTTTTTAGTACATATAAATATAGCAAAACACAATAGCCCTTACTTTTCAGAGGATCTGTGAAGTGGGGTGATGGGAGTAATGGGGCGAGGTAATCATGGTAGTATTTTGACTTTATTAAGATATTAAGTCTCTATACTCAAAATTAAAATTAAAAAATACTGTATATATTGTTATATTGTTCTAACTTTTAATTATTTTTATTATATATATATATATATATATATATATATATATATATACACGACATATGTTGTTGCATGTAATATGCACTTTATGAACTTAATACTTTATATTTTACATATAAAAATTAATGTTCATATATTAATATTGTCATTTCTACCTAAACAACGTCTGATTTCCTCTTTTTACACGTATACATTTACTTTCTCATTCTTACGTATCTGATTCTTTATCTTCTACCAAAATGGAAAAAGCATGGCACTTTCAGTCCATGGTTCAACAGTACTGCGGTTTTTACTAGATTTTAAAGCTGGTAAAGTGATACTTCTTCTTGCTACGGGTAATGGATTGTTGTTATGGATGTAATCTCATCTCTGCCATCAGTGACCTTGCTGCTGCTTCTCAGACTCTGAGCTTCTTTCACTCTGTTTGCAGTAACAGTATTATTTTGACTGGTATAAGTGTAGCATCAGAATGCTCAAGACCGCAGCAACTTAATGTTAAAATATTTTAAAGGCTTGCAACCAGATATCTATTGTAATGAACACAATAGTAGCTCTGAAAAGTGTTGCCATATGTCATCATTTTCAATTTTCTCCTTTTATGAACATAGATGGGGAAAATGATCAGCATCCAGCACACAAGGCCAAATTAATAAAGCACATTGCCAGATTTTGACAAGAAATAGCATTTAGTATCAGGTAATGTTTGCTTATTTTATTCTTTTGAGGATTATCAGCAATTCCATAGCAACCATCTAGAGAGACTGGGCTCCCCCTACAGGTGGGGAATGTCATTCACCTTCAGTCCCCTGTAGTACCTCCGGCAGTAGCAGAATTCTGGCCTGAAGTAGCAATGATAGAGACACCATTCTCCCGGGCAGCCAGTTAAGTATCAGAATGAAGCTGAAGCTGCTATTTTGATGTGAATAAAGTAGTTTTAAATAAAAAATTGAAAGTTATTTTACAATTTCAATTTTACTACTCTCTATACGGCAGAATGTTCCCAAGAGAGTCTCTCTCTCTCTCTGTTTCAGTGTATGCATGTGCTGCTGTTTATATCTGCTCAATTAAGCCTTGCAGTGGTTCTGTGTCTCTGAGCTATGAAGCATAAACTAAACAACAAGATGTTTTTTTGGCTTTTCTCACTACATCTGGCCTCAGCTGTTCTCTGTGTGGGCCAAACATTACTACTGGTCAACACTGCTGGTTACTCATGCAGATGTCATTAGGGATAAGGCCGCTCTGACTTACGTTTAGTCACTGATGAATATTAGTGTTACATAATCAAAAGTGTAAAACGTGACCACTCAGATGACCTGCTGGTCATCGAAGAAGTTTTCCTAATGTTTACGCTCTGCTGAAATGCTTTTTAGGGATTTAAATTTAGCTTTGCTGTGCTGTGTGTTTGGAAGCTTTGCACTGTGTGCATTTTCGGTGTTGTGTTTTGTGGAATTTAGCAGGATGGGGCAGATTTCTGTGTTCTGTATAATCTTTAAAAGGCTGTGAAGAAGAAGAAAAGCTCAGCTGGCTGGTTCTTTTATCATCTAATCATCTGACAGAGTGAGAGGAAGCGAGAGACTGCACGCTAGACCATAGATGCCCAGCAGTGCTGCATTGCAGTGATATGAGGAAACTGCACGTTTCACACCAAGCAGATTCAGAACCTCTGTTAAACTGATAATTCAGTGGGGTTCACTGATCATTTATGACTGATCCTGATTTCTTTACAGATACATTGATCAGTGGCTGATTTTAATAAGGGCAGTTAATTATTTTTAATCCCTTTCCACACAAATGTCTACCATTTCTGCTTTTTAATGTGCTGTTCATTCTGTCTCTCTCTCTCTCTCTCTCTCTCTCTCTCTCTCTCTCTCTCTATTTATATATATATATATATATATATATATATATATATATATATATATATATATATATATATATATACCACATATGTTGTTGCATGTAATATGTACTTTATGAACTTAATACTTTATATTTTTTTTATACCTTATATTTTTTATTCTATTTCAGAGACGTTTATTTTGAATAACACAGCAAATGAATAGCAATATGAATGATGTATCAGCCAAACTTTAAAGTACATCCACCAAAAGCAAAAGCCTGTTTTATTTCCCTTTATTAACTCTTTTTGAAAAAGGAAAGCCAATGATTGAGAACACAAGTCTCATATCAGTTTGATGGTACAAAGTACGGTCTGAATTTGCTCACATGCTCACTCGGGAAAAATGCAGCACAACCAACAAGAACAAAAGCTATCAGAAAAAGACATAAATAGGAACTTAAGTTACATATCAATTGTGTTTTATTGTTAATCTGAAAAAAAAATGCTTGCTGATACAAACTGTGCCCTGAGTCAAAAACACAGCACATCCAACAAGAGGGCAAAATAGAACATAGTAGCACAAAGAATGTGGAGATCAAATGAGCTGATGTTTTTCTTTGTACAATAAAAATATAAAGGAAAATTCCCTTCGTCTGGCAGAATGTGTGATATGGAAAACATAAGCTTATGTGCTTTACATATTCAGTGATGTAACAAAGAATTCAGAGTAGTAATGATCATATTTTAGGACTTTCTTGTTCTTTTCCTATGTAAGAAACTTAGTTGGAACATTGAGGTTGGACCATGTCACTGGTCTAACTGTGCCACTGTGATGAATAATTTGCATGAACCATGGAGAACCTGTCATTCTGGAGAGTGGTCATCATCTACACACCCAGAGAGAGCACAGACAATTTTGCTGTCCCTGACTGCAGCTACCGATTGCACGCAGCACGGAATTCATATCTGTGATCCTCGGATCATAGTGCTTGTGCAAGAGACCACTGAGCCACTCACAGCCAAATCACTGGCTTTGTTGAGTTTTAAGTTTAGGATAGGATAGGATAGAACTTTATAGATCCCTTGGGACGGTTCCCTCAGAGAAATTAAGGGCTGCCATGAGAGTACAGAGAAAGTCATGCTTAATCCAGGTACATGTTTATATAGTAGTTATCTTGTTTTATTTAAATCAGTAAATATTGCATGAAGTAGATATTCTCTCAATAGTTCAAACTCTCAAAATCAAATCCTGAAAATTGCTGCTTAACTCTATTTCTATTTCTGACTCATTTTCTACATTAACATTCATAGTGTTATAAGCTTCGCTGAGTCATTGAATGACCCTTCTTGCAGTTCAGTTACAGACTTGTTCAGTCAAGGTTCTGAATTTGAAGCTGGTAAAAGTGTGTGGGTTTTGGCTGATGACGCTCGGAGTGATTCCAAGGCATAGTCACATGTTACTTCTCTGAACTAGGTCAAGTGTTGTGCGGTGTGAGTGAACTGACGTGCAGGTCAGTGACTGGCCAAGCTTTGAGGCATTTGCTGTTGTTGCTCTTGCCTTATAAAAAAAAAGTTGTGCACAGTGACAGGAGATGCATTCTCCCATAAAAAGTAGGCACTTGCCCTCATATTTTTAAGGTCCTCTTAACTTTTAGAAGGAATTGTTAAAGAATGATTTGTTGTTGTTATTGTTGTTGTTGTTGTGTTGATGTACTGTGTTGTGCTGCCATTTAAAAGCACTTCGTTTGCTCCTTGGTCAGGACGAAATTGATCTGCTCTGAAATTTGTAATTTTGACATCTCAATCACAACTTTACAGGGCAATCTGTTCAGCCTAAAGCACTGTAGCCCACTGAGTCACATTGAAGAGATTGAGTTTTCAGACAGTTTGTTGCAACATTGTAGATTTCCACATGAGCTACACCTCTGAACTTGAGTTTGAACATTGACTGACTGCCCACTGTTTAATTCTAACAGATAAAGAGGTTGAAAATGAACTCTGTGTTTGTTCTCAGAGAACTCTACGTTACTCCCACCTCCTAAAAGACACACTAAGGCCATGCTAATAGCCCCTAGATTTGTCTGATATCCTGAAATGAACTGTTGCTCTGTACACAAGATTTTCCTGCCTTTGCACGATTCCCTGTAGGCTCCAGATCAACTGCAAGCCTGACCTGGAAGAAGCGGATTAGAATAAGAGTAAATGTACATGTAAAACCACACAAGTGTTCTTAAAGACCACATGCCCATTTGGGGCCTGTATGGGTAGGCAAGCTAGGAATCAGAAAGTTGTATCCACAGGTTCTATATTGGTCCCACATATGTATGACCACCAAGATCCCTGATGAGACCATCTGTACAACCTTACATACGCACTCAGAACCCATTCCCACCTGGAATCCAACTAGCCCAAGATCTACTCATGTGAGCCTCACATGAAGATACTGGCTGGGCTTCAGGGAACACAAATGTGAAAAATGGTAAATATGGGTATGTGGGTCTTTGTGGGCTTCACCGATGCACAGCAGTTCTTGAACTTTCTCCACATTGACACGTGCTGTGGCACGTGGGCACGTGGGCATCACCATGGCAATACATGCTAGATGATCTCTCCCATTTCTATATTCATGTGGCCCTCCCATGCGTTTCTTTTTATATGCCTTGCAGTTGAGTTGATTCTTTGAGGTGTGAACATAGCTCCCTCTCGCCAGCACCCTAGTTTCTGCTTATGAGCAAGACACATTGGTTGAACTGCAGCTACCGGTAATTCATCTTATCCCGAGTGCTCATCTTAGTATGGTACCTCAACCTCCACAGGGCTTTAATTAATCTCAGCGGGGCCTCCGGAGCGTGAGTCCAGGCAGGATGATGTATGGGGTGGACAGAAGTTAGCAGGCGCTCTGTTCTCTGCCGTTCCTCTTTGAGAGTCCAGGTCTCTTCAGGTGCTCTGTGGCCGACCAGCTCCCAGGCTGGGGTCCCCACCGCTGAGGCTAAATCTACCCTAACCTAAATTCACCTGCGATAGAGAGAGATGTTTACTTAATCTCGCCCTGGATCTTTCCATTTTTTTTTTTGCACAGTTTGTTGTCCAAGGCTTGCTTCTTGCTGTAACATGTTGGAGCATTAGATAGGATGATATAGCTACATCTGTATCAGCCTCCTCAAAGTTATCATGTTCGTAGTAATGCTTTAGGAGGACTTCTGTATTTCGTTTAGGTTCAAGATAGCGTGTGAAGGCCAATATATAAAGTCCTTCCCTATGATGCATTACTTTTTTTTCAATACATTGTCAGCCTAATAAGCTTTAAAAGAGAGGTGGTATGCTGATTAGACAGCATTTGAAAGCAGGAATAAAGGCGTGCGTGAAAGTGTTCCAAACTGTGATGGCTAGATGAGCATTTCAGAGCATTTTCCAAACATCTGGCTGGTCTGGTGGGATGTTTCCAGTATGTACCAAAAGAACTCCAAAGAAACCAGTGAACCTGCGACAGGATCATGGACACCCAAAGCTCATTGATGTGATCCATGGAGGCCCCACCTCACAACTTACAGGACTTAAGGTCTTGCCAACTTAAGGCTGATGTCTTGGTTCTAGATACCACATGACGCTTTCAGAGGTCTTGTGGAGTCAAGATATCTATGCTTCAGGGCTGTTTTGGCACTGAGTGCATCTACACAATATTCGACAGATGGTTTTAATCTTATTTAGTATAAAGGCCCATTATGTTATAGCGGGTTGGTGTACAACTTGCCTCAAACTGTGCTGATTGTTGCTTTTTGATGATGTGTAGTTTATTTTCATGCATAAAAATTGACAAACATGGCCATATTTAGATTTTTACTATTATTTCGACGCCTTCATGATTTTACTGAACTATGTGTCACCATGTTCAACTGGAAATCGATTCATTACCTCTTTCATTAGCATTAATCATGACATGCATATAGTATATCTGGTTCTTGAGATATATCCTAAGTGTGGTCTTGCACACCAAAAATTAAAAATTGAAACAAAATTATGCTCCAACAAAGCAGTTCTGAGCCAGCATTTAACCTAAAGGCTGTGTAATCTTCTCTATATTGCTGCATTAACAGAACCAAACTTTGAGTTGTCTTTTGATTAGCATTGTCCATTGCAATCTGACTTCAACACCAATCAACCTTTGAGCAACCCCATGGCTACCATTTAGTAACACCGTAGCAAAAACCTAGGATACATTGCAACTACCTTGCAACCACTTAACAACACCATACCAACCTCCAGAGCAACTTTATAAGACTTTGTTTCTTTTCTTGAAAATCTTTGTGGTTTTGGTGAGAACATGCACAAATTTTCTGTCATGTCCTGCAAATGCATTTAGTGCTGTTGAATCAGTTACGTCTGTTTCTATAGATTTGAATGTATTGAAACTCATGTTAAACAGAGGAGTTTGAGAGGATGGCATCTCGTTTGGCATGTGTGTCCCAGCTTTGTTAGTGTAACAGCCAGCAGGCCAAGTGTGAATCACGGCTTGTTTGGATTTTCACCCAGGGTGTTCTGATGAGGGGAACTCGTTTCATTTGTGTGACAAAAGCAAATGAGAGTGAAATGCATGATTGCATAATGAACAAGTGCTACAGAGTTAATAAAGGAGTGTGGGCACCGTAGCACAGTACAACACCAAGCTTATGAGTGCTGCAAACGTGTAAAGGCCCAAATTTACCCACCTGCCAAACCCAGGTATAACACAGTAAGCAAACATTTGTTTGCTTGGAACTAAGGTTTTTTATTTATTTGTTTATTTTTTCTTGTTTTACTTCACCAACAGATGCATCACATACAATAAAAAAACAACAACATTTAAATACAGCGTGTAATGTAACGATATATGTAAAAAGCCAAGGCGGTGAAGACTTTCGCATCGCACTGTAGTTCTGATATCTTTTCATTTCTTTCATTCGTTTCTTGTCATTTGTTGGGTTATCCGGTGTCGACCTTTGGAGGGTTGCCCTCTTGAGTCTTGCTGAGAAGAGACTTGGACCTGGATCTTTGTAAATCTGCTTTGTGATGGTGCTACCATTTAAAAAAAATGTTATATAAACAAACTTAGCCTGGTGGCTTAGTTCACCAGTTGTGAATTTGAATCAAAGCCAAAGAAAAATATTTGACTAGCCACACGCACACATACACACACACGCACACACTCACACACACACATTTCATGCTTCAGCTTTGATTCTACTGAATCTTCTAGTGTTATTTGTGGTTCAGTTGCCCATAGTATGGCCACAAGGCCAAAAATGGGTGCTATGCTGCCTATTACTGCCAGCCTACACTTGTTCCTCGCTGGCACAGAGCTGATGCACTTCCTTCTTTTGCAGTTTAATGCTTAGTTCCTTTTGTCCTCAATTGAACCATACCAGAAAATGGTCCAGGTGAACCTCACAGTCTTAATTATCTTCTCTCTATGCATTTTTGGTCAATTTGCTATTACACTGCAGGCAGTTACTCTAGAGTTTCAGTTTTTGCATGCTTTTCATTCGTTCTCCTCTTTGCTACAGTTTTTGGTTCTTGGTTCTTTGGTTTCATTTTGATTGGCTCGACTGTTGCCACACATTGGTCAGATTTGCATGAAACTGTCTGTCGGCTAAATGTGCTAGGTGTTAGTTTTTCTCTGTCTCCTTCTCCACACTTCTTCCATTCTTGCTCTGTTACTCTTCGCGCTCGCCATCTGTCCACATTTGCAACAGAGCTGCAGAGGGAGAGCGAATCGCAGCTGAGTGTTCATCACACCTCGCTTTGCTTTTGATCACTTTATTATAAACACTGTATGATATCTCAAAGCATTTGAGACCACTACTAAAACAGAACTTAAAGGACTGCAGTTTATGCGCTGGAAGTAAACACCACTGAACACCTTCAGAGCTTTTAGGCAGTTCGTGGCTTGATGAGTCAGAGCTGTTTTGGTTTCACAATATTAGGCATAGTTATGGTTAATCAGTGTATATCCCGTTAATGACTGTTATGTATGAATATAAACAAATATTGTTAAATCTATACTTTTGTTACACAGGCGATATTAATATATTCTGTCTATGATTGTTTTGTTTAGACACTATACTTGTATACATGAGGACAGGCTCAGTGAGCTGCATTGGTACTGTATTCTTCCTATATTGTTCCTGTATAATATTTATGCAGTTACATACTACATACATTATATTCATACTAATAATGATATTATATAATAACAACAACAACAACAACAACAACAACAACAATAATAATAATAATAATAATAATAATAATAATAATAATAATATTCATAATGGCAGATTTTTGCTCTGTAGCTCAGCAGTTTAATTTTAATTTTAATATATACAGTATATTATTTAATAACTTTAATAAGGCTTAAGTACGTTGTCTTTTGGGTGCATTGTGCTGCTGTAATATCTATTTTGAAAGCTGAATTTTATCTATTGGGTTTGTAATAATAACAGTATGATTCAGTAATCTGAAGAGTCAGCACCTGTACTTTTTCAACATGTCAACCCACCGATTTTCAGGAGCTAGTTTTCATTTGGAAAACAAGTCAACATTCTTGTTCACCGTTATATACAGTGGGCTCTAAACATCGGAGACTTCACAAATTGTTATTGTTATTATTATTATTTGCAAACCATTGTTATTTATTAACATACAAACGTTCTTTTAACTACTCTGAAGTTCACACAGCGTTTTGCGAATCTGGCAGAATGTTTTCAGGAGTGTCTCCGGGACGGTTTACTCATGTTTTGACAAAGGTTTCACGAATGTGGCCCTTGTTTGAGAGTGACTCCACCAATCAAACCTATCTATCTAGGATAAGTACTTTAGTAAGAAACTAGCCACTGATAAAAATGTGTCCAGGAGGAGTTTCTAATAAAGGGTGGCCAGATACTAGTTTCTAATAAAATGGCACATTAATGTATAGTGTGTGCTATTGTTTTGCAAATGGGAGTGTAGTTATACAGTGTTTTAAAAGTCTGAGTTCGATGATGTGATGGGAAATGTGATCCATAGCCCAGCAGTAAGAGAACGTGGCTCAGGCTCAAGAGGCAAAAGCTCCTGCCAAATGAAAGCACAAACGATACTCTCTGTTGTATGATCTTAAGTGACATCCCTGGCTGAGTGCCTTTTACCCCGATGCCCATGCGGATCTGCAGAAAGGGCGCAGGCAGGAAAGTGACAATGTGCAGAAGCGAGTGGGGGGTCAGTGCTGCACAGGATCAAGACAGTTATCCAAGGATGTAAACACACCCATGTGCTCCATTAGGATGTGTTTATACACTCTCCCAGTCACACTGCAGTGTCCGGAGCCTCATTTGTCACATGTATGAACACACAAATACCCTCTTTTCATCTGTACCGTAAACTGGACTTGCTTTTGCCTGCATGTGAGAATATTACGCCTCTTCCTCTTGTGTCACAGGTGCGGAATTATTTCAGATTCCTCCAAAACACTAGCCTTTAGTGCTTCCCGACACTGTGTCTGCTTTCAGCGGGATATGTTTTATTGTCTGCTTATGATTATTGGATTCTTGTGCCTCGCCGAGCTGTGAGGCAGATCTGTTGGCTCCCCTGCTGAAGTTTGAATCATGTTGTTTGGCTTTGTGATCATCGAACGTATGTTCTCGCACTTATTATTGTTCATAGCATCTGGCATGAGCAGGACTGCAGGATTTCTCTCAGGCCTGTTGGAGGATCTCATTACTTTCACGAGATGTCACGTTTATGAGCAGTCACGGCCCTGACAGCTGTTTTGGCTGAAGATCTGTAATAAGCGAACGATCATTTTTAAGAAAACAACTTGAGTTCGTTTATGATTTTTTTTTTTTTTAAGGTTTTCCAGAACTCTTTGACCACAGCCCTGCTCCCACTTCATCAATTCCACAGATTGTTTTGTATATGCTGGCAACTTGTTAAAAGATATAGGAACAAAACAGACTTTCCTAAATATGTGGCTTTCTAAATGTCATACTGTAGGTCATACTGTATATTGGAGGATTGGAAAATTGGAAAATACTGCACTCTGGGTTTCAAGGGGTTCTCTTCTTTGAGAGATGCTTTAGAACATTCTCTTTTGTTTCCTTGAAGAACCATGTTTGTAATAGAGAACCTTTAGATTGAAAAAGAACTTTTATATCAAGTGAAGGTTCTTTAGATCTTTATAAGATGGACTCACTTCTCTGTTGTAGAAACGGTTCTTTATAAGGCCAAAAGTGATTTCTTTATGGCATCACCTTTATTTTATTCATTCTGTGTGCATGGATTGGAACTACTGAAGCATGTCTTAACACGATATGAAGGTGCTATAAAATTAACTTCCTGGCACATTAATCAGGAATATAGGGAAGGAATATATACAGCGGTGGTGGAAACCCTTTGTAAACCCTATAGAATTGTCTGGATTTCTACATAGATTTGACCTTCATCAGATTTGAAGGCTCCAGATCAAATGAATGAGACAAAAATATTACACTTGGTCATTTATTTATTGAGGAAAATTATCCAATATTTCATCTGTGAGTGGCAAAAGAATGTGAACCTGTAGGTTTAGCAGATGTTTTGAAGAGTCAGGTGTTTTCAATCAATGGGAGACAATCAGATGTGAGTGGACACCCTGTTTGTTTTTAAGAGCAGGGATCTATCAAGTTGTGGACGTTTGTTTTCAGAATTGTTGATGTTCATCAGGTTGGAAAAGGTTCCAAAACCACCTCTAAAGAGTTTGGACTCCACCAATCCACAGCCAAACAGACCGTGTCTAAATGGGGGAAATGCACAACCTTTACTACCCTCACCAGGAATGGTCACCCATATACATTTCTAAGCAACCAAAGTCCTTTCTCACTTTGGTCAGTGTTAACGTTCGTGAGTCCACCACCAGAAGAAGCCTGAACAACAGTGCAAGGAGCAACAGCATGGCAGGGTTGCCGTGTAGTAGACGTCCAATTAGTTATTGTCAGGGTCGTCCATGCTCTTTGTGGATGTAGAGTCTGTGATGCACTGTGAGTAATTACCGAGACGAAAGGTGCTAAGCGCTCCTCGAGAGGCTGAGTAGTGTCTTACGAAAACTTTCACCATTGGTCATCCTAGTGTTGAGAGTGTGTGTTCCTCTGAACATCTTGCCAGTTTATTCAAACAGCATTGAAACCATTTCCCTGAAGTTATGTTCCTTGCCTGGTATTAGTATTGGCCATGCCAGGCTCTGCTCACAAATGCATTTTTCTTACTACCAGTGCTACACTGAACAGACTTTCCCAGAATGTTGGATGAAATGGGAAAACAGCACATGACTTAGTGTGTTGTCAGGATGTGTTAGAGGTTTACATTTGGCTGCCGCAGTGTTTGCACAGAGCCACTACATAATAGCGAGTTTCCAGTAAGCTTGAGAAACCATGTGCAAAATACCATCATCTGGTGTCCTCCCCTCCACTCCATCATGACACCATTATTAAGGGATGGCTCCAAGTTGTGGGTCTGTGGTTTGAAAATAGTCTGTTTGGAATGAACAAGCAAGACCGTCAGAAGAACACGCTCTCTTAAAAATGAATGTGAGCAATGCCATGAAAGAAACACATGCTACGTGCCATCAGCTGACAACAGTGCTGCGATGGAGTGGAGAGGAGGAGCATGTGCTTATGGTCTAGTAGTAGGATTTGGTGTGATTTGGATTTAATAAACCACATGTTCACAGTCTACAAGTTCTTCTTTTTAAAACAGCTGCAGTAAACCTCTAGGACCAGGCTGTGTGTTACAGTATCGCTTCTGTTTGCTGTTATTTTGTAGTAGTATTGGTCTGTTACTGTGATTGATTGGCACCCTGTCCAGGCAGTATCCCTTCATTCTGTCCACTGATACTATGTAGGCACTGGACCCACTGCAGCCCTGACCAGGAAGAAGCGGATAAGTGAATAAATTAATGAATGAATGAATGTATGAATGAATGAATGTATGAATGAATGAATGAATGAATGAATGAATGAATGTATGTATGTATGAATGAATGAATGAATATTTCCCTATTGTTAAAATGAGAACTCATTAATTTGCTGAAACCACAAATGCGACATGTTAAGATTTAGATTTATGGTATTTAGTTGATGCTCTTCTCCAGATCGACTTACAAGCTGACTCACATTACAGAGGTGGGCCTGAGTAGTGTGAGGAGTCTTACCCGAGGACTCTTATTAGTGTAGCACAGCAAGTCCAGACTGGGAATCAAACTGCAGTCTCCCACAAGGTGTGGTGGCTCACTGGTGCCATCATTATCTGTTGTGCCACACACTGATTACAGGTACAATTACACTACATGATTACAATGTAAATATGTTTCATTTTGTGTATCTTAAAGTAATGGTATTGTCTATTTTGCTGCAGTGTCTATGAAACAAATGCACTTCTGCTCAGTTTTTGTTTTTGGTAGGTCTGTGTCGGTAAGTTCTTCTCGTGCATCCAGTAGGTGTGTATACATTTCACACAGCTGTTTAAAATATCAGTTCTGTTACATTTCCATAGGTATTTTTGTAAATTAGAGTTAGCCAACCCTGTAAAAACCCAATATATTTACCCAGGTGGGGGTCCAGTGCCCTGGCTCAGATTTGATCAGGAAACCAAGTGTGATTATAAGTGTTAATTCTTTCTGGTTTAAAACTGGGGATGTGATCATTTGGCTCACAGTAAAGGTCTTAAAGCTACAATAAACAATTCAAAACTCAAAGGGCAAACCTGTGTGTTCCTACCAGCAGTGGCACAGAGCTATGAGTACCAGGGCAGAATAAGGCGGTAACAATGAAGTTGTTATATTGTTATATTGAATTGTCAGGATATTACGTTTTGTGATTCTGTTTCGATTTTCAACGCATTAAAGATTTGTAATAGTTTAGGTTTAAAACCGGTGACAGACCGTGGTTCATTTTGTGTTATGTTTACATCCTGAAAAAAAGATTGTCTGTCTTCAGATCCCATTGTTCTGATTTTACTCAGATTTATTCATATGACTGTGTTTTTGTTTTATGACAGTTTTCTTAAAATTGATTAAAAAAAATCACAGTATATAACAAAATTTTGAGTCAAGATATGCTTTGCATTGCCAAGTTCATGTCAGCTCTAAAATGGTATATCACCAATTAGGGTTAAATTGTCCATGTTTCCTCTTCTGTAGTGTTTGAACACCATCTAGTCTATCCATCCATCCATGTTCTGAACCGCTTATTCCTGAATAGGGTCACGGGGAAGCCGGTGCCCAGCCGGCAACTCTGAGCGCAAGGGCGGGAAACAACCATCTAGTCTAGTAGGATCAATTTTTTTTTTGCTTGTCTAAAATATCACCTCTGACAGTTTAGGGCATCAGCTGAATGGAAGTTTGTTATAGATGGCACAGCAGGAAGCTTTTTAAACCGACTCTGAGTGGCAATTACAAAAAGGGCACCCCACCGCCTGTCCACCCAGGTGACTCATCTGAATGATAAAGAGTAGAATTTACATGCGGCGTAATACACTAATGCACTGGCTCACTATCCACATGCACTAATGACGCAGGCTTGACATTTGCTGTTCATTTTGGTCAATGTGTGTCTGAGTGCCTCTTTGGCACATTCTGCCTAGTAATTGAATTGTTGTGACTGTCCCAGTCAGGCTCATTTGAATTTTATTTAGAAGGCTTTTATGAGTCGCAATTTTAATGAGGTTTGTAATCTTTAAAATGCTAAATGACAGTGTACGGTGGGCTATGACAGTGCAATTTTCTGGACTTCATCATAACTTTCAGCAGCTTTAAGCATGTTTCCTGTTGTATCTGTGATGCGTGCTTTGGTGCAGCAGAGATGAGGTTTAACAGACATTGCCTCATACCAGTCTTTCTGAGTTTCCTCTTTTTCAGGGACTAGATGTAAACTCTTTGTAGTAGTACAACTAGACAATCCACATCTCGTCATCTTTCTTCTGCGGTAACGTTTGGTCACATGGCATCTGTGTGTCAGCTCTGAGTGAGTAATGCCGACTCTTGTGACTCACCGCCATATGGATTTTACTGACCCGTAAACCCGTTTCAGGACATTCCAACATATTGTAATTAACCAGCGTTAACTTACGCGCCGGTAGCTTTGCTTTGCTGTGCTTTTTGAATAAGCAAGTGCCAGTTCACGTCCTCCCTGATTCAGTTTCCAATAGAGTCGTCTGAAAATGTGAATTGTAGAGTCTAAAAGTTATTGTACTGTATTGTTATATTGGGTATTATATGTGCAAAAGACCTAATAATCCTGTTAGTAAAAATCAGCACACAAAAATATAACCCAGCCACAACTTCATATTGGCTGCCCACCTTCTGGATACTGGACCTGGACTAGTTTCCCAGCCTGCCCTGGACTACTTGCCTTTTTAAGTTGGCTGATTTAACACAGGGAAGCATTAGCTACTCAAACTAGGCTTCGAGATAATATTTTATATGTATTTATTCTCACTTTTTAAAGAAAATGTTGTTAGGTGCCTGAAGGTTCTCTAGGTTCCTTGAAGTGATAGACGGCATATTGCAAGCTCAGTAAGGAAGTGTATGGTTCTTTAAATGGTTCTTTGAACATGAAGAACACCCACCTAGTGTGTGACTCTATACAAATGAAAGAGTTTTTTTCTAGAACCATACAGTCAGACCGAGAACCATTTCTGTTACTGTTAAGAGTGCAGTTTGATATGTGAGTGGCCTGTGCGGTGCTGCCAGGACTTCACCTACACTTTATAAACGGTTTTATAGTTGGAGTGTGATCCTGAGGCAAGAGGACATATTGGCTCCATATGCAGGAGTGATGAGCGCAGTATTTGTCAGATTGGCACGGCTGCTGTGTCAGGTACCTCCTAGCTAAAAAGCTTGGCGCTTTGCTCTGAAAACAGCTCAGCCTGTCAAAACATCTCCGCCCTCCTCTCCAGTTTAAAATGTTTTGGAGCTCCAAGCAGGCTGACATTTGGTGAAGGCTCCACAATGAGTGCAGCTAAAGTGCTGCATAGTCGACTGAAAATAGGGCATTGTGGCATCTGTTAAAGGCGTGCTGTGAAAAATGTTTGTCTGTTTTTAGTTTTCTCTGTTGATTGAACCTTAAAGCTGCTCTGTACACTGTGTAGTAATTCTGACCATTAGAATTATTGGTCAATATACTAATAGAAATAGTCTAAAATGAAGGAATGAATGAGGTTACATCTATGTAGTGCCATTGTAGATACCCAGGGATGCTTTGCTATGAGTACTCTTCACAATCACACTCGACACTCAACCAACACATGCCAGCTATTAGCGGCAGCCAGTTGCACACAGCAACTCTCCACCGGAAACGAGCACAGGGGGCGGGGGTTTATCGGGCCTTGGTTCAAGCACAAAGCCTTTGTGGTTCACAAATTTTACCTGTAAACTCACCATTTCAGAGATGATAAAAATGCATTCATTGCAAAATGACTGTTAGGTCTCTCCAGTATATTATTCCTTAATCAATATTTCTGAACTAATAAAGTGTGGAATTCTGAGCAATCACTGACTTATTGTGTGCCGTGGTCATCCTGACCAATCAGGTGTTCATAATAATGATCAGCAATACAATTGCAAACCAAATGCGTTGATGCTTTGGTTGCGATTGTTACATCATACTTATCTTGTGTTGAGTCATTATTGTTTGAGCTAGATAATTAAGATTATTGTTGATATTAATAATAAAAAAAAAATGTAGACAACAAATCATGAAACCAATATGTTGGCTTGGTGATGAACATCCCATTGACATCACGTGACTGAAGGAAAAATGAAAGAAGAGGAAAAATGTGGGCAGACTGTTTGATACTTTGACCCAGTAAATACAGTCAACATCACTGGCTGAGAAGATGAAAATCTAATCTAATCTAATCTAATCTAATCTAATCTAATCTAATCTAGTGCTGCCCTTCCTTATGGATGTATTTATGTATTGAAAAGGTTTTTTGACCTTTCAAATTGTAATTCCTATGCGGTGCACACATTACACATATGCCTTTTATTGGCAAGAAAGCAAGTTATGATGCCAATATGAATATGAGTAAAATGAGAAATGATAATAAAAGTCTCTATTGGTTATGGACAAAAGACATAAACTGTTAGAGAATTCATAGAAATATCTAGGAAACACTTGGCACTGCATGCTACAGGTGTAAAACAGGTGTAAAACGGTAACAGCATTAGCAAGTGCATGTAATAATTCATCTGGGCTGAAACATATCAGATATCTTTCTTCAGGTACCATCTGCTTATTTAAAGTAGCAGAGCTCTAATCAGCAGGTGTGGACAAAAGGATAGTGAGCTCTCTCCCAAATCAGATCTTTCAACCCCAAAAGTCTGACTGTGTTCAGTTCTGTGGCCTTGAAAGGCCATAAATTGCATATGATTTTTTACTGATTTTAATAGTTTAGCAGTTTTTGAATTATTAGTAAAAATATCTAATAATAATAAAATAATATAATAATAACAATAATAATAATAATAATAATTGTAATATGATGTTTTAACTAATTTTTAAACATTGCACTCTGTCTGTGCACTCCTCTTTTGCACTGATGTCGGGGTAGACTTGCTTTCTTTACTTTCTTCCAGACGGGTACCTTCAAAGCTGCTGGCTCGTTGCGTAAAGGTCATTATTGTGTAATAGGCTTGGCATTCTCAAATCAATAAGCATTAGAGGCCTTACCTCTCCCTCTGCGCTCTTTCTATAATGAAGTCTGTTGGTGAGGGGCTGTTTTAGCAGACAGGCTAAAATCAGTTCCTTTCATTCTTTCTCTTATATAGATGAAAGAGTGAATATAATGTACATACACTAACATGCCAACATGTCGTGGGATATCAGTATGTAACTAGATCATGAATCAGCACTGAAGGGGGAGCTTGGGAACACTTACATCTGTGTAGGTCGTGAGGGGTTACCCTGTGAGTGAGGCAGGACAACATGAAGAAGTTTGAGTGAGGCATGATAGTGGGTGTCAGATGGGTGGGGCATTCCATTTCCATTGTTTTCAAAGGGCATTTAACATTCCTCAATCTACTGTGCCATGTGTGTACCAGGAATACTGTGAACCATGTTCAGGCAACAGAGGATATTGTATAATATGTTTATCACATAACTCACATAAGTGGAGCTACAGGAGATGATTTACTATGACTGTGACATTTCCAGAACCTTTTGTTAGAAACAAATCCCTCTTTAATGGGACAGACTGGTATTTTAAATGCTTATATGAAAAATCACATGTCTGAATTTCATTAATTAATTAGCAGGTTGCTTGTTTACCTTCTTCATGACATAACTTACCTTCAATGCAAAAGACATGAAATGTAGAATATTTAGTAAAACATCTGAAATATAACATATGTTTTTTTAACATATAATCTATTTTAATAGAGTTGAATACAGTTATTTCTGTATAATTTAATAAGGGGATGATCTACCCAAAGATAATAGAATGAAAACTGGTGAGTGATACCTTTGAATATTGATGAGCTTAATAGAAAAAATGATCCATTAATATTTATTTGCTGTGCATTTTAATTGGCACTCTGTTTCAAGCAGCGTTCACGTTGGTCAGCACGTGTGCTGGGAAATGATGGATTGGTAAAAGGATGAGGACCAAGATTTGTAATTATAGGGACACAAACAGCAGACTAGGCTCTGTTTGTCATGAAGAGGAGAACAGATAATTGAAAGGAGGAGTGTGTGTGTGTGGGGTGGCGGGGGGGGGGTTCACACCTTGCATGTGTGTGTGTGTGTTTTGCTCAGCACGTGAACTGTGAGTGACTGGCATGTGGCCGATGGACTGTCTGGCAGATAGAGTGAGAGGAGGAGATGCTGACACTTCTAATGGCCACACACACACACCAACGCACGCACACATACACACACACACGCACACACACACACACACACACAAACACACACAAACTGTTGCTGTATCTCTGGGTAGAGCTTATGCGCCCGAAGGACCATTCGAGGTGCTCATCCGCAGCGCATCCTCTGATTGGCTGAGGGAGGAGGAGCCAGGGAGGTTGGGGTGGTGGGCTTTGCTCCCATCCCCCTGCTCTGTGTATGTGAAAGAGTGTATGCGCACTGTAGAAAGGAAAAGAGAGAAGCTGAGACAAACGCAGAGCTCAGAGCTCAGTGTGTCGACTCAGCTTTAGTGCTGCATACTCAAGGGAGCTGACACACAGCAATCCACACACACACACACATACACACACTGCAGTCGCACCAGCGCAGGCTACTAGAAGAAGCATCCGACAACCACAGCCGCATCCTTTGAGCATTCTTCACCGACCGCCAACCTTTCGACTCTTGTTGTCTATGGGCTTCAGTGCTTGTGATAAGCAGCTAATTGACCACAGGTCGTGTTTGCTCAGCTTAAAGGTCTGGGGTCCGGTCAACACTTGAGCTCATTCTAAGTGGTCAGTGGGTAGCAACCATGGGCAGACAGAGCAACGATGGAAGCACAGGATCGGCCAGCGGAGGAGGAGGCAGTGGCCGCATACAGAGATCTCAAAGCCGCATGAGCCTGTCAGCTTCATTCGAAGCACTGGCCGTCTACTTCCCCTGCATGAACTCTTTTGACGAGGAGGACGGAGGTAAGGGCAAGGAGACAGTGGCTGAAACCAGATGAGATGAGATGTCATGGAGGTGTTCATTCATTAGTGGAGGGATATAGATGTCTACGACAGTTTAAGATGATGAAGAACGCCAAAATGCTGCACCGTTATATGCCTGGTGTGATGATGTGTTTGAGGAGATTGATGTTACAATCTTTTAAGTCTAATAGGCTTTGGAGAATTACTCCATTTGCACAGGATAAGACACACAGAAGGAAGCAAGTCTACTGAGGAAGACTGACTATTGATGCGTTTTACCTTGATACCTGATGTGAACATATACTAGTGCATCTCAAAGAATTAGAGTATTGTTAAAAAGTTTATTCATGTTCCAAATTTCATTTATATATAGATGATGGATCTTCTTGTGTTCTGCATGAGAAAATAGTGTGTTTTGCTGCAGAATGTCAAGATAAGTCTTGTCTGGAGGTCCACTGATGAATGCTATTGATGATTTTGCCTTCACATCACGAAGATCTGAAATCATCCCCTCATATTTCTGCACTTGGTTGTATGCATCCTTATCTGTGATGACTTTCATGTTCCAGTTTGGAGATGGATTGAGAATTATAGGATGACACTATCAGCATATCAGCACTGTCATGCAAGAACATTGTATTTCCAGTCTTATAGTGTTTTCTATTTAGTGGTTCTTCATGTTGTTTCCAAATTTGATGACAATTTGAATTCAGACTGACAATGAAATGTTTACATTGGCTTGCAAGTTAGGTTTCCACGAGGTTCTTGCATGACAGGATGCATATTGCTTTTATACAGAGAAATGTTTGAGTTTTGTTATCTCAGACATGTTGTTTCCATTGCATTTTGATTGGTTGGCCTTTATTATCATGCAGTGCTCATTCCTATGCTACGTACGTAGCACAGCTTTAAAGAGCATATGAATGAAAATGATGCTGCTGCGTTGGTGGAGTTTGAGTCATGAAAAGCGAGCACATGAGGCTGAGCTCCTGTTTAGTCTGACCTTGAAGCTTCTAGCTTACTCCTTCTTTCACTGACAGCTTCAGGCTGTTAATATTCGAGACGTACCAGAGGCCTAATCATCTTCTGGGGAACTGATATATTTAATCTGGCATACATGAGAAAGTAGCCTTTGTTGGTGGAAGAGCACTTATTTGGTCTGAAACACGAGACTGCAGCACTCTAATCTTCTCTAATGATCAGTAACAAACAGAAGCTCCAGTGGTAATATGCTCTCCCTGCTCCAGCTAATATAGATGGCCTTCATTCAAGTCAGATTCAATGAAGGATAGAAACATAATTAGGAAGGAGCAGCCACTGGGCTCTTCCTTCTGTTGATCTCATTTAGACACAAGTTTATCTTTCGAAGGTAATTATGACCCCATTAATGAGGGCGTTAGTGCTACCAGCGGACGGGCATGAGCCTCTGATTTCATCTTCGCTGTGTGTGGTCAGTGTCTTTCTCCAGTGTTTCTTCAAAATTGTTCTGCTGTGCCTGTTCAGAGTCAGCGAGGGATAAAGGAGAAGGGTGCTGAATCACAATGTGTGTGTGTGTGTGTGTGTGTGTGTGTGTGTGTGTGTGTGTGTGTGTGTGTGTGTGTGTGTGTGTGTGTGTGTGAAAGATATTATCCCCGTTTCCTGGCATTTGCCTCAGTGTGTCTACTCTGGTCTCAGCTCTTGTTTATGATACAAGACTCATCCCTGTCTTTTGAGGATTGGTCATTTGTACAAGACACAGAAGACACTGTGGATGGTTTATATCCAGGCATTTCTGCTCTTGTTTAATAATATTATTATAAAAAGGTCTTTTTATAATAATATTATTAAATTATTAATAATATTCTTATAAAAAGGTCTTTGTGCATATTACCACATATCACTGCCATGCAAAACTATTAAATCTCCAAAATGGCACTTTAAGGAGAGAAACGTCTTGGAAGTCAGTGTACAAAATTTCAAGTCATTGTGGATCATTTCTATGTGTCCTTTCATCATAAAACGTTTTCATGAAAGGATTCTCTATGTTTAAATACGTTTCAAAAGTGATTAGTTTGGATCTTCTGTCCTTTCCCTGACATTCTCATGGTTTACGTTTACATTTACGGCCTTTAGCAGAGGCCGTTATCAGGAGCGACATACAGAAGTGCTTTGCTGTTCACTTAGCTATCCTTAGCTAGCAGACAAGGCTAGTTCTTACTGTTCACTCTTTGTTTATATAACTATCTGATTAACCATCAGTTAACACCTGTAGATCTGAACAGTCAGTCATTCGGGCCAATAAAAAGTAGTCGTGTAATATTATATACTGATTAAAACAGAAATGCTGATGCATTTGTAATTAATTGTAGACAAAATACTTTTATTGTCATTAGGTAGTAATGCAACGTCTCTGCATAGGCCAACTTAGAAAGCCAGAGGTAGCCATGACTCTGCTTCCCCTGGAGCAGTGAGGGTTAAGGGCCTTGCTCTAGGGCCAGCAGCACATCTTGGAAGATGTGTGTATCAAACCCACAACTTGCTGTGCCACCCACCACTGCCACTTTTCCCATCATCATTATGGAGTTGGTTGTTTGGTTGAGCGAGAGAGAGAGAGAGAGGGGGGGGGGAGGGAGAGAGAGAGAGAGAGAGAGTGAAGGTAGTTATGAGCTTTAATCCAGTAAAATGTAATCTACCTTCTAAGGTCAACAGCACTGACAGTTTCCTGATGAATAGTGTGTGTGTGTGTGTGTGTGTGTGTGTGTGTGTGTGTGTGTGTGTGTGTGTGTGTGTGTGTGTGTGTGTGTGTGTGTGTGTGTATATAATAGTCTGTGTGATTTATAGTGCTTAATAAATAATAGCCTAGTAACTGAATAACAAGTCCTGAGTGTAATGTGTGTGGAAGCGCTTTGAACATGCTTACCCATTGGCTAAAGGTGTTCTTCTGAAGACCCTTGTCTGGTGCCAGTGATCCTTTTGGCAGAAGGCCCTCTGTCAGGTGTGCAGGCTAGGCATGAGTGAGCAACACAGGGTGGGTCAGAGCCGTAGCAGAGTCACGTGTGGGTGCACAGTGGCTGTCCTTTCCCCAGTGCAAGATGAGCAGCAGGTCTGATATAGCAAGTCAGCTGTCATCTTGAATCAAATGAAGAAGCCCAGAGAAGCTCTGTGTGTGAGTGTGTGTGTGTGTGTGTGTGTGTGTGTGTGTGTGTGTGTGTGTGTGTGTGTGTGTGTGGGAGTGGTATCACAATAAACACCCAAGCACCACGAGCAGCATCAGCTCTACGTTACTCTACAGTGTCCGTGTAGTACTCTACACTGTGCACTGAGTAACCAGTTTATTAGGAACACCTGCCGTATGGGTGCACTTTGATGGTTTATAGTTACTTTGACTGGGACATTTGTTGTTATCAGTTATGACCACTGGCCAGTGGTATTTGAGTGGTGGATCTGGTAATGACATGTTGCGTGGATGTCGTACTGTTGGTAGCGTGTCATAGTAGAACGCACTACAAAGGTGTTGATTTTCTGTTTTATGGAACCGTTTCGACTTGTGTTCAGTCAATTACATTTAGTCCAGTAGAGATTGCGGAGTTGCTGGTAGACCCTCAGTAAGGAGATAATGGCCTCATTGCTTGGACTGCAGTGCCTTTTCCTACAGCCACTCTGAAACCATGACGGATAATCTCATTTCCCTCTCTTTTTTGTCTCGCTGCAGAAGCCGGAGGGAAGAAGTTACGCAGCACGATCCAGAGGAGCACAGAAACGGGCCTGGCTGTGGAGATGAGGAACAGAATGACCCGGCAGGCCAGTCGCGAGTCCACAGATGGAAGCATGAACAGCTTTAGCTCAGAGGGAAAGTTAGTATCCCATTCAAACTCAGAAAAGACACTTCATTTTTTACTCATTTGTTCCTGAGGAGGTAACGTCATTTAAGGGACTTTCAGCAAACCATTTGACAGTATTAATTGCAGAATGATTGGCTGTCTGCAGTATGTAGTAATTGTACTGGTCCTGAAGGTGCTCCTGCCCTTCAGATTATAGTGGTTTCCCATCCAAACACTTCTTCGACTCAGGAAAGGGTTGGTAATTAGCTGATTAACTGGACCAGGTTATTGGTAACGATGTAAACCCTAAAATGGCAAGGGGTCAGGTCTCCAGCATTTTCTTAGTTTTCTTGACCATTATTATGGAGAATCATATGCACTTGGATCTACAGTGAGTAACCAGAGTTGTCTCCCACAGCCTCATCTTCCCTGGAGTGCGGCTGTCTTCAGACAGCCAGTTCAGCGACTTCCTAGATGGTCTAGGCCCTGCCCAGCTGGTGGGCAGACAAACTTTAGCGACACCTCCTATGGGTAAGAGCGTCATAATAACCAGCCCCTTTGCTTTAGTTTGTACACATATTCTTGATTCTTCCAAAAGTCAAAGCCTGCATTGATGGAATGAATGACTTGTCAGACATATTCTGCATTTTTCCCCTGTTTTCCATGTTCAGGCGACATTCAGATCGGAATGGTGGAGAAGAAAGGAGCTCTGGAGGTGGAGATCATTCGGGCCAGAGGCCTTGTGGGGAAACCAGGATCTAAGGCACTGCCAGGTAGAGAGTCCAGCAGGCTTATTTAACAGGAACTGTGATTTTGTAATAATCTCTCAGTTTCACTCAAATTTGTCCACTGCTTCTATTTTTGTTCAGCCCCCTATGTGAAGGTCTACCTTTTGGAGAATGGAGCCTGCATAGCCAAAGAGAAAACAAAAGTAGCACGCAAAACCTTGGACCCACTTTACCAGCAGCAACTGTCATTCAAGGAGAGTCCAGGAGGGAAAGTTTTACAGGTGAGTTTCTAGTTCCGCCAAATCTCCATATCAGTTTTCTGTTTATGATATCCATGTCAAAAGTTATTTCACATTTTTTTTTTAAGCAAAATTGTGTTAGAATTGGTATTTCTTGTTCCTCGGCGCCCTCTACTGCCAGGAAGTATAATTTGCACATTGAGCCACTACTTTACACATGCATTTCTGGACAAGTTGGGAGATACAGAACTGAAAGTGAAGGAAGCATATGCACCGCGCTGGTGCAGCATTAAACATTCCCACTTCACCATCTGTCCACTTCACCACCTGTCCACTTCACCACCTGTCCACTTCACCAGAGTTACATAGGTAGCAATGTAGTGAGCCCAGTATGCCGAAATATGATATACCATTCTCAATAATACAAATCAGTAAAGCATGTCATTTATTTTGGAAGCTTTTTTTTTTTTTAAGATAAAATGTTACACAGTCCTGCTTTAACAGGGGCTCGCTTAGTAAATTCTGAATCATTGTGTCTCTTCCCAACAAACCTCATAATAAAAAAATACAGAAATTTGTGTTGGTTTGTTGTTTTCTGTGATGACTGACCACTAAAGACCTGCTATGTCTGCTTTCTTTCTCCATTAGATCATTGTGTGGGGAGATTATGGGCGAATGGACCATAAATCATTCATGGGAGCCGTTCAGATACTTTTAGACGAGCTGGACTTGTCCAACATGGTGATTGGCTGGTTCAAGCTCTTTCCTTTGGTGGACCCAACATTGGCCCCCTTGACTAGAAGAGCTTCCCAGACGTCTCTGGACAGCGGGTCTGGACCATTCGGTCGCTCGTAGCGGCGTGCTGATTGGTAGCGTTATTGTAGCAGCCAGTGGGCGGGAGATTTTCCGATTTGCGACGGGTCGCGCCCCTCCCCCCGGTAAACACACTGCATGCTTGGTGTTGTGTCTTCTGAGCCTGTTTCTTAGGGGTGAAAATAAAAAGCGGTCCTGTGTTTGCTCGCTGAAAAAAAAGAGAATACTACTAATAAATAAAACCTAAAACCTCGCACACATCGTGCATGAAGAGCGCCCCGTGCAGACTGGGAACAGGCAGACGAAGGAAGCTGGGAACGGACTCCTGTTTTGTCCTATTTGAAGCCATTGGGTATGGGTTTGAACTAGGAACCAGTCACTGAGTTCTACAGAAGCCCTGCTTTTTTCAAACACAACAAGAAAAAAAAAAGTTTGTTCAAAACGTTATGTTTTCCTTTTCTTCCATTATTTTTTTTTTTTGCTGATTTGTTTGTTTTAATGTCAATGTATTTGTATATGAATGGGCTTACAGTGTTTCTTATCAGAGCCTGGGTCATGCCATGCCAACAGATCCAGAGGTACACACTGAGCGTTTGCATTATGGAGACTGCGCAGAGTACAAGCCCTAAGCAGTGGCCACAACCTTAAATCACCTGCACAGATATGCACACATTCTAGCTGATCATGAGACTGTTTGTAGATTTTTAAAAATGCAATACAGAGAAGGCGTATCAGCATCTGTAAAGCGAAGATCTGATCTTTTTATTTTGTTTCCTTTTGTTTTTTCTGAATGGACTGAATGGTTTAAGGGGACTGGTTGTTTATTTGTTTCTTTTATTTCTGCATGGACACAAGTTTAGCTGAACATAAATAAATGATTATTTTCATGAGATTGCAACTTGCAAAAAAGAAAATCGAGGAGAAAAAAAAAAACATACGAAAACAGATCAGCCATTTTCAACAATTTCTATTATTTTTAAAGATAAATTTCACTAGTGCATGGTTTTCATGGAGAGTGAATGCAATGGCGTGATTCTGAAAAAAAAAAAAAGAAAAACCCTGTTTTATTATCTTAAAGACCATTCTGTGGTCTGTACTGTATTTTTACGGATATACTGATAAAGTAAGGAACTTTAAAAAAAATAAAAATAAAAGTTTATTTACAGAAAAAAAATCCTCACGTGACAAAGAGGTGAAGAAAATAGATCAATTTATTTCATTGTTAGGCAGAAGCCTTACAAAGATAATGTGCAAATTGTACGAGTTTTTTTTTTTCTTTCTTTCTCCATCGTCCCAGGGTAACTGTCGTACGTTTCATTGCTGCTGTTGTCCAGATTTTCCCCTCCCCTCTGATAATGTTCCGATGTTTCCACAGGGCTGTTGAGTTCGTACAGTCTTGTGTGTTATGTTAGTTTGTACCTCATTTGGACTTGATTGATTTAACAAGCATGTTGAAAAGGGTCTTTCTGCAACATGGCTTGGGCACAACGTGCAGTCACACAGCATGATGTTTTGATAAAGATGATATTTGGAAGATTAAAAAAATAGAAGAAGATTTTTTGCAGTTTCTTGTACAGTGCATGTCAACTGTCTTACTTTCGTCCCTAAGCCCTAATCAAATCGTCCGAAGATTTGGCCGGTCTGTTTTGGACCTCCACGGTTCAATTTTTCAATGAAACATTCCATCCAATGAAGTCATACCTTGTTGACAGGTCTTTAAACTGATCTTAAAAGTGAAAAGGAATTTTTTCTATCCTGATGGATCTAGTTCTGAAGAATTTTTATCCCTTCCCCCCGTTGCCCAGTATTCTGGACAAAAATTGGAATCGTAAGAGGTTTCCTGCATCTCACAGACAATTGCAGTATTGTCCAGTGCAGTTTTACAGAAATCACACTGTCTGCTGGAACTGATGAGCTGGGTTGCATGACTTGGAAATTTGCCACACAATATGAGTTTGTAGATTTTAGTTTTTCTTGCTTAGTTTTGAAGAAAGTAAAGTTCATTTAATATATTTTTGTTAGTTTATTTACAAGCCAAGACCAATTAATTTTTTATTTTCTATTTTTAGTAATTATCAAAGCTTCTCATATCTGGGAAGTAGATGACTCTAGTTAATATGTCTGAATGGAACTATATGGAGACATTATTCCTCTTCCATGTAAATTGAATTCTATTTTGGTGTTCATTCAGTTTCTTTTTTTCTGTAACAAACTATATATATATATATATATATATATATATATATATATATATATATATATATATATATATATATATATATATATATATATATATATATATATATATATGTGTACATATTAGGTGTCAGAAGTCATGGGATTTGGATAAAATAATAAAAAAAAACAATAGTCACACATCTATAGATAGGATCTTGTGGAATTGGGATAATGTCTCATTTGAAATATTTAGGAACATGTTATATCACCCACTTTGAATGCCTTCTCTTTTTTTCTGGTGCAATGTGTTCATGCCAAGGCTATGTAGTTGAGAGTATAGTTGAGTACAGGGTTATATGAGACTATTTTTCAAATTAAACAATAAAAAATGGATACTACACTGAACTTGTGTGTTGGAGACCCCTACTCACCCACCTCAGAACACGTAGGGCCCTATGATTTCCTTAGTGACACACCTTTGACAACGCATATTGACTTTCTTTAGCACAAAAACAAAACATTAAAATGAAAAGAAACAGCTACGATTCTAAATGTGGAAAAAGAAATAAAGATATGAATAAATAAATATAATCCTGAAAAAAAAAGAATGTATAAATAAAACTGATTTAGATTAGCGTTTGATATTAGTACCAGCACAGCTAGAGGTATACCCATATGCTGGCCTTATTTAGAAGACACATAGCAATAATTGTTAGCTCTAAAGACTCTGGATGTATTACCCACCAATACACAGGATAATTGCTTATATATATATATATATATATATATATATATATATATATATATATATATATATATATATATATATATATATATGTACATGATGGGTCATTCTCTGCACTGCAGAGGTGGATGAAAGAGGGCTTACAAGGCAAACAGACAAATGACAGCAGTCTAATTATTGAACTATAAAGTGCTCCAGTGTGGTCAGTAAAGCTGATAAACATGAACAGTGAGTTGAGAAGAAGGAGCTGCTCATAATTTTGTGGTTGATTGTAAACAAGTAAAACATATCAATTTCAGACAGACATTCTGCTGTGATGTGATCTCCCGATTAACAACATGCCGCTGTGGATTATATGTATTCTACCGGTCAAAGGGTTCAGAGCCCACATCGGGTGTTATAAAATGTTTGACTGGTAGTTTGCATCCTTAAGTTTGATTTGATTTAACTTAAGAGTCATTATAGAAATAAATGGTTTTGCACGTGAATGTGACACCATGGGCTCTAATGGAATATACCTAAGGAAGGTCAGTTTCCCAAACATTGACTAGAGTTAGTCCTGGACCTCACAGCATTCTCTATGGAGAGTCTACATACAGAAATGTGGCCTAGGTCTAGTCTGCTGCCAGGATAGGTTTCTATAATTTCCTTCAACCTCAATTAAATACTTCTATTTTCACCTCTGCTGATCTATATCTAGAGCTTAAGATAGAAGTGTGGACGGCTGAACTGAAAAAGGGAAGGGGGTGTAAAATTTTGTCTACTCCTCTTAATAGAGTCATTTTTTTTTTTACTTCTCTGTGTTGGTGGTTCCAGCTTGTGATGTCTCATGGAAGGTGTGAGCAAGCACTGCGGTTTTGACTAAATGAAAACCCAAATAAAAAAAGAGGAAATGGGTTACTTCTCTCAATCCTTTTAACAGAAGACTGAGGAATGTGAGAGCAGTCTGTCTGCTGGTGATTTCTGGAGGTATGTAAACTTTAAATGATCAGAGGTTTGTTAGAGTGCACTGATCTGTGGTGGAGAGAATATAAAACAATACTGCAGATAGCAGAGTTAACAGCTCTGCTCAGTTCAGTGCTGGGCTGTGCTGCAGACACAGCTGACACAGTTTAGAGAACCTGACAGCCTGGCATGCTTGACTCGAACAGCAGGTTGGAAAATTCTCTTAAGCTTTTCATGCATGAATCGTGATTATTTTTCTCCTTTCAGGGTGAAAAAACTACTGAATAGTGTATCTGGGGATTTTTTTAATGCTACGGTTTAAGAGAATACATTCAGGTAAAGTTTTTGATTTTACAATGGGAAATTTTTATGCTGTAGAACAAATATGATAAAAATTGTGTTTACTATGCTGGTCTGGCTATGAAAAAACAAAACAAAACATGGACCTCAGTCCATTATCCTTACATTATTCCTTACTTACAAATAAGGAAATTAAATAAATAAATAAATAAATAAATAAATAAATAAATAAGTGGGTCTCCAAAAACAAACAAACAAAAAAAGCACATAGAAAATAATGACTTTTAAACAGCTGTCCATTGTAGTGACTGCTATTTTGATCTGTGGTGGGTTCAGTCATCAGGTTTACACTTCACTGGAATGTGGCACAAATGTATAAGTAATAATTCCATCCATCCATTATAAGTGAGCATCATTCCATCCAAAAAAAAAAAAAAAAATATATATATAGATAGATAGATAGATAGATAGATAGATAGATAGATAGATAGATAGATAGATAGATAGATAGATAGATAGATAGATAGATAGATAGATATTTGACCCGTTCAGTCAAAAATACTAATACTAAGGCCAAAGATGAGTTATAAGTAGAAATAAAAGATGATTTACCAATTTAGGCTATTAAGGCTATTTATTAATCTTGCTGAATGAATGGAGGAAATATGTATTTATTAATGTTCAGAGTAACAGAGTTGCTTGATTTTACAGACTAGTATCCTTCCTACCCTCACACACCCTGCCATGGTCCAAACATGGCCAAAACATCTCTAGAAGATGTTTAGTAAGATCAAAACTGCACACAGAAGCAATCAACTGATTGCAATGTATGGCTGCAATGCTGTCACGCAGAATGGTGAAGGCGACCAACAAACATGTGTGGAGGCACTGTGGTCAGCAGCATGACAAGCTGCTGCAACTGCAACCAGGGGCCCTATGTTTTCTGGTACTTTTCCACAAGACTGTGTTTTTCTTTATATCATTTGTTCAATGTTGTTGAAATATTATTTATTATACTATATTATAGTTAATGACTTCATGAAACAGTGATATAACTTACAGACTACCTCACTATAGAGCAGGGCTCATGAAACCTGCTCCTGCAGAGATACTTTCCTGCAGGTTTCAGCTCCAACCCAAACCTAACACATCACATTCAGCCAACCACGAACTTCTGAAATAGTGGTATCAAGTGGAGTGGATTAGGGTCTGCAGGAAGCTAGACCCAGGAGCAGAGCTGGTGGACTTTGGCTGGAGGGAATGTTCTCTAACTGTCCCTAATTGAATTTTAATTATACACCCCTGGTTTAGTCCATCTGACAAAGTCCTGTCTTGCTGCACATTGAGAATCATCGCAAATTGTATTTCATTTTGCAACTGTACACTTTCTGTCTGGTTTCAGAAAACACAGCCAACCATGGTGATGAATCCAGTTAAGCTGAAAACAAGTTGCACAGAGAACCTTTTTCTGGTCATCTCCTGCCTCATCACTAGTCTCATTCTGGCCATACTTCTCTTTTTCGCCCTACTCTTCCCCTTCAAATATAGTTTTGATGTGTTCTTGGTTGCCACTGGTGTATTTTGGCTCTGCATCACCATAGCCATGTGCTTCTCTCAGAGAGTTCGCTGTTTCGGGACATTATTTCTAATGTCCATCGGTTTGAAGCAATGCAAGAACCTGCTTATCATGGCTGGCACGACAGTGGTGATCTTTCTGAACATTCAGAACATACTGAAGAACCTCACATGCCTTGCTAGGAGCCTGCTCTGCTCTGTGGAGGAAAAACTGGTGGCTGTTGATCTTCCACCACTGAGCAATTATGTCCGAATGCTCAAGTGGGTGGTTTCCCAACTTCAAAATGGCCTACCGAGCACTTTGTTTTGGAATTGCTACATAAACTTCACTTTTAACCCCACAGTGCACTCGCAGAACTTCACAGACAAAATTACAGAAGCTGAAAGAACTCTGAATGAGACTTCACAGAGGGTGAAAGCAGTGATTGACATGGTATCCTCCACAGGAAAGACAGTGTCTCCAGTCTTAGGTGTTGTGCTGTTGGTCATCTTCACGGCCTTGTACCTGAAGAGGTTTCGTTCTGACCCAGAGCATGATAACATCTTCATCACCAGGAGCTTCATGAAGTATGATGAGGAGCAACGTTTGCAGGGCAAGCCATCAGTCCTCCCCCTCAGCAAGAAGGAGTCAAAGCGTTACATTATGGTTCCATCTGCCAGCCTTTCCAAAAAAGATGTGAAAGCTATGTTCAAGTTCAGCCTCCCCATCATAACTCACAGCCTGGCCTGGGTCTTCTTCGTTGGAGTAGATGCTCTATTGTACTGGATCATCATCACTCTGAGGAGGCGTCTGGAGGAGCTCCAGCCCCTTCATGTGCCTGTGTTGATGAATGAGGAGGTAAGTAACAGATGGTTCTTCAGTTTGAAGCAAAAATTTACTGTATGTCCAAATGTTTGTGGACACACCCATTACTGACACAGATGTGCAAATGCACACACAGCTTGTCTAGTCCCTGCAGAGAAGTACTGCAAAACGAATAGGACTCTCTGAAGCAGATAAATATGGTTGCACCATGTCTGGGGATAGAGGGGTATAAAGTCCACAGAATTGAGCTGTGGAGCAATGAAACTATGTTCTCTAGAATGTTGGAGCTCCATCCAATACTTTTGGGACGAGATGGGGAGCTGGGTATGAGGTGGGGGTGGTGATCATCTAACATCCTGACCTCACCAGTGCTTTGTTGCAGAATGCAATAAAATTCTTGCAGCAATGCTCCAGAATCTTGTATTAATCCTTATATGAACAGCAGACAAACATTTTTAATAAGACATTTTTTAATGATTTCAGAAGAAACCACGAATGAGCTGGTTTCTTAATACTTTTGTCCCTATAGTGTATCCACATGTACACAGATATTGCTGCTGTCCAACGAAAACCATGTATCTCCATTTTTGTCTGTTTTTAGTGTTCCTAATGGCCCGAAACCTTTAGCTGTACACTGTCTAAACAGTTCTGGGTGAATAGACTAATCGAAATGCTCTAAAATCTACTCTTATTTTACATTCACTTCCATTCTACGTCTTCTGTAAAGTTTTGGAGATACTTGGTTTCTGAAGAATGAAGAAATTCACTAGACATCTTCTCAGATTTACGCAGTTTCATTTCTGTATTTGTTCTCAGAAATGATGGTCAGTGTTTGCACGAGGATGATTATTGTGTTGTACTAATGTAAACGAGTGGAGAATCATAAAAACATCATCCCTAATCTCTGAGTAATGAACTGTGGTTGTAATAACTCGACTTTGGGTCCACTTCACCTCGGACGCCTGCTACACAGATGTTCAGATTATGAACAAACCACCTGTTAAAACACATCTGAGAAGCTTCTACATTGGGCTGGGCAAATTAAGTGTTACCAGACTGTTTACAGCCCTGAAGGCCACATCTGACTCATTCAATGTCTTTGCTTTTCTGAACTCATTTATTTTGTTTTTAAAAACTGTTTTAAACTTTATTCTGTATTTAAAGTGTAAGTAAGCAATAAATACATATATTTTTTGACTGGCTGCTTTCTACACTGTTCACTAAGGCATGTCGCCACCCAGGCTCCTCATCTACCTCCTCCTGTTTATATATATATATATATATAATGGACATAATGGAGTAGACTTCTATCTTTGCCGTTGTCACCAAACTGGATGGTGTTTAGTAATATGGGCAAAAACAGCAGAAAACAAACACCATTTTACATCAGACACAGTTAAAGCACAAGAACTGTAAATATTACAACATTCTAACATTTTAATTTCAATGGCTTTGCTTCTACGTTCTTGCTCCCTTTGCTGGGACAGAAAACATCTTTTTTCGCAGGTGTTGCCATTAAGGAGGAAAAAAAGGTGCATAACTTCTCCTATGACGTGTCCATTTTTGAAACCAAGTGCCTGCCAGAACCTGAACTGTGGCTCAGCAAATCTCTGATACCTCTGTCTGTCATTCTTGGCTTGCTGGTACTTCTGGTTATGGTATCTTCAAAGCTGGACCAGCTAAGGCTCCTGGTATCTGAGCAGTTCTTCCCAGATCAAGCTGAGGAGAGGAATGCTGTGCTTCACGCAAAGATCCTGAGCAGGAGATCCAAAAGGACAGTTCAGACTGAAAAAATAACCCTGAAAGCCTTTGCCACACAGGTTGGTTTTGATCGGTTGTCCTGAAGCGTCTCCAAAACTGCTAAAACAACCTGCTTTCAATAATTTTTGTGATGTCGGTTCATCCAAGTATTTTATTAATCTGGATTTTTTTATATATTTTTCAGCTCCAGTTCTGGTTTCCCATTCTCTTCCGTCATAACCAAAGCAACCTTGAGAACATTACCTGAGGTTTGTTTAAAGTTCTGATTAAGCCTGTGTTTAGGGTTTGCTTATAGCAGACAAAATCTTTCATAAAAATCTGTTGTATACACATTGATTAGCCATTATATTATAACCACTATAGCTGCAGTGGCATCTGTCAATAGATATATATTAGGCTTGGAGCCAGATACCCCACAGTGCCTTCAGAGGTCTTGTGGAGTCCAAGCCTTTGGGGTAGAGCTGTTTGGCAGCTTGAGGCTCTACACAATATTAGGGAGATGGTTTTAATGTTATGGCTGATCAGTGTATTTTGGAGAGAGTCTCTTATAAGAAAGGATCTTTTAAACATCCTTTTGGCGTTTTCTTGATCTAAACGATCTAGTTCACACATTCTTCCCTGCTGGACACTGTTTTTTCTTTTTTCCACACATTTCGCAATACAGTCCCACAAGCTCTCTAAACCCACAAAGGTTTAAATTTGGTCATGGTGTCACCTGAACTTCCTCACTCCAACCCACTCCATCACTTGACAGGAGATATGTCCTCTTGCACTGTCATTTTTGAACATCTAGTCATTTTTTTTTTGTGGTTCTCGGAAAGACATCCAAAACCACGGTACACCTGATGAGTTATTTCAGAATCAGTGTAATGTGCTGTTTTGTTCTATTTGTGTTTATTTGTTATTTTTATAAAGGCTAATGCTGATGTTTTATTTAAGGAGGTCAAAATTCTACTCTTAGCATGTTTACTTAAAAATGAACAGCTTAGCTTTGTAATGACCAAAGTAGATTCATGTTATTATTGTTATGCTGGTAGAGTATTTAATTACATTTTACTTTTGTACTCAGGAGTGTGTACTCTGGACTAACTAAGCTGGTTTTAGAGAACTGTAACTGTATGAAGACACTTTACAGTGCTGTTTTCAATAGTCACTTTTTAACGCTTATTGATCAATAAAAATAAATGTGAAAAAGTGATGTATCATATGTATTTATATGTATTATATACTTAACTTATTATGCATGCAGTTTATATTTGGAATACATAGATATTCTCCAGGCACATTAAGGTATGTGTGTATATTCCCATTTTGATTTCTTTATTTCTTTGTTTGTGAGAAACGGAATATATATCGTAAATATATACACATATAGAACATTAAGTCCACCTCCTTCATTTCCACACATTTTTATCAGCTACACTAATCCTACAGGAACATTGTTCTCTAATTACAGACTGTAGTCCATCTGTTTCTCTGCATATGTGTCCTTTTCACTCTGTTCTTCAATGGTCAGGACCCCACAGGACCACCACAAAATAGGTATTATGTGGGTGGTGGCTCATTCTCAGCACGGTAGTGACACTGACACATGGTAGCAGTGTGTTAGTGCATATTGTGCTGGTATGAATGGATCAGACACAGCAGTGCTGCTGGACTGCCGGACTAAGAACAGTCCACCAACCAGAACTATCCAGCCAATAGCATCCTGTGAGCAGCACCGTGTGAGCACTGATGAAGGACTAGGGGATGACCGACACAAGCTGTTTGGAAACAGATAAGCGTCTGTCTCTGACTTTACATCTACAAAGTGGAGCAGCTAGGTAGCAGTCTAATAGAGTGGACAGTGAGTGGACACAGTGTTTAAACACGCCAGCAGCACTGCTGTGTCTGATCCACTTGTACCAGCATAACACACACTAACACACCACCATGTCAGTGTCACTGCAGTGCTGACCCACCACCCACATAATACCTGCTCTGTGGTGGTCCTGTGGGGTCCTGACCATTGAATATCAGGGTGAAAGGAGGATAACAAAGTATACAGGGAAACAGATGGACTACAGTCTGTAATTGTAGGACTACAATGATACAGCTACTGTCGGGGGAACTGATTAAATAAACAGTTAATGTAGAACCAATGAAATGAAATGAAATTTTAGGAGAACACATATAGAAGAATTACCAAAAAAAGTTAAAAGGTTTGTCATACATTCATGTTTATTAAGTACTTTAAAATCAGCATTTTTTATTGCGTAAGCATTTCATGGTGTGATGTTATTTACATCCAGTTACAGCAACAGTGTGAATAAAATGTCTTAAAATGTGTTTTTTATGTTGAATTAGCTTAGGACTGTGTATTCAGTACCTAATGTTCATCTGAGGGATATATGGAAACATCCCATACATTACATTCCAAAACAGGTCAGATCCTGACAGATGTATGTTAACATCTGTCCTCTTTGCAACAGAAAAGTCTGAGCTAATTGGTCAGCTGGGTTCAGTCCCACTGGGAACAATTGTTCATCCTGCAAGTCTCGACTCCCTGAGGAATTCAAATTTCCTCCCTGGAGTTTATGATCGGCTTGATGCCAGAGATATTACCTCCCCATCATAGGGCTTCCTGGCCACTGCACTGGGCTTCCCCACCTGTACATTGAGATTAGGTTTAATCGTCACATTTCCAGACATGCTTTGGCACAGATAGCATTGGGGTGTTACAAAACAAGCCATCAAATACAAATAACACTTACCTACGAACTATATCTTATTTCCACCAGCATGTTTCAAATGAAAGTGAAGTATTTTGCTATACTTTGCTAAACTACCTAAATGTAATTATGTATTAATTACATTAACATTATAATGCTCTGCATTGACAGGTTTGAGTCTGCATTGATTTGTTCTGTTTGTTTTAAAAACAATGACAGAATGAGGGCTAACAAGGACAAGCTGAGGCATACAGAACAATCTCTGAAAGTGAAAGGAACCTTTGGACTGAGGACTGAGTAATATTACAAGATTTTCTTCACCAGTGGCAATGAAAGATGATTTTTGATTGTATTTTTTATGATATATATGTCCTGTAAATATATTGAAACATATTGACAGGACAATGATTGTGATAACTGTTTAGCTCTGAAAAGTCACATGTAAAATCCTGTACTATTACTCAGTCCACACGCTTCTTTAACTTTCACTGATTAGTCTGTATCTCATATTGTCCAGGAATGCATGTGTGTCCATCTTGAGGTGAATTACACTTCCTGACAGTAGGGGGAGCTCTGGACCAAAAATACCAATTCTCACACAATGCTCCTTTAACTATGCTAAATATAAAGACATATTTAACCTTCAAAGGGATTAAATCCTCATATCTACTAAATAAAGGTTATTATTATTATTATTATTATTATTATTATTATTATTATTATTATTATACAATTTAAGAGAATAACCTAAATCCACATACTGGGTAATAGTATAACAGTGACAGTATAGCAGTAACAGTGATAATGTAACACTGATGTGCAGAGGCATGTCCTCTTACCTCCTCCCTCTGTTTAATTCTCTTGTACACAAACTCAGCGAAGGGTTTGCGAGGAATAAATCTTCCCGTCCCACGTTCAGCAAGAACTCGGCCTCCCTCATAAACCACTCTGCCTCTGGATATGGTCACAAGTGGAACACCATGGCAAACCATGCCTTCAAATATGTTATGGTCCACAGCCTGGTGGTGGGTCTTTGCTGAAATCACCCTGCAAAAAGAACGGCAGCTTGTTATTATTACAGATGTCTCTGTCAGTTAGTGGAACTAGACCAAAACTTCTAGGCCTCTAGTGACCATTCACCAGCTGAACTGAATATAGTTTTTAATTATGCTGCCATGATGCTCTTCATGAAGTTAAATGGATCAGTGAACCGGGTCTTTCTTTTGTATTATTGCATTAAAAAGTATAAGGTATTCATTCTCGGTGGTATGATAATCTGTGCTTTCGAGCAACTCTGTCAGAAGGTTCCACATGCATATCTCAAGAGTCAGTGTAGCAACAGTCTAGTTTCAGGAACAATAACTAGTTCCTGTTCTTTGACTTCTTGCATGTCACTCTATTTATATAGCCACTCTTGTAAACGAGGTTCACACACACACACACACACACACACACACACACACACACACACACACACACACACACACACACACACACACACACAAACTGTTGCTGTATCTGGTTCTCTTTGTAGACATGCATGGACTGAAATATGTGGTCAGTTTTACCCAGAACTAGGATGTTTTTCTCTGAGATTATTTGCTTGTTTAACATTTTTAACATATTATTTTCTTCATCAACTTTACATAGTAAAAGCTATGCAAACCAATGACTTGAAAAGATTTTTCTTGAATATGAACAGTGTTTGTGCCATTAAGAAAACCAACAAGCAGACAAACGACTTTGAGTGGCAAAATACATTTTTACATTACAAGTTCAAACAGGAAATATAAACAGGGATCAATCCTGAGTTTTAAATTTAACCTTAAACCAGATCCCTTTAATGAAGCTAAGCTTAAAAGTGCATGAAAGCTGTCAGGAGGCCAGCATTCCCTTTCCTAATGCATCCAAATTACATCTCTCAAATTACAAACCCTCCTTAACAACTTTAGTGTTTGTAGGTGACATATTTCTTCAGGTGTGAAGCATTTACTACAACCCACCACTAGCCACCTTTAGTTTAGTTCATATGAAATCAGATCTATTTCCATGTGTTCACATGAGTATCCTACCTCACAGTTGAGGTACTCTGTCTCATGATGCGTTTGGACAGGCCTTGTCTGAGTAATTGCCCCTGACTTCCCAGCGAACCAAAGTGGTGATGATGTACCATTAGATAATACAACAAGTTCAATGCAGTCTGACATGCCATGGAAGGGAGGCTATTAGGACCAATTCAACCTGAATTATATATACAGCAAGAATCACTTGATAGGATTGTTAACCTTTGATTATGGGCTGGAGGGGGGCATTTAATAATCACTATGTCTCAGAGATGATAGATGTGAGCTCACTCGAATCCAACCACATCATCACATCATCAGCATTTCTTAATGTAACACATAACAGATGAAGTCACAACTATCTGTACTGATTCAGTACCAACGGACACCAAATGTTTCCACTGTTCTTTTCTTTAAAAGCACTGTATGAAAGTATGACTCACTTGCCCTTATGATGATCAACTCTCATTCTGCATTCATTATCTGGTTCCTCTATTTACATGAAGAACCACTAGAGCAGAGTAATGCTGCACTCACACACAAAAAGCACTGTTCTGTCTCTGAGTGCAGAATTGCATTTGCAGTGATTGTGGAAGGATAAGAGGATAAGAGAAGAAAGCAGCCACTGCTCCCAGAACAACAGACAGACCAGCCCGGTCCAGACCTCATTAAAGGCTTTTGGGATGACTTGGTCAGTGAGAAGCTGAATATGTAACAGTGTCAGACTGTGGAGGTCTTAAGATCTCTGCAGAAACCTGAAGGGCTCTGGAAATCATTGTATGTATGTAATGGTGATAAGCTGCATTGAAGGCATGTCATGTCTGTCCCTTGTCAGTCCTGTCTCCCCTGTCAGTTTCCCCCATGTGCTCCTTAACACATGGTTTGTGTTTGTTTAGTCATAGGCCCCTCCCTTGCTCCTCCCATTAACACCTGTGTCTAATCTGTTCACCTGCCCCCTCCTTGGTCTGTCTCAGGTGTCACCCATGTCACTTTAGGGTTTAAGACCTGTCGTCCCATCCTGTCTTTGTCAGTCCACTGTTAAACTGCAAATGTTGTCTGTGAATGTTTCAGCTTGTTACAGTTTTTCTTTGTTAGGTTCTGTTCTGTTCTGTTTTCAGTCAGCTCTGTATCCTCTATTGGTTCTGTGTGTTCAGTTTGTCTTCAACCCCTGCTTTGCTGCCGAACCACTAGTCATCTGTTCTGTCCAGCCGTTCCTGACAAGATATGTATTCTTTTGTTTCTGGGTTATGAATAACATTATTTAACATATTTCATTTTAATGGGAGAATGAATAAAGGAAGGACGCTCTCTGACATGTGCACAGAACTATATGAAGAGTTTTTCTCTTCATTCTTAGAACCTGAGGTCACCTCTTTGCAGGCAGATACGTATATGCTGTTTTTCTAGGCTTCATTATCAAAACAAACTGCAGGACTTTCTCTGTCATGTGGTGAAATAATACGTAATCCAGCTTGGAAAAGGCAAAGGACCTTCCAGCGCATATTTACTGCTCTGTCCATTTGTACATGCTTGACCTGCATGCAGACCCATCACTGTTGGGTCACTCTGCATCCTTCGGTTCTCCAGATTCTTCATTGGCATGCGTTCTTCTTTCCACTACCACCAATAGCATGCTATGGTAATATCCACACCACCAGTATGGCACACAAGATATTGATAAAAGATCCCTCTTCCTGGAGCCTGTTGTTCATGCTTTTCATTTTTATCCAAGTCATCTTTGGACCAGTATGTTCCTTAATTTGTAACAAGCAGTTTGTAGTGAACTGTCATTACAACCGCAGAACAATAAACGCACTGACCCTCACAAATAGATTATGTCTATCAATATGTAAAGCACATACGACTCGGCTACACACACATTTACAATCACACGGGATGTAAGTGGGGTTTGTGTCGGGGCCCATAAGATTGTGGTTGGGCCTCGTGCCAGCACTGTTCACTGTAAATGAAGTCCTTCACTAATAAAGGCCACTGTGAGTTATTCTGTCCTCCTCGGGGGCAGCGGAAGTGCGGATGAAGGTGCAGGCGTTCTGCTATACGAGCTGCTCTTACACAAGCGTTCAGCTCGCATTAGCTGGCGCTTGGTTTGCACTAAATCTCAGCGTGCTGGGCGGTGTGTGCTCTGCTGCTCACAGCAGCAGTTCGTTATTGGCCTTGCGGGAGTTAGCCCAGATTCAGTTGGGGAAGAATCCGTGTGTCCTGCTTATGTAAGACGCGTGGCCTTCTGCTGTTTCCGCTGATTGTGTGTGAGTGTATGAGTCAGTGTGCATGTGTGTTCTTGTATTACTTTCCTTAAAAGAGCTCAAAAGTCCCCACAGAAATACACACCAAGAAAATGAAGAACAGGTTTGCACTTAAAAGAGGACGAAGCTTGTTGCTGGTGCTGCACCTTATTGAGGTACAATAAAGTACCTTTAAGTTCAATATTTTACCTTCATAAATAATACAAATACAAAATACAAATACAAAACAGAACCTACATCGTACCGCTGTATTTTAGTGTGTAGGGTAACAGACGTGTGTGTTTTGGAGTCAGAATGGACATTGGATATGTGGACATTTGCTAGAACCCACGAAGGTTTTTTAGATATTAAAATGCACTTTTTTAACAATCACAAAACAGTGAATTAACAATGAAAACAGGTAGCTTTTACAGTTATATGGACTGTATAAATGTGTGTGTGTGTGTTTGTGTGTCATGCGTGTGCATGCATTCAGCACTTTTCACTGTACGTAGGTCAGTGTGTGTGTTTGTGTACATATGCATGTCTGCAGCTGTGAGTCAGAATGGGCTGCATGCACTACCATTTATGGCTCTATCATTTCACCCAATCCCCACAGTCCTACCACGCGTCATAATGAAGTAACACTGTCGTAAAAGAACAAGCTCTGCAGTTAGTGAGAAGCCAGTCTTCAACCTACACAAACACACAGCAGCACAGCAAAGTAGCAGCAGCAGAACAGACCGGTTTCTAAACTGTAACCTCTCTCTCACACACACACACACACACACACACACACACACACACACACACACACACACACACCCTACAGTGAGATTACCCTTAACAAATCACCTCAATGCACATAATTTTAAGACTCGAAGAGAGAAACACAATTTATACTCAGTTTGTTTAACAATTCTCACAAACATTAATAAATGTCCTGCAGCTGAAACTGCTTAACTACTGCATAAGACGTTTACGGTTTGTCCCTGCCCTTCGGGATTTTACTGTTTCTTTTCATCTGCAAGTTAGATCTACCCCTTTCAAAGTTCACACAGTTAGTAACTGGAACTGGAACTGGAACAGCAGACACAAAAGGGGCAGAGATGCTCCATTTTGCAGGGTAAAAATCAGAAAGTACTATGTATTCATCCTTTGTACACTTTCTATATTTCGGTGTATACACTAATATGGTGTAAATGAACTATTTCAACAAATAAATATTAATTCAATTAAGACACATATGGGTTATTCCACTTAACATATTAGTAAGTATAATAGAAACACTTCATATGACATATATATGCAAATAATAATAATAATAATAATAATAATAATAATAATAATAATAATAATAATGTTGTGGTGGTTTTTCCAAATTTGTGCTAAAAATCCTAATAACTACCAACTTAAAAACTAACAAAAATAATTTTCTGCTGTAGTGTCTGCAGTGTGTACTGTACTGGTGTATTTACCTGGTAGCTTTTGGGTCCCAAATGACCAGGTCAGCATCAGAGCCTTTGGCAATTCTCCCTTTTTGGGGATACAGGTTGAAGATTTTTGCTGCGTTGCTGCTGGTGACTGCGACAAATCGATTCTCGTCCATTTTTCCACTATGCTGGGGAGAGTAAACGTTCACATTGTGAGTGTTTTGCTCTTATTCCCTGGGGCCACTTCACCTCTTCCACACACAGTGGACTAAAAACGCAGTCTTAAAGTATGCCGCAAGCAGGTTTTCTACTGCTCCATAAATCAAACCACATCGTTTTCATTTTCAGCCAACTAGGCAGAAACCTGAGCTGGACCTACAGGTCACCTGCCAGGCACAAACTTTCTCTTCCACACTGCTGTTAAGAGCTGGAACAGCACATGTACCACAAAACCCCACATTACTCAGGAGGTTGGAGGACAATGTAGTGTGCAAAAACTGTGGACTAACTGTTGCAATCTTTTTATCTCCGTGGCAGCATTCAGATGTTTCTTTAAACTATAGAGTGGTTGTAATATATAATATTCTAATTTTGTTTAAACACAGACATCACATCAGTATTTGAGGTCTATTACCTCACTATCCCACCACAGAAAACCTCCCTCATCAACCATTTCCCTTCTCTTCTGTGTGTCTATAAAGAATATCCAGTTGGATTAATGTCACATGAAGTCAGATTTCGTGAGCTGAATTGTTCCATTTCAGATATGTATCTGAATTCATTACTACATATGAAATGGTACAAATCTTTATTTATTTATTTTTGCTCATAAGGACAAAAAACACTTTACATCTCTGAAATCCTGTTACAGGTTTATCACCCAGAGTGTTATTAAACTAAAAGAATGGAAGAGAATTTTTGTTGTTTATGTATCAGTATAATCTCTTCTCAGAATAGTTATTCTGAAATTTGAACACTGTGTGAGCAATGAAAGAGAGCAAACAGATCCTTCCTTCTCATTTTCCTCAATATCTGGGTCATTGAAGTCATTAGCCCCGCCCCCTCTGGCTGATAAGTTGAAGTCTACATGCAAGTCGATTGTGTACATGTGGACAGAGCAGTAAACATGCACTAGAAGCTCCTTTGACATGTAAACTATTATTTAAGTTTGAAATGAATGAAATGTAGCTGCTTTCTGAACCAGATTTGTAGATTTGTAATCTAATACATCCAGTTTATGTTGGATAACATTTCTGATTGGCCACAGAGGGTCAGAAAAATCAAACTATATAATAATATTTTTATCGACTGCCACTTTAAGCAATAATTGGAAGGACAAAGCTTAAATCTTTGTGGTGCAACTGAAATTCTACCCACTGGTAGACTAACTCCAGTCAGCTGGTGCAACAGCAGATTAATAAACATTTGATCATATTAAATACATTTATTACAGCACATTTTGATATTGCCAGACAGCCAACGCACTTGGTGGAAAGCATCGAGTCCCCAGCTCTGATATCTATGCCAATGAGCATCACATTGAGTGTGATGTGGGGAGAGAGCGCCATCTACACACCCAGAGAGAGAGAGCAGGCCAATTTCGCTCTCCCTCTGATTCTGGCTGCTGATGGCAAACAGCATGACCCAGGATTCGAAACCTGTGATCCTCAAGGAGGAAGGTTAAGAATCCCACTGGAAACAGAGGGCTGTTTGGTGTGTGTATATACCCTTTTCTATAATAGAAATATGATGTCTTCTACTCTCCTGTGGAGTTCTCTGTCATTTCTGCTGTATTTCCTCTATTTGTGTTGCTCCTACTATGTCTGCTTGCCTGTTATTTGGACTTTTGATGTTCACCTCCTCAGGCAATGTCCAGGAAACATCAAATGTGTGTGCTGTGTTCTAACTTTGTTCAGCTCTTTTAGAAATTAGAGAGCTGAACACTGTATGGGTTTATGCTGCAGAGCTCTATTTATTAGACTGAAGTAAGTTTTAGAGATGTCAGAACATTGCAGTACACTAAACGATCCTGACCGTCCTGTACAAAAAAAGACGCAGACTGACCACGCCTTTCTCCCAGATGACAGACATCCTGTCCTCCACTCCATTGACCCCGTTGGGGATTTTGGTGAAGTCGTCTTTGCCCAGCGCTTTCTGACACACAGAGAATGTGCAGTTATCAGTGCCGGTGACAGTCAGATCATCACTGCAACAGAGAAATGCACAGGTCAATGAAATGAATATGTTTGCAAAACCCTATAATCTACATTTTTCTAATTATGTTTCATCGTGTATTAAAATCAATCATCATACATCAGCATTGTGGTATATGACATGTTATGTCCACTCATATTACACTGAAAGAATAAAATGATAAACACATACATGTACACAAACACACACACACACACACACACACATAAATAAATATACATATATATATATATATACAGGTATACATTCATAAAGAGTTTTAAGGTAGTATTCTATTGTAGAACTTATTCTGTAATAGCAGAAAAAAAAGAAAAGAAGAGTGTGAAGTGTGAAGAAGTTTAAGGAGCTGAAGAAGGAGCTGCAGGCTGTACAGTGAGTGAGTGAGTGGAGTCTTATTTGTTGGGCTGTGTAATCTTCTGTGTAACGAGCTGAAGAAGGAGCTGCAGGATATGCAGTAAATTAATTTCCTTACTGTGACATAACAACAAGCTGCTACTTAAGAAACTATAATCTGGTGGAAGGAAAAGCAAATAGCAAAACATATTAAATGCAAGGCTCTGTATATTTTTTATTTTCTGATTTGCTGTAGTAAAAAAGCAGTAACACACTAGAGGGAGTGTGTCATTGTGAAATAACAGTGTGGTTGTGATGAAACAAGACACAAGCCAAATGCAATAAAATTTTGCCATTTTGCTCAGCCAAAAACAATCAGTGAAAGGGTTAGATTTGTAACTGTGACCTGGGTCAGTGTGCACATACTTAGCAAGCATATCCATCAGGCAGCCTGGAGTGCTGGGGTCAGGCCTCAGGGGAGGTCCCATCACAAAACCTGCAGCATGAGCCCAGTCCTTATTCCAGTAGTGAGTGCCATCAGTGCCCAGTCCAGCTGCTATTGGTTCCCCAAACACCACTCGGCCTAGTGGAGTGTGTTTCACATGGATAGAGGTCAGTCGTGCGATACAGTAAACTGCAGCATTTTTATTGAATTTAAGGCGATCAAGTAATTTCACCATTTTAAGGGCTTTTATTGGTGAAATTATTGTAGTTTATTGTAGTTTTGTTAGTGGTATGTAAAGTGGTATAGTTTAGACTGTATGGGCTTAGAACTGAATGGCTTTTTTAAAAAAAATAATTTTTCATGTTTTCCATGATGTGATTTTCTTTTAGTACTGAATCTATTTTTTGCCTGTGGACCCATACGTCCAGTTATATCCCTCAGTTCACCCACCATTCTCCCGAGCATTAGCCACCACTTTGGCGGCTGACTTGCTCATGACGTGAACCACATACAGCGGGCAGTTTACAGAATGGGCGATGGTAATGGCCCGCAGAGTGGCCTCTGCTTCCACCTCCTCAGGGCGACATAGCTCATGGCCCTCTGGCCCTGTAATGCCCAAAGACAGCATCTTCTTGGCACCCTGAACACACACACACAGACAGGATACGTCTTGAAAAATGACTAGATGCTTCTGAGTACATCTACTGATTTTACTGAATTGTTGGATATTATAATGATTCAGCGGTTCTGGGATCTTGCTGATCTGCACATACTAACTGTACCAATTTCTAAAATACATATTTGGTGCCCTCCAGTGGATTTTCCTGTTAAATACCCAGCACAATGTCTGAGCACTGCTGCACTAAAATGCACCATCTTCTCCAACAGTGCTGAAAAATCACAAACAGCTTGAACACACAGTTCATAAACGGGTGCCTTGTGTAGTTTACTTCTCAGAGTTAGATAATAATATATAAATGTTCATAATCACTTAAAGCTGATTTGTGTTTACTCGTTTGTTTTATTTGGGAGTGTGATGCAGTGTGGTGTAACACAATGGTAAACCACTGTGGAGGCTGCTGCCATAGAGCAACATGCATGGACAATTTTCCCTCCGGCTGATCCAGAAAACCCCACCAGCAAGCTCCACTCTGCTCTTTTATAAGATGGATCCACTTACTTACTCACTTACTTACTTACTTAAACCAATACTGCAAACACAATTAATCATACTGAATTATTTGCATATAAATAGCAGTATGCAATCAGAACCATGAATGATACTTAATAAAATCAAAGGCAACCAATTTGCCTTGAACACAGATGGAATTTGTTCTCTGCTTTTACTCATCTGTACAGTGAACACACACATACATACACACTGGTTCATACTGGTTAGTACAGATCCTGTGGGCAGTGAGCACACATGCCCAGTGTGGTGGCCAGCTCCCGCTGCTTTGCCATGGGAGTAGAGAAGGTTATGGTGTCTTGCTCAATGATGGCAGCTTGATGAACCCATGTTTTAAACCCACAACCCTATTATTTATAACAAATTGCTCAAACCCAACTATCACTGCATGGCATACAAGAAAATCCTTCTGGAGAATGTCCTGTCCTGTCCTGTCCTGTCCTGTCCTGTCCTGTGAAACAACAATTTGCAACTACAGGAGCTGACTCAAGAGACATAATTGGGGTTTTGGATTCAAACCCCATTGAGATGTTGTGGGAGGATTTTCCTGGCAGGTCATGACTGAAGGCTTGCCAATGTTTCTGAATTAAAGCCATTCTACAGAAATGAGTGTCCCCATAGCACTGCGGAAGACTGATCCCCAGTAATGTTTGGCTTCACCAGATTTTCAAAATCTAGACTCTTACTCCAATCTAAGGAATGCTATTTGCATAATCAGAAGACTGCAGAAATCCAATAATGGATGGATTACTGATTGCATATGAACACACACAATATCTTCATAAGCCAGTGATGACCAAGGCAAGAATTTGTAACCTCAGTGTTAAAACAGACATAAGAGAGCAGCTTGGTATGAGCAAACAGACCTCCCTGTCTGAATACAACCTCCTACTCTGAAAGCCTGCCCTGATGATCTTCCTTGTCTTACTGTATCTGCTCACTTTAAGTATCTATTTCTGCCTTGTTTTTGCACGTCATGTTTCCTGTTCCTAGATATTCCTGTTTAAACTGAGCTAAGATGGGTTGATTTACACAAAGTTAATTATTGACCATTTGATTCTATGACCTCCCAGCAAACACTGTAGGCAAAGCAAAGAGTGCAGTCTTGGTTTAGCTATTTTAGAACATAGCCTTGGGAAGAAAAACTCTTTCTACACATTAATAGACCCTCCTTTAAGCTTGTTTGAGTATGTTGTGTATGTTTCTGACCTCTGCAATTAGATCTCCATTCTCAGCGTGAACCTGTGCAATGGCTCCGATGTCTTTGCAGTGAGAGAAAACCTCGTACAGCTCGTGGTCATTCAGCATGAACACGTCTTTGTATGCCATGAACATCTTGAAGGAGTTCACGCCTTTCTCCTGCACGAGCATCTCCATCTCTTTCTTTACCTAAAACCAGTGATTCATTAATGACAGATTTATTCATTCGAAATTTCTGAAAACAAAAACATTCCATTCTAATTCAAACCTTAATTCAGATCTGAAATGTGAAATATGTCAAATGCTAAAAGCTAAAAGCAAAAGTTATACTTATAGTTACGTATTCTGTATATAAAAAAGCCATGTTTGGTGTCTGAAGTTTGCTTCATTCGTTTTTACTGGTGCTACAAAAGTTATGTGCATTTAAGTGCATTCTGTGATGAGTTCCTTTGTGTGGTCAGGATGATACCAGGGAACACTGTTCCACTGCTCCACAGCTCAATGCTGCTCTAGTCCATGCCTGGCATGATGCCAGTAGGTTCATGTTGATCTGATCCACAGCATGCAATTCTATTGCCAATACTTCTCTACAGGGACAAGACAATGTGTGTGTGTGCATTTGCACATCTTTGTCAGCAATGCATGCAGCACATTATTCATTAGAAGGGATGTCCACAAACCTTTGGACATACATTGTAGATAAGTTTCATCAAGCCTCTTTTCAGTAATAGACCACTTTTCCAAACAGATGGACATTTCAGCTAGATGAATGATCTCCAACCCTCCTGGAGACCCATCTTCATGCAGCTTTCAAATCCAACCCAAATCTTCCACAGCCCATTCCGCTAATCAGTAACTTCTGGAAGCTGACATTAGTTGGATTAGGTTGGGTGGATCAAAGTTAGATCCAAAGTCTCTATGAAGGTAGCTCTCCAGACTCAGGGTTAGAGAGCACAGAGTTAGTCTGTAATTCACCTTGTTGTTCTAAACCAGGGGTGTCAAGCTGTTTTTGCAATCGGCTGCAATGTGGCTGTGAGTTTTTGTTATAAACGACCAGGACTGGTTCCTGATTCCAGGATGGCAGATATTATTTTCAAGAGATCCTAGGCCCCTGAAATTTGTCTTTATTTGCGATGTGAAAAAAAATTGCTAGAATTTGACCATGTTTTGATCAGAAATTTATTATTTTTGCTTCTATGGATACTTTACATCTTAGAAACCGAATGGATGATGGACAAATGTTGATAATTGATCATTAGTGTTTTGGAGCTGAGTCATTTGTAATGATTAAATTGACAATGATAGTCTTCAAAATAAATAAAATAATAAAAAAAAACAACAACAATCTGTCCTTTTTCGTTGTTTGTGAAATTCTGAGCATGTCCACATGGACAGAGCAGTAAACATGCATTGGAATCTCATTTCTTATTTAAACAGGTATTTAATTCAGTTGGAATTTTATTTGTTCTCTGATTATTTGCTGATGTTTTATCACAAAATGATGAGCATTGTTGATGCAATGACTATGATTAGATGGGTTAACAATGATTATATCAGGTAAGTCTTGTAGTTTCTTATGATACATCTATCATGTCTATATGTTACTTTGATCCTGAGACATGAAGACTAGTGCCATGCAACTGCCTACAAAGTGTGGATCTCTTTATGTAAGAGCCAGAGTATCCAGAGTATCAGTTGGCTGGTCTTCAAACAAGTAATCACATGTACTTCCATTTGGCTGGGATGAAAACCTTCAGCCACACTGGGACCATTACGGATACAATTTGATACCCTTCTTGTAAACTGAGAATCAGAATTGAGGCTTGGTATCCCTGTGTTTCATTATAGCTGATGAACTGGTCGCACATTCTATGGGTGTGACACTGTAAACAGCTGTTCAACATAAATTTATGAGGTAGGGGGGAAAAAATGGTGTTATATGGTACTAAAGAGGAGTTTGGTAACAATAGTGATGCAACTGCCACTATATAAAACCCCATTTTTCTGTAAGAGGGTTTCTTATATTTGAAGATCTTATATTGGTCCAAGAGCACCCCTGCCCTGCACATTTTACTGGATTCTCCTGCACCTATGAAGGGGATTGTTAATGATCTGATTGAATCAGTTGAATCAAGTTTATTGGAAGCAGAGAAAATACTAAAATGTGAAGGGTGAGTCCTGCCATATAGAAACATAATGTGAACATGGAGAAGCTATGCATCACTGATTGCACAACTTTAAAGTCAACTAAGAAAATTAATGTGTTACTAAGTATTAGAGAAGTGTTGCATGTGGCTATTTGGATGAAAACACATGTAAAATTCCAGTGCATTACTGTTTTTAGCTATGCAACATAAATTTGTTAATTTTACAAATAATAGATTGTCATACAATGTTAAAATCTACAGAATTAAATCTAGTTGTGACTGAACAACAGAAGCCCCATTACTCGTTTGTTGGCTAGTCTGGCTCTGTGCCTCCAGTTTGAAGCTAAAGAAAAAGAGGTTCCTCAAACATGTCTTGGAAAATCAACTAAATTGAGGTTTAGTGTGAAATTGTGTATTTTATTTTCATCCAAATTTTCTTTAAAATGGATGACACTGAAACTAAGAGATAAGCTTTTCTGTCTCTATTAAGAAACATACTCTTTCACCCCACCAGGTGACGGCTATGTGCAGCGAATAGTCACAGCACACTTTGCAATCAGCCGCGTTCTTCCACCTCTCATACGCCTCCAGCAGAGACGCCCCCTTCTGCGGGATAACAAAGTCCAGGATCATGGTGGTCCCTCCGGCTACTGCAGCCTGGAGAGACAGAAGGAGGCAGAGCATGAACTCACAGACCACTCATAATCAATGTTTAGTGCATGGTCTATATAAATGGAGTTTACCAAAATGAAGGCCTAATATGAACCTTAATGGTGAACTGAAATTTTTGGGACAACCATATAGATAGATAGATAGATAGATAGATAGATAGATAGATAGATAGATAGATAGATAGATAGATATTGAAGAAAAAATAGTGTAATGTACCCAATGGGTACCCTTTTGTCCAGCGTGTTCATTTGATAAGAAGGAGTCAGGTAGACATAGAGAGGATGAAAGCAAATAGGTGTTTATTTTCTACCAGGATCCTGGTGGAAGAACCTTTACAGCTTCAAAACAGAGTATCAGCCATAAATGCCCCAGTTCTTCAAAGATTTGAATCTGACTCCATCCTTTATACCCAAAATGACCTAGAACCTGTTGCTAAGGTGTGGCTAAGAAATAAGGCAGTTATTTTCTGTTTATTTCACCATTTATGGTGAAATCTTTAAGTTCATGCATCTGATCAAAGTTCACAAAACTTACTCTGCTGTTTCCCATCACAAAACCACCCCAGTTTCTCAACGACCTTGTTCCGGTCAAATGTGAGGCCCGTTTCCTGCTGATAACGACCAAAACCAGGGAGTGTACCATCTTCCACTTGTTGACTAAGCAGCTAATTGGGGAAGTTGGATTGCCTCACATTTGACAGGGAGAAGGTGTCCTTCACCATTGAACCCCTAGCTTAGTACAGTTCATTCTGAGTGCAGTGATCATGCTGAGTTAAGCACATCTTACTAAATGCAGGAAAATGTATATATATATTTTCATAGTGTGATCATAAAGTGAAAACTAGATTGAAAAGTAATCAATAATCAACTGAATACATATAAAATATATGCTTCACACAATGGATAAATAGAAAATGCAAAGTGTAAGTGCTGATTAACAATCTTCATTGTAGGATGAATACATAATCGTGAGCCATGATTATACCACAGTAAATGTTGGTTTAAGTAATGATTATCAGTCTAATAAAGAATACATGATTTCAATAATGCTTCATGATTCATAAAATGCATAAAAGGGTACATGAAATACATATATTAAAAGTTAAACATGAAATTACAACAATATCTATCTATCTATCTATCTATCTATCTATCTATCTATCTATCTATCTATCTATCTATCTATATGAAATATTTCCATCTTTTATCATAGCTCTTAAGAAATAACTCTCTGAACACATAACATACATTCAATACATTGTACTGTACTGAATTTACACCTATGACCTTGGATCAGCTCTTACAGTACTGAATTAACATCTATAGATAGGGACGAGCTCTAAAAGAACTGAATTAACATCTTCAGTCTTGACTGAAATCTAACAGTACTCATTTAACATATATAATCTTGGCTGAGCTCTAACTACTGAATTAACACCCATAGTCTTGAATGAGTTCTAACAATACTGAATTAACCCGTATAGTAATGGATTAGCTATAACGGTACTGAACTAACACATACAGTATTGGATGAGCACTTACAGTACTGAATTAACATTTATAGTTTTGTATGATATCTAACAGTACTGAATTAACATTTATAGTCTTGTATGATATGTAACAGTACTGAATTAACATTTATAGCCTTGTATGATATGTAACAGTACTGAATTAACATTTATAGTTTTGTATGATATCTAACAGTACTGAATTAACATTTATAGTCTTGTATGATATCTAACAGTACTGAATTAACATTTATAGTTTTGTATGATATCTAACAGTACTGAATTAACATTTATAGCCTTGTATGATATCTAACAGTACTGAATTAACATTTATAGTCTTGTATGATATCTAACAGTACTGAATTAACACATATAGTACTGAATTAATTCCTGCACTGTTGAATTAATAAAGTTGAGCTATATGAGACTTCCATCACTGCAAAAATATATATTTGCCACTTCCGGTACCTTGGTGCCAGAGTAGAAATCATCCACACTGACAGTGCCCATGAAGGCCAGCTCCATGTGAGTATGTGTGTCTATTCCACCAGGCAGAACCAGCTTCCCATGGGCATCGATCACACGTGTTCCAGCTGGAGCCTGCAGGTCTAATCCCACAGCCTGGATGATCCCATCTTCAATATAGACATCAGTTGTCTCAGACCGTTCTTCATTCACAACCTTTCCTCCTTTAATCAAAATCCGACTTTGATCTGCCATAACTGGTGTCCTGGTGTTGTCCTGCTTGATCAAATCTGAGGTGAAATATTCATCCAAACTGTTCACCTACTGGAGTTTATTTTCTTTGTTCTGGCAAACAAACTTCTGGATCCAGGTTTATGGCTTAAACAGCTGAAAGGAGGTACTGTAGTATATATTTACTGTCCTACCCTGCCATACATGCACCTCACAACTGAAGGACTGGAGTCAGATTCTCTCATTCCCTTTTCTTTCTAGCACGCCCATTCTTGTGCAATCTGACCTGTAATGGTCAGAAAAAAAAATGATATTTTTTAAAGTTTATATTACAGACCTCCACCATCATCAACTCATAGCTGATTATGAACCTTTCATTATCAGCTTAATTTCATGCATGTAAATCATAAAGCATATTTATGTATATTTATCTCTATATACCTAAAGACAGTTTTAGGGGAAGTTAATATGTAAACTTCACAGGTCAAAGTACAAGATAAACGCAAAAGTATTGGGAGTAATAACCTTTGTGAAATAAATGCAGAAGAACTCTACTAATTCAGTTAAGTTAGATCATGAAAAAAAACATAAGCTAAAAGGATACATAACAGGACAAAATAACTAAAGCAAGACCAAGAACCTGATGGTTTTGTAGGTCCTTCCATCCAGCACAAATCAGAATTTATCTTTGGAATAAAATTAATGTAACCATGTGAGTTAATGATAGAACCCTGTCTGGTTATAACTTTGCAAGCAACAAACCCTTCAGGGCATTTATGGACACTGAAGGTCTGAAAACAATTGAAAACTCCAATAAAGGACCCTCAGGATTTATTGACAAATATAAATAAATAAACAAATAATCTAATTAAATATGAGAAAACAAGAGAGAAAAATTAAACCTAATATGAAAAAAAAGGAAAAGAAACCCACAATTAAAATCCAAGAAAAAGTGGGTGAGTGGTGTTGATATAAACAAAATAAAATTAAAAAAAATTACACAAACAAATAGAACTTTAAAAGGTTCAAAATATCATTTCAAATATAAGGACAATCATCCTTTCTTTTCCCAGAAACAACCACCTTCATACATTCTTCAGTTAGAAAATGTAACGTTTACTTAACATTCCTCTCAATGTGACCTTTACTCCCCTCTTTCCCCCACTGCTGATGTGTGGCTGCAAACGTCTGCTTCAGTTACGAGAAAGCCAATGACCAAAAAAAAAACAGAGACCCTGTGAGCAGGTAAATGATTAGAGTCAACTGATCAAATATTAAAACACTACTGTATTATTATTATTATTATTATTATTATTATTATTATTATTATTATTATTATGATTATCATGATTATTATTATTATTATTATTATTATTATTATTATTATTATATGATTATTATTATTATTATTATTATTTTTATTATTATTATTATTATCATTATTATTGTTGTTGTGATTATTATTATTATTATTATTATTATTATTATTATTATTATTATTATTATTATTATTATTATTACTATTATTATTATATTTGCTTTCTCAATGAAGAATGCCTTTAAAATAACATTTCCACATTACTCCAGTTTAACTTATTAGGTTAAAAGTAGTTTCTTTTGTCTCAGAATAGCTTTCTCAAGAGAAACCTATGTTGAAATGTGTTGTTTGTTTTATTCTGTAAACTGTCAAAGTAAATGTCCTTATTTTGATGTCCTCAAAGTCTTGAGATAATCAGTCTTTTTGAGACAATAAACATTCTGACATAATAGCTGAATATTTTGCATAAAATTCAAATTCTACACAATAAATCTAATTTTTATTACCAAACACCTCAAATAGAAAAACAGACTCCTGTACCTGAAGGCAGGGGGCTTCTACATATCTCAGACCTCATCTCACACCTCCTATCTGTTGGTATTCTGTACAGCTAGCATGAGCCACCACATGAGGGCACTCTTCATTCACGTATAAGACAAGCAGCGCTCAGTGTGATCAGAGAAGATTATATAGGCCAAGTTGTTTCTAGATAAAATTTTGGGACATCTCACTCCTGGAATGCACAACGGCCAGGATAAATGGACACAAATGAGGACAATCTTTTCTTTGTTGGACACTGAAAGAACTGTTCAAATGAACAAGACTATGACAATATTTTCCCTGCCATTTCTCATCTATGAGTCTGTTCAATTTATAATTATGTGTGATGTCTGTATCATTAATATAATAAATATACATATGTTTTACCAAATGTTTTACCTTCTAAAATCATCTAGAACTTTATGTAATGTAAGGAAATGCCTCTTTTACTGATGATCTTCTGTCTTCTGGTTCTGTCAACTCTTCAAGTTGTGTAGCCCTTGAGTTGCTGACCATGGTTTGATATTTCTAATTGAGCATAAAATGACATAATGGTGATCAAACTATACATACTATATCTGTCCAAATGTTTGTGGACACCCTTTTTAAATGGATTTGGCTCCATTACGTTGTAGCCACTGCTAACATGAATGTGCAAATGCACACACATTACTACTTTCAATAGAATAAGACCTTCTGGAGTAGATGAAAATGAACTGATTGGCACCATAACTAAAACCAGACATGGGCTAGAGGGGTATAAAGCCTCCCAGCATTGAGCTGTGTTCTCTGGAGTGATGGAGCTCCATCCTGTATATTTTGGATGAGTTGGGGAGTTGGGGATGAGGTGCGGTGGTGATCATACAGCATCCTGACTGCTTACTGCAATCAAATCAATGCAATCATCACAGCAATGATCCAAAATTTTGTCACAAACCTTCTGTGGACTGTCGAGAGAGATCTTTTCAAACTAAACGTTGTTCTTTTTTTTTTTTTTATTTCAGAAGAAGCAGTAATGGGGCAAGTGTCCCAAAACTTTTGTTCATATTGTATACATTCTCAACAACATAGTAGCCATACAATGGTTGCCAGTGGCATCACATAGGCTTCAGTGGTTGCATATCATATTTGCTCCCAGTACTGGCTGTGTCTCACTGTAATGTGTGAATAATTTCTCTCGCCCTGTTTATTAATTCATTATAGGTTGTGATGTGACATCCATTAGGCCCATGACTGGGGTTGCATCAGCTGGTGAACAGTGGCGTCCCCATATCTGCAGTCTGCTTTGGTCCATTCAATGCTGGGGAAGCAGCGTCAATGTCACGTCATCTTTTTTGCAACTTTATTTGTTTTCACTTCTTTAAGAAAATAGGAAAGCCAAACGCTCCGGAGAGACAAAGATGCATGTACTGGTGAGATAAGCAAGTCCTCTGGGCTTACAAATACCTCTCTCTCTCTCCCTCCCTCACTCTCTTTCTCTCTCTCTCTCTCTCTCTCTCTCACACACACACACACACACACACACACACACACACACACACACACACACACACACACAGTAAACACTACTGCATGCCTTAAGAGGATTTGCAGTGCGATGTGAAGTGCAATCAGTGTGTGAAATGCTAACGAGAAAGTCTTGGTCGCTACACAGCACCTCTGCACATCGCTTAAGCCTTCCTCTCTCTTCTCTTTTTCAGGTCTACTGAACGTCCATAAGAGAATATGTCCTTATTATGCTCCCATCCCTTTAAACTACTCATTACTGAAGTAATATTCACTAGAACATTTCTCAGACCAATCTGTATTTACTGGATTGTGTTGTTGTGAAGCTGTGGTGGAAAAGTTGCCCATCAAGACAAACACATTCCCTATTCTGAGAAGGAAGCTATAGTGAACCAGCTTTTGACCAGCACAGTAAAGCATTTGACTGTGGCCATGCCTGGTCATAGTGGCCTTGCTGGTTATACTGGGTTATGAAGTTTGGTAATACTGATTCTGCTGGTTGACCAGCTTGGTCATGCTCATCATATAAGTCAATCCCCTTGCTCATGCCGGTCAACCAGTGTGGTCATGCTGGCAAACCAGCTTGGTCATGGTGGTAAACCAGCATGGTCATGCACATCATGCTTGTCAACCATCTTAGTCATGCCGGTCAACCAGTGTGGTCATGTTGATAACCCACAACAGTCATGCTGATCATACTAATTCTGCTGGTCAACCAGCTTGGTTATGGCCAGCTTAGTTATGAAGATCAACATGCCTGGTGATGCTCATGTTGGTCAACCAGTGCTGTCATACTGGCCATGATGAAACATGGTGAAGTTTTTCATGCTGGTTGTCTAGCTTGGTTAGGTTGCTCATGCTTGTAAACCAGCTAAACCATCAAACTCAAACTAGAACACACCTTATGCTGGTCAAGAGTAAAGCTGGTCAAAACAGTATAACCAGCTTTACCAGTCCAGGCTGTTTTTTTCAGCAGGCGCTGTTTACATCCACACAATTTAATTAAGCAGACATTGTGAAGATTGACTATTACAGATATTTAAATATCAGAATAAGTAATTTGCAAAAATACCAAAATATTTTTCCAAACTAAGGTTGAAAAAGTTCCTATGAATTGCATTTGTGAGTGAGGTTCCTTTAAAGCAGTGATTGATTACCCAGTCCATCCTTTCCCTCATTCGAAACTGATCTTTGGGGACCAGCAAAGGCTCTGAGGTTTAGGCTTCACTTCATGTGCAACACTTGTGAAATATTCAGAAACGAACACCTTTTCACTCTGGCTTTTTTCAGCAAGCAGAGTGAAATCACTGTGAAATTGACTCCTGCAGTGAAAAAAAAGAACTTTTACAGAGGCTATCTGCACTCACTCAGATGTCATGTTGAACCTATCAGTGTGGCGCTCCCCTGACCTGTCCTTTCTCTGATTATCTCTAAGAATAATGTTCAGAATGGAGGACATGATTGTCCCAGAAAACCTATTATTTAAAGTCTTAAATGTCTTATTTAGCTTTGCTGAAGTGGCCAAACCGACTGTTACAACAACGTTGCGGTCAGCTTAAACAGTAATATTAGCCAGTGTAGCACCAGATGGCAGCATTCAAACATGAAGTCTCTGAAATCAAGACTAATGAACATAAGACTGAAAATATCTAGATTTGTTTCCTTGGTCAAGTTTGTGACATAAGCAATGGAACAAAGTATTATATAACAGGGTATACATTTGATATTTACTATCACTACATGTGATAGTAGAGGTTCATATCATAGTATATGATGGCAAATGTGGACGCATCGTTGGTCATATTGAACATAATGATATAATTATAGTATTATAATAGTATTACACTAGTATATAATGGTACACAGCACATATACCAGAGTTAAATGGACAGTTCGATTCGATTCAAATTCAGTGTGTATATAATAACTGTTGATGGTAAACGATCATGTAATGTGATTTGTATATATAATGATGATTATATAATATAGTGCAGTGTTAAATAATATGATCAGATGGAACAGCGTGCTATATGACATTTATACATACTACTGTACAACTGTTGTAGGCTATGTAATGGTGTAAAATGTGATATGGGTGGTACATATCAGTACGTAATGGTATAACTGTTATACAACAGCACGTAACAGTAGGCTCAGCACATATGATGATCACATATAATGACTACATAATATGCATGTTTTCACAGTTCAGGCTTCATTCAGGGCCAAGCCCCTGTTTCTTCCAAACATGGCACAGTGTGGCATGTTGAGTGTCGCATCAGAGGTTAAGCAGACTTGGTGGGAAAAAAAAAAAAACGTTAAGCTTCCAACAATGGGAGGCGGCAGATGTGAAGGGAAACAATTAAATTACGCCTTGCATGAAGTTTGCTTTTCATTTTGCGAGGCAAATTTAGTGCCACGGCTAATCATTGTGCCGTCGAACACGATTTGCAAAAATATTCAAGAGCTTTACGTGCCTCACTGCCCCTTCTGTATTGAAAAATAATGGGCCCCTATCCAATTAAAAACTGCATTAAATCGAGAAAGTATTACATGCACTTTAGGGGTATCTGTGTGATGAAGGCTTTTCTGCGTGTGCAGATGCTGAGTGCAGCTCCAGGGCTGCGGCTGCGCACTGCCGCCTGCTGCCATCTGCCTTCGTTCCGCTGCTACACAACACACACACACACAAATACACACCTCAGCATGTTCATAAAAGCAGTGAAAACAGATCTTGGCAGAAATACAGAAGCAGGGATGTGATATGTATGTTGATTCACTGATTGAATTCCATTATGTTTGTACAGCTACAGCAAGGCATTTAACATATATATAACATATATATAACATATATATAACATATCATATAACGTGAATATATGCATTCCTGTTAATGTCATGAGCTTAATGCACAGATCTTAAACAACAGCCAAAAACAACACAAAACAAAAACGAACAGTGCAAACTAACTGACTGTCTGTAATGTATCGTCACAGTTCATATTTTTTATATACATTCTTTACATCATTTAAATATGAGCTGCAAACGTGTTACATCACTGACAGTACAACATTTTAGAGATATGAACTTGTTCCTACAAGAACTAGAATCATAGATCTATAAACATGTTGCATCAGTGAGGCAAACGTACACTCTGTATAGACTTGTTACAAAAATGACCTCTGTATACAATCTCCTGCATATAGAACTACAAATATGTTGCGTCAGTGAGAAAATGGTACGCTCTGTACGGACTTGTTACAGCAATGACAGTGTGCTGAATATAGAGCTACAAACTTGTTGCTTCAGTGGTGGTACACCGTATATAGAATTACGACTATGTTGTATCAGTGAGGTAATGGTACACACTGTAGGGAGATCAGGTTTGATACAGCAGAGAGCGTGTATTGTGTGAGCATTGAGCACAGTAAAGGTACACAGGTGGTGCTTGAAGGTGTGTGATTGCTTTAGCATTTTCTGTATTTCTGCCTAAATTTGGCCGACACTCTCATTGTATTTTCACAGACATACTGAGAGTAGATAGGAAAACCAAATGACATATATGTAATACATATTACATACTATTACAAGCAGTTAAAAGTCATTGGGATGCCAATCAGGTGTGAGTGGAGGCCCAAATGTACTTAAAGAACAGGAATCTGTCAATCTCTGGTCTTCACAACACATTTATAGAAGTGTATTGTGTTGATGTTTAAAGTCCTCAATTTAACAGAAATGTTGGGGAAGAACCTGAAGCATGCAGTTAATTGGAGGGAAAAAAATATTATTATTATTATTATTATTATTATTATTATTATTATTATTATTATTATTATTATTATTATTATTATTATTATTACATATTTGATCAGCAGGTTACACAGCCCTATCAGTGCTAGTATAAACAGAGGTCTCCTGCAGATAGAGCCACAGAATTGTTAAACAATGACAGTACACTATATAGAGCTGCATTAATAAAGTGGTATCTCAAAATATTATATTTTTTCGGTTTTGTCTGTTGATCAGTATTGCTTAGATAATTGTTATCAGAAATCTGATATGTAAAATGATTATAATATAGTTTATACTATATTTATAGTTCAAAATATAGTTTATAGTATATATATATGTGTAAAATTATTATAATATATAGTTATATACTATAATGTTTGAATAATTCACAAATCAAATAATAATGAGTGTTCAACTTCATGAATTGTGAACAAATGATATTTCAATGTGCTTTTCTGACTTTTAGGATTTCCCTAGTATGTTCCTAATAGGATGCCCCTAATAATGAAGGAATGCAACTACTTTAAGCTGCTGACACTGATGTGCAAATGTACACACCCAGCTTGTCTAGACCCTGAAAAAAAGGACTCTCTGGAGCAGGTAGACATCAACCTATTGGCACAATGCCTAATGCCAGTCATGGGCTAGATCGGCATAAGGCCCTCTAGCATCGTGAATATCCAGCACTGAGCTGTGGAACAGTGGTCTCTGGAATGATGGCGCTCCATCCAATACTTTTGGGATCAATTGGGGAGTTGGGGATAAGGTGAGGCGGTGATCATGCAACATTCTGACCTGAATGCAATCAAATCCTCACAGCAATCCTCCAAAATGTAGTCAAGAGCCTTCCCTTGAATACTCCTGATTTCAGAAGAAACATTAAATGAGCGGGTGTCCCAATACTTTTGTCCATTCATTATGCAAGATTTAGTCATTTAGCCAGTAGGTCTGCCTATGCATTATTAAACAGGGAATTTGTTAACTCGAGCAACAGCATGTAGCACTGCATTTGGACTTGGTACATTTAGATGATGCTATTTTATAACTGTATGTTAGATTCCAAACAGTAAATTACACAAATTCCAAGATCTAAGTCACAATCAGTCTATAGAACTGAATTCAGTTCTCTTAATTTTGTTCTCTATTGAGGTAAAAATATCGGTTCTTGATTGCTATATTCCGGTAGCTATTGTTGTTTACCCTTAAATGCTTGAGGTACAATGTTCTGTAAGGACTGACAATCCCCATGGTGTACTCAGAAATATGCCTCATGACATCATGCATCACAATTACTACAACGTCTTGACATTACTGGCCAGCCATCCAATCCAGCCCCATGAAGACAGCATGCAGATTCTGATGGAAGCTCAAGGTCATAATCTCTCAGCATAATTGCAAACTGTTCCAGAGCGTCCCTCCCTCTCGGAGCGTACTGTACGAGTGACGTGGGCCTCCGTACTATCTGTTTGCACTAATTAAAAGATTTGCGAATACACGTGTCAGTTGATAATCACATACAAACTGCCACCACCCCCAACCCCCCAGAGTCTCCTGCTATTCGGGAACTCATTTACTGCAGCAATCTGATGTTTATTTAGAATGAATCAATCTGCTTACCATTGAGTTAATTAATTGATATTTTAATGCTATTCTTATAATTGAAGTTGGTTGAATCCGAGAACAAAGAGGCCCCAACCATTACAAATAACACTGATCACAGTAATAGACACATTTTGCCTGCTGTTTCTCTCAAACAGCTCCAAACTCTTCATTTCTGGGTGTTTCCGACAAGGCCCGGACACTAGATGTCACCCTTGAGCAGCAGTCCCACTGCTTCTTTTTCAATCCTCCTTTTTTCTTCCTACTCTCTCCATTTTCTCCTTCTTATCCCATCTGTTTGTGTGTCTTTCTTCCTTCGTCTGTCCTCCACCCCCTGCACTCTTATGCAAACAATTTTGGGTATTGTGAGAATTCTGCGTACGTTTGGGGGTCCGGACGAGACATTCAGGGGACCTTTGACACCCTCGCTTGCAGATGCATCTCTAAAAGGCTCTAAATGGCGTCTGTTTGAAAGACAGAAAGGAATTATGGGTCAGCATGGTGCGGAGATCGAAAGCGCAGAGCAATAACATCCTGTTTAGGAAAGAGAGGCCGATATTTGAACTTATCTTTTTGCCAATCAGACGGGACATTTTCCAGAGGCTTAAGTTCCCTGCGGTGTTAAAGTCCTCCCTTCGCGAGAAGTAAGGACGTGACCCGGGTCGGCTAGGCCCCAAATGTCACCGATGTGCGAGAAGAAAAGGATAAGAAGAGAGAAAGAAAGGATGGAATGTATATTTAACCTCACAGCGCTGGTACTGGGTTTCTGTTCATGTCCAATATTAGTACCAGTTGTTTGTTTTTGTTTTACTGAGGTTTTAATGTGAAAATATTCCTCCATTTGCATTTACAATCATTATTTTCGTTACGAGTTCAATCCTCAACTGGAGGGGGTGGTTTTCCTCCCTTTTTTCACATTTTAGCATGAAATAAAAGTGAAGACAAACCACCCTAGCACCTATAATAAAGCACACTATAATACAGTGTAAAAGGTCCTTTTCGTGCATTTCTATTGGTCCTTTCATCAACTGAAATGAAATTCTAACATGTAAAGAACAACTGCCAGATTCACATTATGACAAAAGGTGAAAAACCACAAAAAAGGATTTTTGCATGACTAGTGCAAGGTGTAATAAAGGTGTGACCCACTTTAGGCTATTAAAGAACCTTTAAATAACGTTTCTTTAATGAGTCATTTAATCTCTTGAGCATAACGTCCACAAGGTTAAGGACCAGCATTACAGGAAACCTCATTTTAAACATCAGTAAAAATAAAAACAACAACGTTAAGCCCATTTTCAATACACTGTCTTTGTTTGTTTGTTAGTTTATGTAAAAAAAATAAACAAACGTACATACATCCACCCTGTGTATCAGTTAAGCTCCACCCATTCACACTGTGGTTTTAAGGAGTGCTTCAATCTGAGCTGGTTTTTTTTTTGCATTAGAGGGCAGCCAATCAAAATAGAGCTCACTTAGATACACCAGCCTTTTCATACACAAGTCTTAAAGAAATATTAGACATTAGAAATAAAAAAATAAATACAAATTAAAATGTAAAGATTTTTTACTCACACTCTTACATCCATGCCAAGTCTGAGCCCGTTTCTGACCACATAGTGGCGTTTAGCTGGATAGTTTTGGTGGGTGAGCCCACTTTCAGAACCCAGCATCACTACTGTGCCTGCCACACTCAGACCACCACCACCACACACAACCCACTGTGACATTGTCAGTGCTGTGTAGTGAACAGTCCACCACTCAAATAATATGTGGTGACCAGCCGTCCTGAAAAATGATGGATGGAGCAGAGGGTGGATGACAGATTTTTGTAAGATGGACAACAGATGAACTACAGTGATGCATGTAGAAATGTATTGAGGTGCATTGTTCTGAAGGTAGTGATACATTACATTACAATCAATTAGAATAATATCAGCTACAGCATGCACTCATTTTATAATCACAATACAATTCTGAGGATATTTTCAAACATAAAAATACTTAATTAAAAATATTTTCAGTCCCTGCAGGAATCTTTGATCAGACATGCTGTGTGTGTTTTTGCAGTGGGCAATCGGGGTGGTTTGGTAGGGCATAGTAATCATTAATCCTGATTTTCAAACATGAAAAAAAATGGAGCAAATTACTGGAAGATACTGGTCAGGCTTAAAATCACATCATTAATTGATGTTCTAGCAAATATACAGTTGTGGTTTGGTCACCCAGAATTACACATTGGGTTGAATTCTGGGAAGTGAAAAGACATAAATGCATTTGCAACAGACTATGTTTAAAATGAGATGATTATGTAAATGATCGTGCAGTCATTTTAAATATGATGAACTTGAAAAATAGAAAAAAATGAAACTAAACATTATGATGTGCAGAACCCCATACACTCTTCTAACCATAAAGTTTCAGAACCTTATCTTCTTAAAAAAATAAATAAAATGAAAACTGCAAAAATAAATGAAGTTTACTCAGGAGTGGCTTGTACTTGAACTTCAAATATGAGTTTAAGAGCACTTTATTTCTTTGCCCCATATTTCCTGAATGGAATCAGCTTCACCATAATCATAAGGTTAATTATAGGTGTAATATTTTGAATCTAGAGTTCATTTTGTAGGTTGTTCCAGGTTAAAGGTGCACAAAACCTTACAAATCACAACAGAGAAGCTTTTAATTTATTTAAATTATTAATCACTTAATGGTATAACAAGCATGATCATGAAACATATATATATATATATATATTGTTTACATAGTTTACAGACTTCTAAAAATGATTCACAAATATCTATTAACAATTAGTTAATGGGTTAGCTAGTTAAACATTAATTACAGATACAACTAAACAGGATTAATACCTGAAACGGAAGCATATGTCACAAATGATTACAAACTAATAGTTTAATAAACTACTACTATTACAATAATAATGATAAAATTATAATTATATTCATACACATTATATTATATTATATTATATTATATTATATTATATTATATTATATTATATTATATTATATTATATTCATATTGAAATGCTATAATAATGTTTTTGGTGTTTATGTTTGTTCTCATTTCTCAGTGTACAAGGTTGAATTTCTCCCTTGTTTTTATCATTAAATGCAATATATTCAAAATATACTCACAATAAAAGAATAATCAGCAAAAAGTAGATCAAATCACAGACTTTAGCCCATCACTAAAAGAGGCTGTGAGATAAACATCGATGGACATCTAAAGTCCAGTTTAAGAACATTAAGGGACATCAAAAATGCAGGTTATATGGGCTGGGGGTTATGGGCAAAAAATCGGTGAGTGTATTTTTAGTGTTTACCATGTAAATTATGTTACTGTGTACCTCATTCTCCAGCTACATTTATATGTCCCATGTAGCACAGATGTTCGGTAGATGTTTCCAGTAAATTGCCCCTTCAGTAGAAGCACAGGGTAGGTGTTTTCCAATCATATGTCATATGAGTGTACATGCCATTTCATCATCTCTACATGCTTTTGCAGGAGCTTTGCATGTATAAAATGCGTCCCACCTTTGTCTCCCCACGGCCATTTGAGAGGACAATTATTTCCTCATCTCCTGCACCTATCGCTCCCAATGATCTCCACAGATACACATGACAGCTAAATAAATATGGAAAGGTGCTGCGCTGTGGTGGAGATGTTGCAGAGATCCTCCCTGCAGATAGCCATGGGGTCTCTCAGGAAAACATGCTTAGAGCCAAGAGAGATGACAATAGCCCCCCCACCCACCCATCAGCCCTACAGAGAATGTAAATGAATCTCTGTCTTATCATAGGAAGATCACGATTATGATCTCGGTAATCGCAGAAAGAGAAAGCAGTTTTGTGTTTGCTGTTGTTCCTGTGTGCTCGGGAATGAGATGATCTCTCTAATTAAGCAGGCCTGAAGGAAGGTGAGAAGAGCCAAGATAGCATTTGTGAGAGTGAGCTCTGAAGGCATTTAGGATGGTGTAATTTTGGGCTCCTCAGTGTAGAGATGAGTGCGAAATTATGGAAGGAAAATGGACTGCATTTAACTGTGTGAAAAGAGCAGCAATGGGATTCTCTTAAATTTTGGTGTAAAAGCTGTTGAAATGCTGAAATGCCAAAGCTGAATGCCTTCTCTTAAATCTACTCTTATTGTTGAAAATGAAAGCTGAAATGATCTTCAAATGTAGCTGCTGCTGAAAAGACGATCAACAAAGTCACCTTAAAGAAGACGTTTTGGGGCTGAGAAGGCACTTAAAATACATCCAAAATGAAGCAATTCCCACTCTTTCAGGGAATATTCCAACCTATTCTCCATCTGATCCATTTGTGAGAATCTACTGATCATAGGAGATTATTTTGACATGGATTATGAGATTCTGTTAAAAGGGTTCTTTGCATAGTTCTAGATAATAAGCACTTTTGGTTTTTTAAGGAGCAAATTGGTGGTTTTGTGATGGATCATTTTAATGTATGGAATGTTAAAGAAAATCCACATTATGTTATAATTCCAAAACTCTTTATATGACCATAATATATTTTTGCACTTGCATATATAACATGGTATTCTGACAATCTTCAGTTCATAAACTGGACTTCAGATGTCCTTCAATGCTCATGTAGGGCTGGGTGATATATATCAATATTTATATTGATATTGTGATATAAACAGAAGACAATATTGGCTGAAGCATTATTATTCATATCCAGTTTATAAAGTTTATATTTAAATAACGTTTATTCTCCTTCGCTCTGCTCTGCCTCTGCTTCTCCTCTGTTCTGCTCCCCTCTGTCCCCACTCTTCTCACGTCCACACCATGGATTTCTATTGTAGTTTTTTTTTACTTTGTGTTTTTCTCACCTCATATAGTATTGTATAGTGTTCATTGGCATTCAGCTAAAGTACATTGAGATATAATTTTTTGCCCATAACCCCCAGCCCATATCACCTGCATTTTGGATGTCCCTTAATGTTCTTAAACTGGACTTTATATGTCCATTGACATTGGTAACCTGAATTTTGGATTATCCTTTATATTCCTAAACTAGGACTTTAAATGTCTAGAACTATAAAACTGATTTTAGGCATTCATGGACGCTTGTGTCATGGATGAAGGGATAAACCATTGATGGTCATTTGATTTCAATTTCACTGGTTTACAGGATGTCCTTGGCAGAGATTTGCTGTCCAACCTGCCTCTTAGTCGTGCTCTGGAGCTGAAGACTAAATGTTCATTTTAAAAGATGGTAGTAAAGAGTAAGAAACCATATGAGAAAGTCTATTTAAGATGAATTAACATTTAGTTATGAAACAGCAAAAATAGTCACACAAAGGATTGCAATCTAATTCTGATTTTTTTAAAAAATGATTAAGTTTTAGATGATTAAGCTTTGTGTCACACATTTCCAGGCACTTTGATTCAATATCTCTGCTCTTTACGGGTTTGAGAGGTGCTATTAACACTTATAACAGCTGTAGCTGTGGTGCAAGACTAAAGAAGCAAAGTTCATATGAAAAGATACACGTGGCAGCAAACATTTGGACTAAAGGTGAAATTGGGCAAATGATTTTTAAGCCATTGTTTTTGGTGGTACAATGTGTGACCACACATGTCTAGACCTGACATTTACTTCTCTTATACTATCCTTCTCACTGCTGATTGAAAACATTCAAACTGAAATGAAACAATCTGGGAGTTTTCTGTATCCGCTCCCTCTGAATGTCGAGACAAGCCAGGGCTCTTTTATAGCACACTGGTGAGCATCTGAGCTTTAATACTTTGGGTTGCCGCCTGCTCCCCAATTCCCAGCATGCTTTGAAACATGTAAGTCCCTCTTTCAATCGCTTCCCCGGGCCCGGGCGAGCGTTGGAGATTGGCCGCGGTGGCGGAAGAAGAGAAAACGCTGGCGGCTGGATGTGAGGAAATTGTCACGGGAGGGATCGGATCGACCCAGCTTTTCTACCCGAAAGAGATGGGGAAAAAAAAAACCACGAAAGAAAACGAGGCGACAAAACAACACCACTATATTTAACTAAATCTCTGGCTTACTGCAGAAAGCTCATGATAATGAGATCCTCTTAACAAGCTGGGCCATGGCATTACAGGCCGAGCCACGGTGGGAGCCAGCGCAAAAGATGGCAGAAGACAACAGTATCAACACACACATCCTCTATCTTTCACAATAGTTGTAGAGGAACAGGTTTTAATGGTCCTGCCTTGCAGTGAACACACCTTTTTTTCTTCAATCACTAATCAATTAGCATCCCGCCATTTTTAACCCTCTTCTTTTTTCCTTTGCAGCTCTTTGAAACAAAGAGTGAAGCTCTAACTTCTGATTCATCTTACATTTGTTCTTGTCGGGAGAGCAACACATAAATATGATAAGACGTAGAGTAGAAGCAACAGGCAAAATGTAGAAAACGGAGCTATATCTATAAAACATTATGACTATACAACAAATGTACAGAATAAACATGTGACCCTTGTTAAATTAAAGTACATATGATTAAAGCCTAATAATGGTTTGTACTTATAACAAATGTTAAAAGGTTGAAAACAAGTGGCTCCTTAATACCATCTACATTTGATTTCAACATTTTTATTCAAATCCCAGCTGAGCAAACACTGCAAAACAAGGCATTTGCAAGACCACACGTCTCATAACCCAAAACATGTATTATCTGAGGCCGTAAGAAAAGAAGGTTACAGCTGCAAGAATTGAAAAACATCTCAAAGTAATTACAAATCAGCCATTCCACTATCAACAATGTTTTCAAACATGGAGAACATTTAAAACAACAACCAACGTGGCCAATCAGGCCATCCTAGGAAGTTCAGCTCAAGAGCAGACAGCAAGACGCATATACAGTGTCATCACAGGACCTATAGTTCTCATCATATTTGATATCAAAGTACAGCATATATCACGATAAAGAGACCAAAACAAGTTTTATTTTACGGGGGAAACGCTTATTAACAAAAAGACATCAGAGCAACACTTACGTTTGGCAGAAAACACCTAGACAAAGACCAGGACTTGTCATAGTTTGAAGCAGCATTGCAGCGGCAGGTCTTGGCGTGCTCTCCATCATAGAGACCACTATAAAATCTTTATTGTTTCAGAGCATGTTTGAGAAAATATGAGACCATCTCATTAAAACCTGAAACTGACGTTGCAAAAAGACAATGACCTAAAACATTCTAGTAAACTCACCAAAGAAAGCTTCAGAAGAATGAAGTGTTATAGAATTGCCAAGTCAAAGCTCAGATCTTCATCCTACTGAGATGTTGTACAATGATCTGAAATGGTCAATACCAAAAAACTTGTGTCCAAAAAATTACAGCTTTAAAGAAAAAGGAACAAATCTTTCAATAGAAGTCCATAGATTTAATTTATTAAATCAATTTGGAGCATTTCAGTGTCCATTGTGTGTCCATTTATCATGAAATTGCAACACAACCTAAAGAAATACCAGATTCATATTATGGCAAAAATGGCAAAAAAGGAAATGTTTTTTTTTTTTTCTGTGAGAGTGATGATTAAATTCTGTAATTATAGAATTAAAAAGTGTTGTAAAAAGTTAAAAAGAACTCCAGAATTGTACATGTTTATTTCTTCTGAGATGACCTTTGGTTGAGGATGTTAGTCCAGATCAGGTTCTGGCCCATGCTGACTAAAACCCAGCTTTGGTTCACATAATGAGCTTACAGGCTCTCCTCAGCTGAATGAATGTGATTCTCTCCCTCCACTGCTCTGCAGCCCTAAAAATAGACTGATCTTCCATGGGTTCCTTGTTGTTTTGCAGAATCTTAATTAGCGATTAGTCTGAATAATTCTCAAACTGCATTGATTCCCCAGTTTTTCTCTTTGTGTTGCTGAGCAGAAGATAGTGTGCTATTTTAATTAAGCAGGGGTCAGAGGTATAAGCACAATAGGGAGATTGATGAGCTGTGGGTGTGCTGTGGATGGGACACCCGTGGATGGGACACCCTTGTCTTCTCAAGCCTTCCCACAGAAGATCCCATAGAGGAGTTCTCCATGGGGGATGGGGTTGCAAGCAGTACTGGGAGTTGGTGATTACTTCTGATGAGACTTTGATAGCTGACAGTGTGTGGTGGAGAAGAGAGAGTGAGAAGAAGGACAGGAAGAGTGATGGATGTCCCACTTTGATATTGAAAGTCCTATCCACTGTGTTGCCTAAAGAACAAACATGTTTGGTTGCCTGAAGAACCATGTTTGGAGAAGAGATTAATAAATGTAATAAAACTTTGCTGCTTTACAGATGCTACTTTCCCCATTTCCTACCCACCGTCACCAGTTTGGTCCACAGTAGGATCTGAGTGGGCCCAAACATTTCAAAACCTTGTCCGACTTGGAGGCCAACCTCAAAAATTTGCCACCTTTTGAAGGTATCTTCCTCTTTTGGAGTTTTTTATTTAGTTTTGGTTCCAGTGTTTCTGTTTTATACTCTTAAAACCTTTTTTTTTGGAAGCCCAAAAAGTTTTTGACACTGAGCAACATTCATTATGGTATTGGACCTTAAATTCTGGAGAGCTGGAAGACCTTTTTCTCCAACCCATCTATCAACAGTTTCTGACTGTTCATCTGGAGGTTTGCACCAGGGCACTCTCTGGGAAGTAATGACAGATATTGTGCTTTTCATCTCCACCCATTACTCAGAATGTACGTGTTTTATCTTTTGTGCTTTTCCACTATTGATGGGTTTGGTACCCTCATTAAATCCCACATCTCCCACGGTATTCTCCATCTAACATCTTTATATTGTTTCACCAATTGGTGAAATGTTCAGTTTAGTATACATGCATAGGTTGGCCTTGCAGCAGTATGTGGTCTCTTGGTGTTAGTAGCATAAAGGATGGGACAATCGTTTTGGAGGACTGTTGTGGTATCAGATTTGTATGGATGGTATGGATTTGTATGGATTGTTTCTCCATGATAAACAATGGTATGAATATGTTGTACACCTCTTCCCTTTAAAAGCGTAGCAAAGGCTGTGGAACAGAACTCACTCCCACTGTTCGTGATGACGAAGCATGGTTTTCCCTCATTCCAGTGATGTTTTTAGGTCAGTTTTCCTAACACGGTATTGAGGTTGCACACTCAGTATTTTTCTTTGCTCACCTCTAAATGAAAAATGCCCAAATTTAATCCCTGGTAGTGAATTGCATACTTGTCTGAAAAACTAAAAGAATCTTATTAGATTGTCTCGGAAACATTGTTAGTCAGCTGTTGAAAACTTCAAAGTAGGGTTGCTGAAAGGCTTCAACAACTGAAGTGGGCTGGATGTGTGTAATTATTTTGTGCAGAGGTGAATAAAAGAGTTTTGCCTTGTTTTCTGGTTATATCTGATTTTATTTTTAATTTAGGTTCATGGTTCTTGAGTTCCATGTAGGCCAAGGTAAATAGAGCTTTCCATTTCCATAGGACACGTACAGGCAAGGGACGTGGTGTTACTGACACATAAAGCACTGGAATTCAATTTTGACTTGGGCCTACAACACATTCCCATGTCTGTTCCAAAAGAAGGGGAAGAATAATCCCATTTTTCGTGTGATCCTAATCGCTAAAGTCCGTTTTTAAAACTTTAACCAGTGCCTTCAGATGATGAAAGACAGGGATGGACTGATATTAAAAAATGGGAGCTCCCGCCTGCCAGAGTGAAGCTGACTGACACGCCACGATAGCGAAATCGAGCAGGTGCGTTCTGGAACATTCCTCTGATATGTACACCGGTCCACTTGTCTTCTTAGCGTACTCCCGTAATAAGCGGCTTCAAAGATCAGTTTGTGCGCTACTACCCCCCTCCCCGCCAAACCAATGATAAGATCTGGAGTACAGAGTCCCTCTTTCCTTTTCATAATGCTCTTTTTCACTCCCCCCACTCCCTTTCTCCCGTGCTCGCTTTCTCCCACTCTTCTGGTTTTCTTAAGAAAATGTCAGTCTAATCGTATCTTAATGCTTTGATAATGGGCTCCTTTTTTACACGGGCAAAGTACAGTCACTTCAGTGTCTTAAAGGACCAGGACGAGGAAAGAAATAATAATAATAAATTATAAAAGATGCCTTGAAATTCAATTTTTTGTTTCAGCTTCTTTTCCTTTGTCAGCTCAGGCCTAGCCGGCTTCGCTTGACCTGACTTGACAGGCCCTTAATTGTTTCACATAAAGACATAGAGAGATCAGACAGACGCTCTATGTATACACTAAAGGAGGCGCGTTTAGCAGAGTCTTTTAGCGTTCTTCAGGGGAAACTAGGACAGTGGGCACAAAAGCAAAATATAAAAAAACATATGGAGGATGGTAGACAGAAAGAAACTGCCATCGTCACGTCTATAATTAAAGTCCTAAATGGACTGAAAGCCAATGAAATTGCAGATATAAAAACGTGATGCTGCACTTTATTAGGCATTTGTTAGTTATATTTAAAGCATTGAAAATGATAAAAGAAATTACCACCAACAATAGAGCAACATTTTAAACACCTGACTGATTCTGTTTTAGTTTACCCTGTCGATGTCCCCTCTCAACAGTTACCCGAGCCAAAAATGAACAAAGAGAACATTAAGTACAGAACAAAAAAATAATTTGAGAATTAACATTAATTTGATATTTCCAACTCTGGAATAACCATCCAGATCATTTCTCACTTGTTCAGTTTAGCTTTCGGTAATGAATGATTCACTATAGATAAAGGTTGTTGATCCACTGCTTCATGGACTTTGTGTTACATTGAGATATTGCTGCTGTTGTTCCACACTTGCGCATGATCACTAATGGATGGATGCCAGTGTTTCATGGTGCTCCTCTGTCTGTTTTACCTCCCAAGGACAACATCAGACTGCTGATTTGACAGTGATTTGATCAATAATTTATGGGGGATTTTAACAAAAGGATGATGAAGAAAGAGCTGGACTCAAAGTGGGCGAGACAACATTCACAAAAGAGTATCGTTGTGTAACCTGAGTCATATACTGCAGTGAATTACAGTTTCTACCAGAAGGGGGAGCCCATGAGCAGAAAAGAAAATTCTCCCATAAAGCTGCTTTAAGACGTTCCACTGCACTCAGACGTGGATAACTTTTTAATCATGATCATTTCTTGCCATTTGTTCTTTGGACACTTTTACAAAGTTGAAAGAAGTAACATTTATTTGACTTTAGAATTCAGAGATTGGCTGATCTATGCACCTCCAGCTGTGCCATACATTTCCTATTAGTGGGAAGCACTCATACTACACAGTAATGCTCCTTCATCAGGCCATTTGTTAGAGTGCAGGGATGTGTGTGTGTGTGTGTGTGTGTGTGTGTGTGTGTGTGTGTGTGTGTGTGTGTGTGTGTGTGTGTGTGTATGTGTGTGTGTGTGTGTGTGTGTGTGTACTGGTACACGCAGAAGAGTGTGCAAAGCCTTGGTGTGTGAAACCGCAGGTGCACATCCAGCTGCTAGGCCTATGGGATAGCATTGCACCCCACCCCTCCCCCCCCTCCTCCACCCCCTGTCCCGTCACTCAAAATGACAGGCAGGCCAGGCTGGAGGTGTGCAGAGGCTGCCGTCAGCCGCCATCACAATCATCCTCTTTAACGATGGAGGTGTGTGTATGTGTGTGAGTGTGTCTCGGCAAGCAGAGCAACTCGGAAACAGTAATGAGGAATTTGACATCATTGTATTATTAGCCATTAGGGAGCCGCTGTGTGTCTGGATGGGGAGAAAGTGTCTCTGGGCTTTTTTTTATTCTGTATGGCAGCCAGAGAGGCAAGCCTTAAGGGTTTTACCCCAATGCCCCAAAGCTCTGCTCTCATATGCCCATAGCACTCGTAACAGGGGGACACTGCTGTCAAATTAAACAGAGAGGGTGTTGTCGATATCATCCTGCGTTCCACAACAAGTGGACCAATATTTCAGTGCTATCAAGGAGATGTTAATCCATAAACACCTCTTGGTCGAAACATGGTAAGATGCCAACAACATGAACAACACAAAGCATCCAGGATTCATGCTAAGGCATGCATAGAATAGCTAACCAATATACCCCACTAGTGGGTGCTGTGGGCAGCTGTCGACAAGTCAGTAGCAGGAGAGGAGGTGCAGCGTCTGGCTCAGGAGTGTGCCAGTAACAACCTTTCACTGAATATGCAAAGACTAAAGAGCTCAGTGTGGACTTACATCAGTCCAAGAGAGACCATGTACACATCCCAATCTGTGTCAATGGAGATGACGTGGAGTGTTTGTCCAGTGTCAAATTTCTATGCATATTCATCTCCAAGGAACTCATCTTGCCCTGTAACACCTCTGTGTAGAACGTGAACACTTATGTCCTCTGATACAGCCGAACGCTGTACTACTGAGCATTTGCTTATAAACTGTATGACTGCACCGATGATTAGAATTAGAATTAGAATAGTGGGTGCTACGGACAGCTGTGCACAAGTCAGCAACAGTGCCTGAATACATTACATAATGAAATGTGGTATGAAATCCAATCCCAATCCTCTGTCCTGAATGACTCCCCAAGGACCCTAAGGCAGTTATTGCATATTGACTATCACTGACGACGTATATACAGAACCTCCATTCAATAACTTTGTCAAATCAATACCAGAAACAGAGGGAAGTAAGATCACGATCAGGATGCATGATCCAGGATTAAACTCCACATCAGCATGGTTAGACCCCACATGCTTAGCTCACCTTTTGCCTGAAGCCACTTGAAACTGTATCTGTTTCTATTGACCTGAATCAGTTTAATTTAACATCTGAAGCCTGACGGAGTTCTGAGCATAATCTGAACTTTGCACAGAAAAAAATACACTGATCTTGTATCCTCGTTGTCCATTTTACAGCTCCACTTTCCGTACAGGAGCACTTTGTAGTTCTAGAATTATAGGCGATAGTCCATCTGTTTCACTGCATATTTGTTACCCTCATTTCACCCTGTTTTTCAATGGTCAGTAATGTCCGGTGAGCACTGATGAATCACTAGAGGATGATCAACACAAGCAGAAAGAGGTGAGCTTTTGTCTCTGACTTTACATTTCCAAGATGGACAAACTAGGTTGAAGTGTCTAACAGAGTGGACAGTGAGTGGACACAGTGTTGAAACACTCCAGCAACACCGCTGTGCCTGATCCACTCATATCGGTGCAGCACACACTAACACACCACCAATATGTCAGTGTCACTGCAGTGCTGAGAGTGACCCACCACCCACCTGCTCTGTGGTGGTCCTGTGGGGTCCTGACCATTGAAGAATAGGGTGTTATAAAACCTATTACAAAACTTATATAGTGAGTGGAGCTGATAAAATGGACAGTTCATGTAGAAACAAGGGGGTGGTCATAATGCAGAGCTTTTAATTGTACATACCAATAAAATACAAAACCTTTATTGTCTCATAACCCAGTGACTCGTCTCTATAGACTTTCTAGCAAACCGAGACCACAAACAGACCCCGATCAGCATCAGTGTAGTTGTGGTGGAGCATGTGATCAAGTTTCTAAAGAACCATATCTCTGAAGACCTAATGTACCATTAACAATTCCATGCTGGACACTGCATAAGGATAAGGACAGCTCACCTATCTCCTTAGATACGGGTGTATGAGAGAGTTTATTTCCGAATTGTATCCCTGTCTGCTACTCCGGTTTCACTGTCTCTGGAAGGAAGGCTCTCCAGTGGGTCATGTGAACTGGTTTCCAGCTCTCCCAGAATGCTACCAAAGTTCCTATAGTCAGTAAAATGTGTTCACAAATGTAAGAGCAGCAAACACTGACATGCCAAAAGTCATGGAACATGACCGTGTGTAACAGCTTGGTTATACCCACACCTGTATAGGCTGTGAGGTGTTATCTTGCAAGTGATGTTGGTCAGCATGCCATTGGCAAGGTGAGATGAATTATTGGAATTCAAGTGAAGCATGATAGTAAGTGCCAGATGGATGGGACATTCCATTTCCAAAGTAGAAGAGCATTTAACATTCCTCTATCCACTGTGTCACATGTGTCTATAATGCCAGGAATACATTAGAGAAGGCATTAGCACCCAGAGTGAACAACAGGTTATGATCATGACCCGCAGTCCACATAACAGTCCACATCTAGATTCAATGCAGTGTTCTTTAGATTCCATTGGACATGGCAAAAGGGACACAATAACCAGTCCCTGTTCCATGACATTTGGGCTTGCGGTTTAGGGTTACGACTAAAGAACCCTTTAATTTACAAATGTGGAACGTTCTGAAGTGAAATTATGATGCAGTTTGCAAACAAATGCTTCCAGCATTTAAATGTCTGACTAAATGCTGCTGATTTTATGCTTTACATTAATGTATGGAATATATAAATAGCTTAAATAGCCTAATCATGTTATTACCTACTTATTAATTGATTAAAAGTCAAACTATCGCTAATTCATGCTTCTCCACATCATCCAGGCCTCACAGGAACTCTTATCTGGTGATACAGTCTTCAAAACATCCTCAACACTTGTCATTTGCTTCTTTCAGTCATGCAGAGGGATTTGAGGCTTTGATTGCACTGGTGCTGTGCCAAAGCTAGTGCTTCATTTCTAAAGCTGGTTCATACGATGTTGCTTTATGCTTAAAACATTCCCGCCTAACATAATACCAGCTGGCTTGGAAGATCCCCACCCCCTTAATGAGTTGGTTAGCATGGTGTTCGGAACACAGCGGATTTTGGTGTTTATTTCCTCAAACAGAGGGCCGCCCCATTATTGTGCAGTTTCACAGTTTCCGACGGCCTCTTTGATTTCAGCTAATGGAGCCCCACCAGGATGCACAATATAGAGGCCGTTCATCTGCTCTAATTCCACAACATCTTTAAAGAGCTGTGCATGGAGCCACAGAAGGAGACATAGAAGCTCACAATGATGGCAAAATGTGGCTCAACTCACGGCTTTGGCACAGCTATTATGAACCCCAGAGGTAACATATAGGATCTTTGTTTGAACCCAGTTTCACTATCCGTTAGGTAAATAAACCCTATAAGTGATCTAGAAGCACCGACTTTAAAGGAATTTCCTAAAACTCTCAACTGAATATTTTTCAAGATAATCTCTATCTGCTGTATCGATTCAGTTAACACAATCACTTTTATATGTTTGATGCTTTGTCTGCTGCCAAAAATCACCCGGGAACATTTCAGGATGTATCTGTCCAAAGCTAGCCTGGCAAACTTTAGTCTTGCCCTTATTTATTTACCTTTCAGCTCCTTTGAACATGCTGTATGTTCATGTTCATTTAAGGACTGCTGGAGACCTCTTTACATATTGTGCAATCTGGTCTTGAGCTGAACTAGAGCTGGACTGACCCAGTTGCTTCATTTAAAAATGGTTAACAGCCAGTGGAACGACTGAACACTTTTTTAAATCCCTTTCCAGACTCAGCTACATCTACAGCTTTCTTCCCGAAAGGCCTAACAGAGCTGAACATGGTGATACCCCTCACTTCAACAATCAAGAGCAAATATGAATGCAATAATAAATGTGTGGGGTGTTTAAAAGTTTTAGGAAACAACTATAAAACTACAACCTAAAAATATTTTGAAACACTTAACATCCTAAAAATCCCAGTAGGCATGCCAACAAATGTTCAGCTGAATAATTTTGGTTGCATCCCTAGTTGAGTTATATTAACTCCATCTCTCAGTTTTGTTGTCCATGTATTTAAATATGAACACTGAGTGTCCTTGTTTATTCAAATGTCTATAAAAAAAATGCTCATTGGCTTCTGTTATAAACATTCTTTTCAGATTGGCATCTAAAATTCCTTCATCATAAATATAAACAAGGTGCTACAGATGCTGGAGAGTGATTTTATCGTCTAAGAGAGAAAAAATTATATTTCAGGTTTGAAAGGTTGTAAACATCTCTAAGGCTAACTTATTAGCATGGCAAACTAAGACAGGCACTACAGTTTTCCAGGACATTCTGTGAATTAATTGATGGTAAATTCTATATTTGGGTAAACAGATTAACAGAACTGATGTGGGCTGTTTGTGGATAAAACAATGGGAACTACATGATGACATGTTTCACTAGGATATATATTTTTAATGAGGACAGCTCTCGTAATGGCGTCCTGTTCATGCCACCATGTCCAAGTGTCAGGATAGTGCCTGAGCACTTGCTAAAACTGGACAGTGGGTTTATTTTTAGAGTTGGCATGAGAAGTGAGAGCCAAAAGATAAAAAAAGGAAAAAGTTGAGAGCTTCACAAGTAGGTCACCTCGGATGCTGGCTCATGCTGCTGCTAGTTCACAGTTACAGTTCTCTAGCAAAACTCGCCCAAGCTGCACCAATTACCCCACAGTCCACTGTTGTTACAATCACAATCTAAACTTCTTAGTAGACTAAGTCCCTGATTTTCTCTGGCCTTGAGTCCAGGTTTCAGGTCATCCCTCTTCTAACTACAGAATTTCATATTATTAAAAGACTACTACTACTACTGCTACTACTACTACTACTATTTCTTCTACTACTACTACTACTACTAATAATAATAATAATAATAATAATAATAATAATAATACTTCTACTACTACTACTTCTACTACTACTACTACTACTACTACTACTAATAATAATAATAATAATAATAATAATAATAATAATAATAATAATAATAATAATAATAAAAATAAGGTTAGGTTATTAGTTTATAAGTTCTTATGTTTAATATTTCAATAATAGGTCTGATGAAAGTATATTATGTAGCTCTGGCTCAAGTACTTTATTTGGTCTATCTCAACTCAACTGAACTAACTCAACTGATTGAACAATCCAGATGCACCAAACTTAGGTCTGAACTCAAGTTACAGTTGAAATCTGGTCATTTAGTTTAAACTATTGTAAAGTTATAAAAAGTAATATTCCCAGTGGTGGTGAAGGTCTCTGAAGACATTCCAGCTTTTTACCTATATTGTTACATTACAACCTGTATTTAAATATTGTTTTTTTAGATTTGGGACAAACACAACAACAGAAAATTGGCATGTGCATATGTATACACCTCCTCTGCTATGAAGCCTCTAAATATGTCTGGGGCAACCAATGACCTTCAGAAGTCACATGTTTAGTGAAATGAACTCCACCTATGTGCAATCTATGTGTCACATGTATATACGCACCTTTTCTGAAAGGTCCCAGAGGCTGCAACACCATTAAGCTAGAGGCACCACTCACCATACAACACCATGAAGACCAAGGTGATCTCCAAACAAGTCAAGGACAAAATTGTTGAGAAGTACATGTCAGGGTTGGGTTATTAAAAATATCCAAACCTCTGATGATCCCCTGGAATACCATCAAATCCATTATCATCAAATGGATGATGGTATCACAACAAAACAAACAAGACAGGACCCCCCACCAAAGCTCTTACATTGGGCAAGGTGGGCATTAATCAGACAGGCAGCACATAGACCAAAGGTAACCCTGAAGGAGCTGCAGAGTCTGCAGTATCTATCCACACAATAACCCATAGCTACACTCCATAGAGCTGAGCTTTATGGAAGAGTGACCAGAAAAAAAGCCTTTACTTACAGACTAACATAAATGTTGGCATAAAACCAACACATCACTTTTCTGTTGTTTAGTCCTGTTTGTTGTTTGCTTTAAAAAAATCTAATCTTCAAAGTTGTAAACATGTTCTGAAAACGAAATGATGCCAACCCTCAAATAATCATTAATTCCAGGTTGTGAGGCAGCAAAACATAAAAAAATGCCAAGGGGTGAATACATTTGCAAGGCACTGTGAGGTAAGATAAGTTTAAATCATGACTGGTGAGGGTCTGAGGGCTTGATTTACATTAAGAACAAGAGGATGGAGTGATTTTGTCACAGTCATATAAGCTCCGAAATACTTTTATTGTATGCATAAATGGCAGGATGGCAAGCAGCCATTGTATCTCCAATATTATAACTGTACGTGCTGCAGTTAGCATTCCTATGGATCTGCAACAGCAAACTATCAAAGCATCACAGAAATAAGAACGAATAAATTGGCTCAGTTCTCTGTTCGGCCGCTGTCGAGTCACGGCACATACGTTTGTGAAGCTAGTTTCATTCCAGTAGTGTCTCCTCCACTTCCAAGAGCCTAGAGCCACACCAGGTGTCCCAGCAATTAGTCCCCCGTGAGATTGATGAGATCGGGCAGGGCTGATGGAATCACCGCCATCGCCTTACATCTGGACGGCTGTGCGTTTATTTGCAGCACGGCAGAGATCAGCAAGCTGCCTCACGACGGGAGCGGCGAGGCTTGGGGAGCACCTTGTTTTTTGAACTGCGACAGGTAAACAGACTAATTGTTTCCAGGGGCCCCATCATGGCCTGTGTTTTTTTTCTTTTCCTTTTTGGTGTGTGCATGTGTGAGTCTGTGTGTGTTTTTGTGCAGCCGTCGTCGCCCGGGCCGTTCACGGAACAGACGACGGCGTCATCTGCAGCGCTGAAGGCGCGTCAAAAGCAGAGCCAGTAATTTGGGCTGATGAATGACAAGCAGGGGGTTGGGGGGGGGACTCCTGTTAGATAGTCGGCGCACTCATTAGAAAACACATTTTCAGATGTCAGTGAGCTCGGCTCTTTTCTTTCTCCTTTCTTTCCCCTTTTTTCCACTAGAAGGAAGGAAATAAACGACTAGCACTGGAATATTGCAATGTCATACGAAGGAGCAGAAGGAACTCAAGCCTCGATTGAATTGTCTGCTGAAGCCTGGCTGTGTTTTTGAACACTGACAGCCATCTGTGAGGGTTCCTTTCCGCTCTGGCTAATGAGCAGCTTGTCGCTGAGGCTCAGTCTTCGCTGGCCCGTCCCAGGAGAGGCTCCACAGATGCCGGCCTCTCCGCAAAACTCCTGCAGAGGCCTGCCTACCGCCTTGCAAAACAACACAACTCCCACCAACATGAACATAAACAACACTCTGCATTCTCCACAGCCGCAGTACAGTCCCTTAGCATTAGAATGTATGAGGACACATCAAGCTTTCATCAAAACAGGTCAAAAAGGGAATTTTAAACCAACATCTAAGGCACCTGTGACTTTTTACACCGTTTTTGATGAATGCCTTATGGTTCCTCACATATGACAGCCAGAACAATACACTGCAGCAGTGTCCTTAAGGACAAGCCTATACATGGAAACACCTGGATAAACATTCATTAAAAACATCACTAAAATTGACTTTTTAAAGTAATCCATATGTAAATGTTCTCCTTACTTTTACCATTTACCAAAAGCATACTTTACAATGGCATTGTTCTTCAGCATTGGCATGCATGTGGATGCATCAAGCTTTCATCAACAACAGGGCAAAAAATGATGTTCAATCTAATAAGAAAGGCACTTGGTGCTTTTTTGCACTTATGAAGGTCAAAATAATAGACTTTGGACTCTTCATAACCACATCAGTGTCCCTCAGCATTAGCCTGTATGAAGTTACATGAAGATAATCACGTCATAATAAAATGAACCTGAAGAATTTTATATCATGTACATGATTTTCACATACTATACATTATGATTTAGAAAAAGCACCAATCCACTGGTGAGGTTATTTTGTCAACTGCACAAGAACCAACTACAAAACAGCAGTGCTGAAGATTTTCCATTTCAAAAGGAATTAAAAAGGGACTCAATGGACAGAAACTACCAGCAGAAGTTTCAGTGGCAGAAATTTCACATTCTACACTGACTGTTATGTTTAGGGGTAGGTTAGATTGATTGTAGCTTAGTTTATGTTATGATAATGTTAAACTGAACTTACCCTTAATATGAACTCCACACTATGTTCACAATTCAGACATGGTAAAGGTAAGACTTACGACTTAGATGTAGGTTTTCTGGTTCACGTCTAGAGTAGAGGTTAGGATTAGGTAGGGTCTAGGTTAGGTTTAGGTTACACTGGTTGCTTCGGGATATTCACTGTTCAAATTGATTTATTTTTATATTAGGGTTGCTAACATTCTCAAATGGAAAGAAGGAGTAGGGGTTCCAAAGGGCTCGATATTAAGGATAATGAATGAAGACTATAAAGGCTAATTTAAAACTATACCCATAGTATAATTTTATTTAGGCGTCCTCATGCGCACCTCAAGATCTGCAAGACTCCAGAAGCTTTCTTTAAATAATAAGTTCACTTCCTGGGTCTTTTTGGTTTCGATTGCTGTGATCTTCAGAGCAGCTCTACTCAAATAATTAGGTTCTAGTACTGAAGTCATCACTAGTGAGCTAGAGCTAGTGAACAGAAAGAATAAACAGCTGGACTGAATGTAATGTTGGGAGTCTTGCCCAGGGCAAATGAAATATGATGTGCTTGTCTGGATGGGCAATGCAACCTTAGTCTGCTGCAGAGAAGGTAGCAGCTTACAATAAACCCTCCTACACCAACCACATTCATATTTCTGCAACTTTAATCTTCACACATGAACAGCAGAAAACACACCTAAACTGGCCACAACGGCACATTTAAATGAAGTTAACACACGTTACAGTCCCTCCACCTTTTTACCTGTTTTTGATAAACACTTCTTCCTTTGCATATGAACACAGATCTTTATCTCCCTGCATAGGTATGTGTGAGGACACAGAGATAGTAAAGAAATGATGTTATGAACAGAAACAGTGGGTGTGTGAGTGTGTTTAGTTTGTAAGTATTTTTTTTGGTTCAGGTTTGAGAGCATAGAGACCTGAATTATTAAAGACACCGTCTGTGTCTGTGTGCTGATGCATTCATAAACAGAGAGAAGTGAATTTACCACAGCCTTTTCCTTAATGGCCCGTTTTCATGAAAAGCTTATGAATGTAATATATTGTGCATGAATGGTATATCAGCCAGAAAAGGAAATGTTTCATAACTGTTAATGAAATGCAATTACAGTGTTTCAGCTTCAAAATAGAATAAGAAATGAACTGGTTCACTTTTTGGTTTCCAGCAGTAATATTACACATGTTATGGAAGAGTTCTGATTTCAGTAATTAAGTACTAAATTAACATGTTAGTCACAATGTTACTTTGCTAGTTTGGGTTAAAGAATTAAACATTTGAATCATCAATGAATAAATATGTGATTATAAACTAGTTTATATTAAGACATACAGCATTACATTGATTGTCCATTTCAGTAAAATGATGATGATGATGATGATGATTATTATTATTATTATTATTATTATTATTATTATTATTAATAATAATAATAATAATAATAATAATAATAAATCACCTCTTTTAGAGTGCCACTGTTCTATACAGTTTGATTCTCATTTGTTCTAGATCAAACTGTATTGAAACATTTGAATCATCAATAAATAAATACATGATTTTAAATTTGTTTATATTAAGACATACATCATTACATTGACTGTCCATTTCAATAAAAATGATTATTAATAATAATAATAATAATAATAATAATAATAATAATAATAAAAAATCACCTCTTTTAGAGTGTCACTGTGTTATTTGTACACTGTATTTGTTCTAGATCAGATTGTATGGAACACTGAATGATTAAGTGTTTGTTTGAGAACCAAACCTGGAAAAGATCAAAACACCACTCCACTTTCTAGACCTCAACCATGATTAAAATATGGCACTTTATTGTGCTAGAACATAATTTTCTAAAACTTCATCATGATATGTGCTAGAACATTGTGATTAAGGAAGTGGGTGCTAATCTATGGCATGTTATTCATTAAATGAATTGTCTAGAACATTATAGTCTCGATCTCCATTTCCTGCTCCAGCCAGAGGTCACAGAAGCAAACCCACGCTTGAATAAAAGTACAAATATTCTGTTTTGAAAAATGTAAGTAGATATTTAAGTAAAATGTAAAAGTACCTGCTCCAAAATATACTGAAAGTAATAAGTATTTATTTAATTATTTAAATGCTACTAATTTATTAATTTTAAACAATTTATCAAGAAACCAGTGTTGCTGTTAGTGTTCAGATTTGGAAACCTGTTTCTTAGACACCTGAAAACTCCAGCATTCCCACCACACAGGACTCACTTATTAAACTCTACTGAACTGATAAAACAGACGTTAAGCTGATATTTATCAATATGAATCAATATTAAACACTTGGCATGTAGAGATGCCTTGTATAGAGTTCAAGAAGTGTATCAGTAGTAAAACTGCAGATTGGTATCAGTTTAACTGGCTGTCACATTTGGCAAACTAATTTATGAGGAAGAGATCTGCTGCATGAAGCAATGTTTGATTCAGTTCCTGTATCTGATCTCCTGAGATACACCTCTGATATCAGCAATCATCTGAGCTACAGAGAGGCATGAGACAGTGTTTTCTAAACGTTATGATACAGAAGAAAAGGTTTCGATACAAACGCACAAAGCACCATCAAAGTTTCATGAAAATCATTCTGGAATTACAGAACTGAAGTTCAGCTCAAACCAAAGCGAGTAAAATAAGTAAAATGGTCAGATGTTCCTTGTGAAATGTATGGAGACAGAAATACTTCTTTACTTTACTAGAAGTCTTTACAATTCTTCAGTTCCCACCGCTGGCTCTTACACAGTACCTTCAAATGCAGGACTCATTGGCGTAGAACATCATTTACTAGAACTTTATCATGATTGACAGGTTGGGTACTAATTTATGGATGATAACTCATAGGATGGATCTTCTAGATCCTCATTTTCTACACGTACACTGTGACTAAACAAACCATCTAAAGTGTATCTCTCAGAATCAGTACAACACATTTGTCTGTACATTTGACTTGAGCGCAGTCAGAAGACGAACAAGAGAATTAGATGTTTGTTGAAATTAAGGTATTATTGAATTTTTACCAACGCTGACTTTCCTGACTGTGAGGACGTGCTTGAATTCATAGAGTTCTCTATCTGTGACTGTGTTGTGTTTGGGGTTTTCTGTGGTAACCTCTTTAACATCATAATAAAATCCATTATCTCATGTGGGAAGGTGAATTCAGCGAGTGGCACAAAATAAACAAATAAATAGTCATTTTGCCGAGCTCTGGATCACACCACCCTGAGATCAACAGCCATGCAAATATGAACGAGAAAGAAAATACAGATTCAACTTTCCCTAATTATTCCATATCAGCAGATTCGCCAGGAATTCAATTTAGTTCTTCTTCTTAAAAATGGGGAAAGAGTTTTCTCTCTCCCCTTATGATCATCCGAGCTCGAGCGCTGCTGTTTAGGAATTCGCTGCATTTTGATCTAATCACAAAATCAAAATATTCATGGGGACACAATGATATCTCTCAGTAGCAGGCAGTCAGCCATTAATTTTGAAATTCGGGTAATTTGTTAGTGCTTATCGGAGGCGGAAAACGCCCTACCTCCGTGTGAGGAACGTGGCTGAGAGTGCGAGTGGGGGGGCTGTAGAACAGAGAGAGAATGATTTACAATAGGAGCGCTGCGATTTGAAGCAGGGATTCAATTACGCTGTATGTTTAATTTTGCTCTCCGAGATCTCCAGTTAAAAAGTCTATTAAAGCACTGGCTCCCCTGATGCTAAACATATCTGTTATCGGCATGTAGAGGAAATTTGAGAACTTCTCTGCTGAACAGCTCTGCCCGTGATGTACCGGCATGATCCTGAAAGGATTTTTTCTTCCTTTTTTTGGAACGAAGTTCAGTGATAACTCACTTCTCAGTGCGCTGCTCTCAGGGTTGGCGCTACACCTTCCAAAACAGTAGGGTGGAAAACATAACATGTTCTTGAACAGGACATTTCCCAGTCAACCAGTGGAGTGAGTTTTAACCCTGCTGGGTTCACTGGGTTACTCAGATACCACACTTTGCAAGATCACAAGTTGGAAGAAAAGTTTGGGGTCTCTCGTCTAATAATGAAGCTTCTGATTGGTTCTTCCATGAGTTTGAGGTCGCTTGTCTAAAATGAAGATTTTGATTGGTTCTTCCATGAGTTTGAGGTGTCTTGTCTAAAATGAAGATTTTGATTGGTTCTTCCACGAGTTTGAGGTCTCTCATCTAAAATGAAGATTTTGATTGGTTCTTCCATGAGTTTGAGGTCTCTCATCTAAAATATAGATTTTGATTGGTTCTTCCATGAGTTTCTTGGTTTCTTCCATGAATTTCCTTGGTACTGTCTTATGTACAAATCTGTACTGAATTTTCTTTCTAGTGTTTTGTTTGTTAGTGCCCCTCTCCCAAATGAAGAGTTTTAATGCCTCCATCCCATCTAGATATTTTTAGATTTTGATTGGTTCGTTCATTAGTATGAAAATCTGTAAATAAATCTTTGTTTGGCATTTTAAATCAAATGGGAAATACATCGTTCAGATTCACAGGACTCTGCAGTGAGTTTCTGATGCATGCTCAAGCTTTTAAACCTCTTCTCAAGCCTTGGTCTGCTACATTTCTTTGTCTTTTAGAACAAAGAAGCATCAGTATCGTGAGTAAGAACAGAGCAGATAAGAAAATAAAAGTGTGACCACACGAGAAATACCAACTAACGAGCACAGAGGGACAGCTTTGTCTTGCCGGTAGATGCTCTGTGAATCCTAACACCCAGAGCTGCTAAGCGGAGGTCGGCTCAGAGCTCAGATCGTAGCCTGATAAGCTGCACACGGATCAATACGGGCCCTGTAAAGGTTAAATGATGCTCAGTAGCGTGTTGTTATTGCACTGCGTGAGTCAGTCCAATTGATATGGACACTAACACACTCCCAGTCTTCAAGTCATCCATTGTGAGTGTGTCTCATTTGGGCAGAAACTCATAGTTGCATATATGTTGTAGGTTAACAGTTAAGAACAGGTGTTTACACTGTATATCTTTGACCTTAATTATCATTCTTTATTATATGACCACAAGTGCATTTTGAAAGCTTTCCACTGAATAGATTTGACACACTGTTTACAGAAATGCATCCAACATTTAACTACAGATGTAACAAAAACATGATTACATTTTTTTAAACTTAAAATATCCTGTGCATTGTTTATTGGCTTTTATTTATTGTGCTTCAGGGGGAAAAAACTCTGCTTTTATGACTGGCTTATGGCACTGCATCAGCCCACAGGAGCCACATAACATAACATCATTTTGATTCTATCAAAAATAAATCTGTGATTATTTTTTTAATCTTGGGTCTTTATGGATAGTGTTGCTGTCCTCTCTGTTTTGTCTCAGCATGTCTACTGGATGAAGAGTTTCTTCATCTTCAGATAACATTGACGAAAAATGGTTACTGAATAAACAATCTTTATTTATTTATGTGCTTGTTGGTTTTAGTTTATCCATATGTATTAAATATCAAATCATTTATCTAATGTTTATATCTGCAGTTGATTGTCCCACCCTGTGCTTGGTGGTCTGAGGCCCTCCAAGGTCCCAGGAAGTCATAGGTCATTATGTAGACACTAGTCCCACTGTAGTCCATCGCTGATTACAATAAACGGGTGCCATTTTAAAGCCATCATAGTCTGTTAATACCGACATCATGCTACTGACCGTCTCTTTTTCTCGAAGGGTGGGACTCTGCCTGCAAACACCCACCATCTTGAGCTTTATGAGAAAATAAATATGTTCAGCAGTTTCCATAAGTCAGCCATCACAGTTAAATAAAGGCTCTTTCACACTGAGTAGAACGTTCTGTACTCAAAAGAACGAATGCGATTTTAATGCAGTGGAACCTTCACACCAGGTCCAATCCATTTCCCCCTCCTTTACGGGTACTTATTAGTGCGGGAAACTACAGTTCATGGCTCTTTGGACACGAACATGTTACAGGCCTCCGATGGGGTCTGTATTTTTACGGAAAAAAGTACAGAACAAAGCGTGAGCTGTTGTATGTCAGCAGGCAGGCGCTGATCTCATTTATTAACAGAAAATCGTGTAAATACACATTCATTTTCCATTTCAGTATCACAACAAATATTGTTCCATAACATGTGTACTTTTAAACCTTTTTACCAATTTGACCATCTTTACTTAAATAAATAAATAAAATGTCTATCTTACAGTGCTACTTCACTCCAGTCTAGTCCAGTTCTATCTTTTAACTCAGTTTTAATTTTACAGCTTTAAGAATGAAATATATATGCAGCACATTCAATGCTGTAACTACCTGCTAAGCTCAACTACTTAAACTGGTAAGAACATTACAGATTTAAGGATAAACCTCAATAAATATTCTACAAACATCAAATTGAACAATATAACAGATACCCTTCTGGATCTGGTTCTGGAGCCACACCAAACCAATTAAAACACGTGGAGGTCCGCCATCTTTATCCCATACATACTGAGGTGAATTCAGCTCACCTGACACAACTAGCCTCCTTCAGCAACTTTAGCAAACAAACCCTCTGTCACAAATGTTACTACACCTCACACAAAATGTGATTCCACGAACTTAAAAGCACTTCAGATCGACAGACTCATGTCGCCAACCTGTATTTTACAGAAAAAAAGAACAGAACAAAGCTTAGGTTGCTGTCAGCCAGCAGGCAGCCTCTGATCTGAGCTCTCCACCGACCACACCCAGCACTCACCTCAAGAGCCACTCCCTCTGCTGGTGGACCACAAAAAATACACTCACAAACCTGAACTCAAATACAGCATATGAAGATGGGACCTTCCTTATGAAGAACAACAACAAACAAACATAATTCCTCCATTTGCGGGTATCACAACCAGACTATGCTCCTAGAAAACTTACAAAACGGGCTCCTCCACCATATTTATAGTCAGCGTTTTGTGTTCTGCTGTGAACACGATCAGCTGTTCTGCCGTTGTCTTTTTTAGTGTGGTCTGCAACCATGATAATGGAGCTCTGATTGGTCAGCCTGATTTGAACACTTCTGACATTGTGGAAAATTGGTCTCTGACAAAAAATGAAACGGCGTCGCAGTCTGTCAGCTTCGGACTCAACGTGAAAGACATTAATATTTTCTGTCCATAAAAATCGTGTGAAAGGGCCTTAAGGTTTAACTAAAAGCAACTATGTTGAATAAAGTCAAGGCCATGTTAAAATGACAACCTTGAAATTGTAATCTCTCTCTCTCTCTCTCTCTCTCTCTCTCTCTCTCTCGCTCTCTCTCTAAGAAACAATGTGCGTAGGTCTGAGATCAGGACATCCTCTTGGAAATGTACACGAAGAAAATCTATTGAACTTTGGAGCAGAACCAGAAGCAGCTTATGGCCACAACTTCCCCTGTGTGTGCAAGAAGAGAGAAAGACATTGCTGTGAGGATTTGACTGCATTCAGCCACAAGAGCATTAGTGAGGTCAAATTCTGATGTTGGCTAATCACTTCAGTATCACACAAATGCCACTGTGACTTATCCCAAATTGGATGGCGCTCCATCACACTAGAGAACACAGCTCCAGTTCCACTGTTCTTCAGCCCAGTGATGGGGAGCTTTATACCCTTCTAGCCAAGGCTTGGCACTGAACCTGGTGACCTCAGGCTCATTTGCAGCTGCTCCAAAGTGTCTCATTCTATTGGCAATGCTTTTATAAAAGCTGTGTGCTACATTCACACAGCTGTGTCACTACTTCAGAGCGGTGTTGGATGTATGGCGTATGTTGGAGTTATGTGTGATTGAGAATGTATGCAAATCAACCTCTGCATTCTGCTGCTTTTTGCTGAGGATGCCTGTGTTGCTGAGGTACTTGTCTCTTCTTGAGGATTAGTAACACCCTGAATTACATAAGTGAGCTAATGAGCAACATACTCCCACACACACTTGATATATACACACTCTTACAGGCTGGAATCCCTGCAGAGGCATCCAGCCTGTTCCCATTCCACCAATCGGACCTGCTGTTATGAGAGAGAGAGAGAGAGAGAGAGAGAGAGAGAGAGAGAGAGAGAGAGAGAGGAGCATCAAACACACAGGAATCCAGCAATATAAGTGTGTAGCTGTCTTGAGCAAAATTCAAACGTCTAGAGAAACATTAACAGCAATTGAATATTACATGATAACTAGCTGACAGCATTAGTATAGAAAGGCCATAGCTGCCCATTAACCTTTCAGCTTGCTGAGAAACCTTTGAATGTGTCCTCCTGACCCTATGAAGCCCATGTCAGGAATTGCCAAAACAGCTCCAGGGCTACCGTTCCTTATGAAAGAGAATGTAATAAACCTAGACTTTGTACACATTAAGGTTCATTGAGGGTTATTGATGGGGTTACAGGGTTGTAGATGCAACCTTTCAAATTTAAGACCACATTTCCTTCCCCAAAGTGGCTCCATAACATTTTATTTTTATTTCAGTATTTGACGTGGAACCATGAAACCAGCCTTGAGTTAGTTGGTGTGTTATACCAGTATTTTCCAGAATGTCTCTTCTCATTCACATTTACACAAATACACAAGGGTGTTGTCATTGCTTCAGTTTCTTTATGTTTGTACAGTTGTTGCTATAAAGTTTTATCCTTTAACTTATTTTTTTCAAAAAGTTTGCTTATTTTGCTACCCTTACTGTCACCATCACCAGTTCTTTGTTGTTCTATAATTACAGACTCTAGGACTTTCTCTGCATACATTGTTATTGTCCTTCAACTCTCATTTTCAGTGGTCTGGACCCCACACACCCACCAGAGAGGTTATAATATTTGGTCATTAGTAGGTCATTCTCATTATTGCATTGACACTGACATGGTAGTGTGTTAATGTGCATTGTGCTGGTACATGTGGATCAGACACATCAGTGCTCCTGGAGTGCTCAAACAGTGTCCAGTGACCGTCCACGCTACCAACTTGAAGATGTAAAGTCAGAGACAGCATCTCATCGGTTCTGTAATGTTTAGGTTGTTTATCCTCTAGTCCTCTATTATGCTCACAGCCACTGCTGGTTGGATATTTCTGGTTGGTGGGCTGCTCTCAGTCCAGCAGTGACACTGAGAGGTTTAAACACTCCATCACCATGTCAGTGTCACAACAGTGCTGAGAATGACCGCCAACCCACACCAACCACCTCCAGCAGGACCAATACCTGCTCTGTTGTGGTCCTGTGGGGTGGACAGGGTATGCAGAAAAAAGGAGATGAATTATAGTCTGTAATTATAGCACTTCAGAGTGACATCTAGAGCAGAAATGAGGGGTCATAATGTTGTGGGTGATCAGTGTAACCACCTTTTTGAAACATCCAGCCCTCCTTAGAGCTGCACCTCCATGGCAGGCCTCAATATCTTCAGTAAGCATTTCAATAGAGAGAACTGCTTGTGTTCCTTCTATTGTTGCAATGAGCTTAGTATTTGTAATGAGAGAATATTAATTCTCTTGTGAATGTCAAATATTTAGATTTACCTACTAATTAAAACAGCAGCTTTGAATCCTTATCATGCAAGTTATATTACTTTTAATGTGAACAATTATGATTTATGAAAGACACGTTTCCCATAAAGCACTGTTTTTTTTATTATTATATTTTAGGACGACTTTATCACAACTAGCTACTAATTAACAGAAATCACAACATTAACTATTACATAGGTAGCTTGTTAATTAATGGTCTAAGATGCAATTGAATTACAGATGCACACCCCAATTTACCAACCAACTTCTCTTAATCCTGCATGATTTCTAGAGGGATTTAGAATGCGAAAGCTCAGGCTTATCAGCTTAATGAGGTGCTAATTGGTGCTTTCACCAAAGGCCGCGTTCTCTAAGCGCCGAGATGAGCCTATCCAGGGCTGTTTATGCCGTGGTGGTGCATTCTGGTAGGTCACCCCACAACCAGGGGCGCAATGCTGCTCTCCTGCACGGCCGGAGAAGAGATAAACACCCTGCTACCCAAAATCCCCAAACATCTAAAGATTCAGCTTTCTAATTACTGACAGGCAAAGATGTTGTGTGCAGTTTAAAGGGGGAGAAGGACAAAAGAAGGCAGCAGCATCAAGCAGATATGTCAGACTAGTCCAACAGAGTGATCTAAGATGATACAGGTTTGAAATGTTGGAACTGTATGTGTGGAGGCAAAAAAAGATAGATAAAGGGACCAGCGGCAACAGAATATATATTATGTCTATGATTAGAAAATTCACCAACATGAATGGTGATAATGGAAGACAAGACTAGGAAACCATGTAACTCTACTAAGAAACACACGCACACACACACACACACACACACACACACACACACACACACACACACACACACACACACACACACACACACACACATTCACAAATAAAAACCAAGATAGCCTGGTTGTTCCATAATTCTACAAAAATATTCCATGGACAGAAGAGACAAAGTGGGAATCCTTTAGCACATATGTGTAAAACAGAACAGCAACACCGTGATTGCTCATCATAACTGTGAAGCTACAGAGGAGCCTCAGGAGTTTTAGGCAGGTTTATGCCTCAGGGTCTGGACGCCTGGCGATCATTAACAGAACAGTGATGTGGGAATGTGGGAGTTGTAGATATTATTCTCAGCTACAGGAAATATTTGGTGAAGGTTATTGCTCCTAAATGTGATCAGGCTCTTAAATTCAAGCATTAACTTTCCTAATGTTAGAGCATTTCTATTAGCCTGATCATCCCAAATTATTTACACAGATTACAGAGCAGCTACAGGTTCAAACCATAGAGAACTGGAGTCTACTGACAGCAGTGATATGTGGTCAAACAGTATAACTGTTTTGTTCATTTGTTATTAGTTATACTGTGTGACTTAGACAATAATTCCCATGTTCACACACACTCTCACACACACTCACTAATGTAATTTATTCCATTTTGTGGCAATTTGGGCCTTTCAGTTGCTTTTGTTGCATTTGAAGCTGAAAAGAAATTGGTCAGGAGCAACCTGAGGGTCATCAAAGAACAGACACCGCCACCCTCGTCTGCTCTGATTTAAACTCACGTGCTCCCAAATTCCCACCAAGTCACTCTCAGGCCTTCAAAAACCTAAAGGAGGCTTCCCTCTCTGTTCTCTCTCGACTCACTCATGAACAGATATAGCACTCGTCTTGCGGTACCTCAGAGATTCACAGAATTGTGCTCCATGCTGATTAGCAATGCTCACACTAAAGATATACAAACAGCTTGTACCTCGGAGGATAAGTGTATGGCCCCATTCTATAAGTGACTTGGTTGTATCATTTCCAGCTTAAGGGAATCAGGGGGTCGACGTGCATGCTTTCTGATTAAGAATGTAATAAATCCTGTTATACACTTACAGCAGAACGGCTGAGAAACTACTTTCATTATTGGGTGGGGACTTTGAGGAGTGCTAGTAATGGGCTCTGTTGGGTAATGGAGCGCCATGTGATTAATATATAATGTCTCATGTTGGTTATCTTTGTGCAGGAGCTTTTTAACATCATATGGCCAAGATATTCTTCTGTAATGTCATGGTTGTGGCAGCGGAATCAAGAAATACTTACAATTTCTGAAATATGTTTTCACATGCTGACTTGAATCTCAGTTCATGAGCAACTCAGGGCCATACAGTTGCTCAGACCAAAGAAATGGTATCCACGACTCTCTCTGGAGTCAATGCTCCATCCCAACCCAACAGTTTGTTTTTATCAGCAGCAATATTCAGAGGGGTGGGAGGTTGATGCCATATTCTCTAGGACCAAATGATTTCTTAACACTAAACTGTATATTAATGAAAAAATTAAAAAATATATATTGTTAAAAGATTCTTATTTTATGTCATATTGTACATTAATTGTGCAGAATGTGACTTTTTCTTTATTACTATTGATCAGTTTACTTTATAGATCATGACAAACAGAAATCTAAATTCTCTAACATTACACTAATTAAATGACTAAATAGCTAATCATAGTATCAGTTTTAAAACCAAAACCTCGAACAAATTGAAAGTACATAAAGTAAACTGTTACATTTTTTTCATAAAACTATCAAAAACCTTTCTCATAGTATTAATTTTTTTAGATGAACCAGTATGTTTGTTAAGTTGAGTTATCATTCCTGTTGTATTTAAACTCTGTGTATATGGTGGTAATGTTCTTTATTTAATGACTAGTTTTGTTTGGAAACAAAGTTAAAATCTTAAACACAAAATCGTTCACTGAGGATTCGCCATGAGTACTTCAGTAGCTGAACTGAAGGCCTTGCCAGGTAACGTTCAAACATTAGGTAGTGTCAGTATTAGGATTAAGCAGTGACAGTTCAATCCACAAATAATGCTTTGATTTCCTCACATTTCTGTCAGAAAATAATGCTGTTCTAGGACTTCTGAATGTCCAAAATATGTACTTGACAATGCACATATCGTGTGATAATTGTTAAGTCCTATTTGTTCCTAAAGTCCTAAATATCAGGCTGCTCTATGCCAGGACTTTTTAATGAAGTGAGTCTGTGAAGCTGTTATATATCAAACTGGTAACATATATGTGTATTTAAGGTTGAAATATCTAGAAAGTATTTTACAAGTTGGCACTAAACCGCCACAAGTGGTATATTTTATGCAGTTCGATTGAATTAATTGATTATAAACAAACACTGCTTATTCATATCAGCAAGACAATAAGTGGAAATAAATGTTCCTTTAGACAAATTAGACTGAATGAATATATGTTTTACAGTGAATCCACACCGTGAGACATTTGCAGTGCATTTCAATACAAATGTTCAAAATGTTCATAGTGAAAGGACAAAGTTAGTAACCCCTTATACTTTCTTGAATATCAGATTTCACAGAAATATATGAATTATTTCTTTTGAATTATGTTACAATGTTTATTTGCATCATTTATGGCAGTGTACACTTTAATGAATTCCTTGTGTTAACACTCCCCTGCACCTCTGAAAGGACTCGTTACTTGATTAAGTGGTGTTTTGCTAGAACAGAAAGTTCTAAAATATGTAGGGCAGGGGTGCCTCCAGGACCAGCATAGAGAAACACTGGTTTATTGCATATTTGCATATATATATATATATATATATATATATATATATATATATATATATATATATATATATATATATATATACTTCTATAAATATGTAAACCTACAAGTTAGTCTGGCTTTGGTCTGCTTTAGAGAACACAACTTCACAACTGTTTTTTATTTTATGTAATACCTAGGAAAAAATGCCCATAGAAGACGAATGTAGTGTAGGTCCAAGATGAAACACTTCTGGTAAGCTTGCATGGTAGCAGCAACTCAGTGAGAGAGAAAGAACCTTTAAAAAAGTCCTGAAAACCTTACATCATTTTTTGTAGAATGTGTCCTGTGTTCTGTGGAAAATCCTAACCCACTTGGTTCAATATACTTCAATTGTTTAATAAAGCCAGTGAGGCTATGTCTGTGTGGGCAACACTTGTACACAACTAAACCGACATAATCTCCAATAACTGCGCTGTAGTTCACTGAAACGTTTTGAAATGATCAAAGTGTGCAGCCAAAGAAGCGCGTGTTTACGGAGCTTGAAAGTGCACTAACGGCACGTCGAGACTTTTTGTACCGTAATTACAATTACGCCCGCCGCTGACAGCCTTTATTCTCGGCACAAGCAGAAAGTCGACGCTGTGTTGATCTCGCCAGCTAACACAAACAGTGTATCGGATTTTTTGCCAATCTCCCACGATCCCGGGCAAGACTTCACCAGGTGAGTCTGCATCAACGAGGCAGGCTGCAGAAAACGAAGAGCGTGGGCAATTAGACAAATTAACAGACATTTTCAAAATGCCTTGCTCAGAAAAAATGGCGCCTAGGTTCAAAAGAAAGGACCATCCGTCCTGGAGGGATTTTTTTCCCTCTGTCTCTCTGTGTTTTTTTTTTGTTCGCCAGCAATTGCTTAAATCCTAAAATAAGTGCTGCAATCTTCTGGCACAGACGCACTGTAATGCTTTAAAAACAATTTAGCAACTGTCATCGCTGTAATTACAGTAACTAATTACCGTCCTCAGCAAACAAATAGCTTAACATAATACGCAGGCCCAATCAATTTTGAAGAAATGCAAATTCTAGAAGCAGAAAGGGAGGGAGTGAGGAGGGGGGGGATGCCTTTTTTTGGCAAACCTGAAAAGGGAATCCAGGGAAATAATGCACCTTTGTTTTATCTAATAATACAATTCCTAGAATATCATATCATAAATATTTGGTATCTGCTCTTATCAGCACATTTGCATTCGTAGCCTATCAACCGGCAAGTCAAGGCCAGATAGCGGCAGATCGTTTCACACCATACACACATTAATGAGTCAACCTGGGGTTGATATCATATTTGGCTCGAACTTTACCGCCAGAACGAGAGGTCATTTTTCTCCCGAGTTAAGCTTCATCTCGGAACTGTCTTTAAGTTTTTTTTTTTCCCTCCGTCTCTCATTTGATGTGATTCGACTCTGATTCATTTTTTTACACCAAGCCTCAAAAAGAGATTATTTCTTCTTCCTGTCCTCCAAATGCAGCACGGTATCGGCGCTGCCGATTATCGCCTTTGTTGTGAAACATTCCGCAACTGCTTGTTGCCACCTTTACCCCATCGGAAGTGAGAAAGGGTAAAGGAAGGAGAGGAAGAAGGGTGGAGCAGAACATGCGGCCCTTTCAGGATTTTGTAGCAGGGCCTCCGTCACTTAACACACGTGTGCAACAGTTTTCCGGAGGGCCAAATTAAAGTAATTGTTTGATAACATTTTCAAAAAGGTATTCCACAATAACAATTTCATGGTGCATTGCTGAGTGTAATTATAAATCTGACGCCCCCTCCCCACCACCTTTTCCCCCCGCCCGAAATGGCCAAGAGAACGCGAGGTCAAGTGAAGAATCTGTCAAATGCTAGTCTCATTAGCGCACTCTGTTTTTTATCTGTTAATTATTTCTCCCTTGCTCCGAACTGCTGCGCTGGCCGAGGAGCTCGCCTCGCGCCCGCTTCGCACTCCAATCAGCCTCTCTCCAAAAACTGGCTCTCTTGCAAATACCTTCCTAGTCTCTCTTTTCCCCACCTTCTCGTAGACACTACAGCCGCGATGTGACAAAACGCACGTGATCTCTCTTTGATGTCGCTGGTAATCAAAGAATAACAAAAGCGACTTCTCTCCATTTTTCCTACCTGTTTCTGGCAGTTGTATTCGCTATCGCTCCCCTGCAATTAAATGGAAAGGAGACATACTGAAATAAATAAGTAAACAGGAATAGCAGATTGCAAAATGCATAGCAAAGCAAGGTTCTGCAAGCGAATACAGTACACGTAGCCTCGCGCCAGCTGCTTTATTAAAAATCCTCACACTGTAGCTTCATCTTACTAGTGTACAGTTAGAGACTGGAGTTCATCTGTTGATGCACAGTTTGCCATGTTCTGGTCCTTCATGGATGGTAATTTTATATCCACAGAGTGGCTTGTGGTTGGATATTTTTGGAGGGTTTGGTTATTTTTGGGGTCAGTGGTTCATCACCTACATCGAGGACCTATAAATCGGCAGAGATGCTCACAAATCAAATCTCAAGTCCAGTGTGGAGTCTCTGGGGAGTGTTTCTGAGTTGAGTCTTGAGTCTCTGAGGTCCAAGTCTGAATTAAGTCTTACATTTCTGAGGTACAAGTCTTTGTCTACTCTCAAGTCACTGGAGAGCAAGTCTGAGCCTCGAGTCTTTACGGTATGAGTCCAACCCTGTCTTGTGTCATTGGGATGAAAGTTTGAGACTAAAGTCTTAAAAATACTGAATCTGCATGACTGTAGCACACCTAAAATAATAAATGCTGTATTCATATACAATGTTAAATTAGGTCACGTTACAATAGCTTATCTCTGAAACCTGGTGTTTCAAATGAAGTGGCCCTTAAGCGGAAGTGCAAAGTGTTTCTAATAATATGACCAGGCCGTTGTTGCGGAATCCTTCTCAGAATGGCTATCAATTAAGAAGTCTTTGTACTGCATATGGAATGCAAGTAGTATAGGTCAGTGGTGCTCTCCTAATCGCACCTCATTGCCGTCCATCCTGGACTGTTTGTAGAAGTGAACAGATATACAATTATGGAAATGCATGCCCTGTGAATGGCCTGTCTTATCTGTAGATGAGGAAAGGCCTGAAACCGAAAAGCCTAGAGGTTCACGTTTGCCAAGGTTCAAGGTCTGCTGATCTGCCGGAGGCCAATCGCTCTGAACTCTGTTATTGTTCTCTGAATCTATTCTGCCTCTGTTTAAACAGGGGAAGCTGGGAGACAACCCGGTGTGTGCTCTCCCATCTAGAAAGCATATCTGCGAAGAATCACCTCATTTGTCCCATCCTGTTTAGAAGGTCTTTATTGGACTCAGGTGCGTATAGCAAAGGAGATAGTGTCTATAAGTACACAGTGCCATCATAACTTTAATATTCAGTTTAAAAAGCACTAACCTTCACAGACCTGGTTGTGGGTCTATATTTCCAATTCTAACTTCGGTGTCATACTAGAAAAACATTTTCCTGTCTTTTCATTGGTTCACGTGTAATTATACACTGATACACTAATAAGCCCAGTAAACAAAAACATCAATGTGTGTATCAGAAGATTACCAAAATAGCTGAATATACTGTTGGTATTAATAAATGCCAGCTGTGCTCTTATGACAACTGGGGCATGGACTGTATTAGCAATGATTATTGAAATGTCACCAACCTTCATATAAAATAATATATAAAATATAGAGGTAACAATACTAAAATAGTATTATGGTATGCCTGTGATATCTCAGGGATCCTGAAACTTTATTCGTGGTAAATGTAATGATTGACATACTGCATGAAAGTCGCATTACAATATTAGAGGTGAGTAGATACAACATTGGGGAAAACTATTGAAAGGAGGCTCTAGTACCCTGTTGGGCCACCACTAGCTTGGATACAGTTGGCATGGAGGCATACAGGTTCTATACGGCACCATGCATCACATCTGTCCACAGATGCAGCTGAGCCTGTAGATCCTGCACACTCCATAGCTGAAGCTGCCATTCTAGCTCATCCCATAAATTCTTGATTGGCAAGAAGTCTGTCAACTGGGCAGGCCAAGGAAGTGTTGCAGTCTTGCAGAGACATCCCTGGGAAACCCTTTGCTGTGTGTAAGCTGGAATATTGGTCCTACTAAAAATATATCCTCACACATATCGCAACACTGTCCTCATATCACTCGACTGGGGTGTCCGACTGTCATATCACTGGCTCCCATAATACACCAGTAGTTAGGTCACAGTGTTGCTCCATAGCGAAGGCAGGATTGCAGCATCCTCAAACCTGACCGTGATCAGATCCCAAATGGAACCTAGATTAGCTCCTGAAGAAAATATGGTTCCTGTCCAGAGCAGCCCTGCTTTCTTGTCGATGACACCACAACAAACAAAGGCGACATGGCTGTATTCTTATGGTAAGACAATTAGAATAATTGGAAACCGAAATTCCTTTTCATCTACATGACCATCCTGCACTATTGCAGTGTAACAGAGTTAAAATGACATCATTCATACATGTATTTGGTACCTAAAATCACAATATTAATGTACTAAGAAGGCAAAAACAAAGATATTTATAATTGTAATATTTTAGGTTTCCTAGTCTTACTGTAATGTCACTGCAGACCATGTGCCTCTGCTTTCACTGCATCTCCATCAGATGTAAGCAAAAGCCTGTGTTTCCACATTTGCAAAGTGAAGATTAATATAATTGAATTTCAGAATAAACAGTGGAAAGCGTACCCTTGTGTCTGACTGTACACTACCCAACAGTAGCATCTGAGAGTCTTCCTACATCTGTAGGAATTTTACACCCTCTTGTGGGTAAGACCCAGTGTCCAATCAGATCACACCTGTAAATATTTATCTGCATCAGACAAAATTGCATGCTGAGTTTTGAATAAATAAAATGAAATAAATATTTAAAGCTTGTGTATCTTTGGCCACATAGTTCAGACAAACACACAGACAATCATCTCTCTTTGCCATATATTGAAACATTTCAAATTAAAATTCTAATTAACAGTTTTTTTCACATCAACGTGTTTGGAAAAGTGATGAACAAAGAACACCTGAAAAATGCGCTCAGGCCATCAACAATGTTTTCTATCCCATTCAACCCAGTAGTTTTAGCAAACATTATCTTACCTAATATAAACTTACCCCAGTCCAATCAACCATTCAGAAAATGACACCCATTGACTAGACGTCTGAAAACGCCTCACATTAAACATGCTTACCATTTTCATCTCAGAACAAAGCCTTCACTGGGATATCTAGTCCTGTGTGGACATCTGGGATGTGCATAAAGAAGCACATTCACCACAAAGAGGTTGATAGAAACTTGCTGTGGGATATAAATAACCAGGACTCTTTCAGGTAACGGCAGGTTATCCCAACAAAATAAAATGCAGAAATGAATCTACTGTCACTAGTTAAGTGTTGGTCTATTACAAACAAGCATGCTAGAAGCTGACCTTCACTGGCTGTTAGCCAAATAGCACGCTTAAATGTTGCTTAATAAAATTTGTCTTGCACATTTGCTTATTTTCAATTACAAAAGCAATATTCATCAATCAGCAATACCATTAAAACCACCTGCCTTGTGTAGGTCCCCCTCGCTCCACCAAAAGAGCTCTGACCCACCAAACCATGAAGTCCACAAGACCTCTGAAGGTCTTCTTTTTGGATCTGTGTCCAATAATTATTATTAGCAAGAGATTGAAGCCATGTTCCTGGAGGACAATAGCCACTATAGTCACCAATGGGCCTTGGGTGTCTATGATCATATGGATTGTTCACTTGCTGTCTAATGTAACCCACCCATGGATGGACAGGTGGTCATCAGATCATGAATGTTATTTAGTTCGATGAAGCTGTGAGTGGTTTTAATGTTATGGTAATCTGTGTTTACTGATTTGTTACTGACTATAACAATTTAAATGTGTAGTAACCCTTTGCTTTTTTTTTTTTTCTTTCCCATGTACTGAGATGCCCTCTTCTGGGTGATCTACCCTGATGTCACCCAACCCAGCTACCCCAAAACCCTCTGACACTATCCTCATCTGGGTTTCTTGCATTGACTCACTCATCCCACATCAGAAACTCCACTGCCGCCTATGAATGTTTAACCTGCATGAACTTCCATATTAACCCTGAGCCTGCAACCTACACTCACTCACATAACTCAGTCGCTATCCGGTGTGGACCAGAGGAGGGTGGGTTCTCCTCTTGAGCCTTGGTTCCTCTCAAGGTTTATTCCTGCTGGCCTGAGAGAGTTTTTCCTTGCCACTGTTGCCCGCTGGCTTGCTCAAAAAAAAGGCTTGGACCCAGATTTCTGCAAAGCAACACCTTCATTCTAAAACACACTAAATAAACTTTGATTGATTGATTGATTGATTGGTTCATTGATTGATTGATTGATCAAATGTGGCCTCTTGCCTCTAAGATTGAAGTTCTCTACTCTTACCTTTTTCCTCACACACTAAAGCAGCCTCTGCAGTGAACTAAGGCAGATTGTAATGCCTATATTCTGGTTCTCTCTCTCTCTCTCTCTCTCTCTCTCTCTCTCTCTCTCTCTCTCTCTCTCTCGCTCTCTCTCACTCTCTCTGATGAAGAGTATGATTTATGCACTCAGTAGATCTGATGGCAGGTCAGGCACGGGTTTCTGATTTCTCGCAGTGCATTAATACACAGCTGTGTTAAGCTGTTTGCTTTAAATCCCACAAAAAGAGAGGCAGCCAGGTCTAATAAGGCCGCTGCGCATCTCTTTCCTCATCAATCAAAGCCCCATCAGAGACCCCACCACCCCCCTTTTCCTCTTTCCCTACTTTCACATACTGTATGCAAATCATCCTCCAGCATTTTTCCCCATTTGACTAAGCAGGTGGGATATTTGCTGTGGGGACTGAGCAGACATGCATTGCCCACTGAGTCGCCCATGTGTCACCAACCTCTCCCAGGTCTTCTAATTAATTTCCTCCAGCTATACATAAACATTTATTCCAGAGATAGAGACCAATAAAGCTCATATCATGTAAAAATCACCTTGCTTTTTTAGAAAAACACAATGTTTTGTGTGGAAGCACAATGCAGGCCAGCCCATCAGAACAAAGGTCATTTGCATATGCCACATTTACAAGAGCCATATTTTCTATTTTCCTTGCATTTGCCCCTGTATTCCACATATTATATTTATGTGGCATTATGACCCAACAGCATTATTATTCTTTATAACTAATGAATCGTTTATTTTTACAAAGCCAGAGAGGCCAGGTGGAGATGGTTTGGACATTTGTTGAGGAAGTATAGTGGCTATATTGGACAAAGAATGTTGGAGATGGAGCTGGCGGGCAGAAGGAGAAGAGGAAGACCTCAGAGAAGGTTTATTGATGTAGTGAATGTGGACATGGAGACGGTTGGTGTAACAAAAGAGGAGGCCAGGGATAGGGCAAGATGGAGGCAGATGATCTGCTGTGGTGACCCCTAAAGGGAGCAGCTGAAAGAAGAAGAACAATCTTTCATTTTTATATTATTATATTTCTAATTTACTCTTTAGTAGTACAGTAGTAGTTTAGTAGTTCAGTGCCTTATTGCATCACCAAATGTCTCTTCAGCCATGAACTGCTGCCCTTCCATTCTCATGTAAATTGCTATTATACATCTTAGAAGTACATTTTGTTCCCTCAGCAGTTATCCAGCAGTTGTTCCCTCAGCAAGGTATTCAGGCCCAGAGACAGCTAAGAAGCCCCAAACCAGAATACTCCTTCCACCATGCTTCATGGGTGGAATGAAGTTTTGGTGTTGAGTGCCGTGATCTATGTTTATCCAAACATAGCAAGGTATATTGTTTCCCAGAAGCCTTGAGAAACTTCCAGGTGGTCTTCCAGTTGGACACATGAACAAACCTCTTTGCTATTTCTAGTCTTCTGTTGGTGTTTTACTGTTACCCTTGTTTTTTCTTTTTCAACTCCTTTCACCTGGTCTTTAAAGGATGACCATTTCTAGAAACAATTTGCAGACTCTAATTCTAAATGGGGTTAAACAGACTGTTTTGGGCATTGTTCTCTGAAGTAAACAACTATGTAAACAACTTCTGGGGCTGTCCTGTATAAGGTGTCATTGAATGTCATGAATGGCTGTGTGTGTAAATATGTTGTTTTTACGTGACATAATACAAGCAGAACTAAAAATAACCCAAAGACAGGATATCATAATAAACTACACTGCTTTCACTGTATTTGATAAATTGTCAGCAAGTAATCCAGCTCGGAAAACAGCTCAAATTCTTTTGTTTCTAAGTGAATTAAATCCCAGTTTAAATGCCAAAGGAGATTCCAGTGCATGTTTACTGCTCTGTCCACATGTTCTGTGTAGACTCTGACTGATGGAGAGGGGGTGGGGCTAATGACATTAGTGACCCAGATACTGGGTTCAAAGGAAATGAGAAGAGTGGGGCAGCTTTTCTCTTTTCTTTCTTCACTCAATGTTAAAATTTCAGAATAAAAGTCCTGTGAAGGGATAATACTGATGCATATATAAAGGATATTCAGGTTGTTTGTTTTATTTTATTGTATTTGGACCACTGTCAAGTATTTTGCACAATGTATTATTATAAATATCCTTGTCCATCTAATCATTACAAGTAACTCATCAAACCTATTGCATTTTCAGCTCAAAAACATTCTAGATTCTCGAGATTGATTGTATTGTGTGGAAGATGATCATGCAAAAATGAATTCTGATTATTTTTAGTTCATAAAACCCACAGATGATCGGCCTACAGGTCGTGAGGATGGAGGGGTTTGAATGGCTAATGTGAAAACTCCCGCCATACGTGGACGGCTAATCTGAAAACTCCTGCCACACATTCAGAGCAGTGACAGAAGAAGATGTAGGTGATAAGCCTCAGTAATGAAAGTGGATGCCAAAGAATGGAGACAGTTTGTAATGAAGAGAGTGCGCATGGAGGGAAGGGTGCGGATGGGGGAGTGTTTAAAAGAAGTTCAAGAAAAGAGATAAAGGCTTGGAACGATGCTATCTGGCGGATTGAAGAAAGCACTCGGGCGACCGACGAACACTTCCAATCACTTAATCAGCACGGCTCCACCCAACCCCATCCCTGTCTTCCATCATATGCTATTTCCCCACTCCAAATAGTCCATTTTGTGCGTGTGTGGGTGGGTGGGTGAGAGAGAGAGGGAGAGATGAGGGGCACAGAGAGGATGATGGTTTATGGTTCTGATACAGATAACACTTAAATCAGAAGATGGATTGCAAGCTTTTATCAAAGTGCCAATCCAAATGACCTTATCACAATTCAATTAAAATATTAAGTGACCTTTCATTTCTGAAACGGGGGCATGCCATTCACTTGGATGTCACCACCTACCCCACTGATGGGGCATTATTTACCACATGCATTAGAGAGATATAGGATGTTTATGTAGGGGTTATCTCGGGGCTTTCCAGCTCAGTCCAACTTTGAAGGGGAAGTTTACCAACTTTTCAAAATTGCATAGTTTCTAAGTCGAACTGTGACCAATAAATGGGTGTGTGTTCTAGACTGTAGACATAACGGGCCCATATCATGGAAAAACAACATATAATACACTGGATGCCCAAATATGAAACTAAGCTGCAAAGTCGTTTGTGATGCCAACACCAACATATACAAATCCACCAACATGACCTCACATAGAAACATCCATGTGCACTAGGCTGATTGTTCCAGTCTAATAATATGACCTATTTGTGATCAGATGTTTTATTTTAAAGGTACGTACCATGTGTAAAAGAGAAATGTAACAATACTAAACATGGTGAATCCCCAAACGCTATCCCACCCATCTTTACGGCACAAAAAAATACAAATACATTTGACTTGAAAACCTGCAGTGACTGTTTCAACAAAGCACTGGCCCTCTGAAGTGCACTTGCCCATTCCTGTACTCAAAGAAAAATTAAAAATCAGCACAAGGACAGGGCCTTCTAGTCCCTAACAGTGCTTTAAGTCCTGTAGCTCTCCTCCAAGTCCACACTCAGGTCATCAACCTACAGTGCTTGAATCCCCAAGAGAGCCAAGGCTTAAAGCATTCAAGTGGCACAGACTAATGTATGTTTGTGGGCATGAAATAATGAATGTAACTCTTATTATTAATAGGTATTTTAGAACACTGCTCTGATCTTTAAATCATTGTTTAGGAACCCACATACTGGGATTGGTCGCAGCTGCAATTGGACACTGCTGAGTCCACTTTCTAATGGTCCTTGCTGAAGGGTGCAAAGAGGATACCCTGGATGACAATGTTTTAGGATATATTTTGGAGAGTGCATCTCCAAATGGCCAACCACCATCTCAGCACAGGCGCTTAGCAGGACATTGGCCACTCCTGAGCGGAGATCAGTGTTTTGGCTGGACTGCCGCATGAGCAGTTGTAGAAGTCAGAGAGGCCGGAGGAACCCCTCTGAGAGAGAGGCCAACCATGCACCTTCTCCACATGGTCTGAGAGGGATGCGCTCTTATGGGTGAGGAGTGGGGAGTTAATGGCTTGCATCACAGTCTATTTATTAACATGTAGCCTATTAAGCTGCATGGAACCAACAGTCCAAGCCTGGCATTTCTCAATAGTCTATTCTTAGGAATTACTCCTCCAGTTGTCATGGATTTTTTTGCACAAACATCTTTGGATATGTAGAAGCCAGTTTAAGAGGTTAAGCAAAGCATTATTACTCCTAAGACTACAGTCTAAGACTAAAAACTACAGCACCATTTACTACATATTCAATATAAGTGACATACTTATTTACAATCAAAAAGCAATTTCATAGGATCACTTGTACTCCAACTCATCCATGTAATTAGGACAATCCATAAAATCATGGAGATGGCAGATATGGGTGAGCATCAGAACTATCAACCATCAGAATGGGGGGAAATGTAATAACAGTGTAATAACAATGTGTCAGAAGGGCTGGTTTGAGTAGTCCTAGTATTGTAAGAGAACAGTCTCTACAGTTTTCTTAAAATGATGTAAAAGAAAAGTGGAAGTTCTGCAGATGGAAACACCTTCAAGATTAAGGAGATCCATAAGATGTTGGAATCCATACCACCAATGACTAAGGCTGTTTTGAGAGCAAAATAATGCCCTACCATGTATTGGTATATGTTCTTAATTAAAGTGCTCTGTGAGTGCAAATTTCATTGCACAGATACAAGGGCACCAGTGAGCCACCACACCATGTGGGAAACTTTCCCAGTCTGGGCAATTATGCTGTGCTACACCAGTCCTTGGGTAAGACTCCTCACACTGCTGTGGCCCAGCTTTGTAATATGAGTAACGTCACTCAGTCACTCAGTCACTCAGTCACTCTAATGCCATAAATGTAATGTATGTACTCATGTATCTTTATATTATATTACACATCAACAGGTTGAACTTTGACATTTCTGTCTTTTCCGATTTATTATGTCTCATAAATAAAGTGTTTCAGCCAAACATGACTAACATCAGTTAGTTATAGCTGTGGTCAGAAATTTGTACTAATCAGTCTAAAGTTAAGCTTTTTGAATGGCTTTCTTAAAGTCCTGACTTCAACTATGTGGCCTGTGCTTAAAAGTCAGGTCTGTGCCAAAAAAACAACTAATTTCTTTGAACTCAGACTCAATTCTGCCAAGAAGACTGACTGGTCAAATATCCAACTAGAATTCTGTAAGAAGCTTGTTTGTTTGTACCTCACCACCACCATCTCCTCTTTGTTCCACTGTACCCTCTCAATCCTCTATCCATTCACAGAGAGAAGTGAAACTGATTTTTTTTTTTTTGGTGTTGGGAACCACTGCACTACAGTGTTCCTGGTACATTCTACACATTCCATCCTGCTGTAGTGCATCCAATAAAACGCCTGAAGCACTTTTGGAACATCTCCTGCAGAATACTCATACACATTCGAGATTTTTTGTGTATTATCCCAGCTTATAATACAGACTCCATTTCAGAATACCTGTTTTTGTGGTGAAATTGCTCTTTCCCTGCATGGACAGCTACTAATGCTAAGTGTTGTTATCGTTCTGAGGTCCAGATGAGTCAGGCAGAACTCGTCTTGAGAAAAATAAATATTGCACTTGACCTTGAATAGGGAGCAGAAAGTGTGTTGACTCCGGCATATTTGATGCAAACTGAGGGTCTTGATCAGGGAGAAAGAAGGTGGAAAACACGCAATAGTGAAGGCAACGGAATTTGATTGTAATGTTCTGCCACTTGATGTTTGTGCTCTTCCATTGACACCAAATGGCGATAACAAATTTGAGGCTCTAATTCCGAATCTGCCGGATTTAGAAATTGACTTTGCACAAGGGAAGACGCAAATTGCGTTTATCAGTTTCCTTCTAGAACTGATTGAGATCCCAGGCAAAAATCCCCAAAGCGAGTGCTGCTAATGCTGAGCTCCCTGGATATCACAAAGCCATATTAATTCCAAACTGTTATTGACCTTCAAGAAACAAAAACCTGAGCATCGCCCATTGAGCCTGATGATATCGCAGACGTCGCTTCCGCCTCAGTCAGCATTCTTCAAACGAACCTTTTTCCTTACGGCGCCTTCATTCGACTCCCCCACCCTCCACTCACAATTTTTCATGTCGCCATATCGCACACTCGTTTCTTGCGCCGCTAAATGTAATTGCAACATTCAACAAGCAGGTTAAGAGGGAGTTGAGGAAATGAATACACACTTTCTTCCTGTTACACATTTACACACAATGTAGATAGTTCCCAACTGTTTTAATAACCCATCTTAGACCTGCGATCTAATCGGTGGGAACAGCACAAGTAATTAAAGTTGAAATTAATTACTGTCTATACTGATATTCTAATAACCGCTTTGGAGGGGCTTCTACTTCGTTTTTTTCCTTTGGAAGGATGAAGTTGATATTTTGTCACTCGTTTTATCTTCGGCAGCGGTGTGCGATTGTCTGTACTTTAAGATTATTCATGTAGCCAGGCACAGCTCAGGAAATGGGAGATAACGAGAGACTGAGAGAGAGAACTTTTCCTCCCCCCCTCCTCCTCAGGCTCTTTCGTTTCTGACCATGGTGCCCCTCTTGACAGCTCTTACCCCCCCTCCCAACCACCATCATCCCCCCCATCCTTTCTTTTAACATTCCTTTATCGTGACAGTGTTTAGAGAGAGATAGAGCTAAGGCAGCCCAGGCCTTCTGACTGCTTTTGATGGAAATTAGACAATCGTTCATTAGCGGGCTAGATAATACCGCTGCCTCCTTTTCCCCTCCCCGCCTGTCTCCCCACACACTCCCTTTGGGATCTCATTTAACACCAGCGGCGACGTTCACCTCGCTGGAAGTGACTCCGGCGCTCAGGTCCCCCCCCGTTCAAGTGTGTCTCTACACAGACAATGCCATTGGAAATGTCAGCCTAAGTAGACAGGAACTGTGTAGTCGAAACCAGCCTGCTATAACAAGCAGAGCCGGATCCTCCCTGTGGGGCCTGCAGATGCCCCGGCCTTCCGTGTCTCCAGTCATGCTCATCAACTGTACCGCACACTTACTGAACAATGGTACACTGTTAAGGTGCATTGGCCAGATACAGATCATCTCAATGCTTATGCTGCCGTCATGTGGATCTATTTTCTGCTTGCAAAGTCAGAATTAGGAAGTTGTTGTCTGTAGTTCATGTGCTTTGCATTTGGTGTGTGTATGAAAAAATAGAAACAGCATTCAAAACTGCAGTGTATATTGCAGTGTATACTGTATACTGCACCCATTATATACCGCATACTGCACTAACACAGACTGCATACCTCACTAGTATGTACTGTACGCAGTGCACTGCACTACCTTATATGGTATACTGCATACTGCACTCACACATAAAGTATACATAAATAGTATATGCTGTATGTTGTGTACTGCACTAGTATATTAGTATACTGGTACACTATTTACACCACTACCATTAGTTTATACCATGCACTGCACCAGTTTTTACTGTATGCTGTGTACTGCACTGTTGCATACTGCTTACTGCACTAAGTATCTACTGTATACAGGTATATACTATATGCAGTGCACTGCACAGCCAACAACATCCATGTCATTGAAAATTGTACCTGTACATGACAGGTCTCAGGGTTGTACTGGAAGTCAGATTTGAGGATTGTCACCTTTCCTGTTCACACCATACATATCTGACTTTCGGTGCCAACTGTACCATCCACAGCTGGATATACTGTATACTGCACTAGCATATACTGTATAATGTGCACTGTACTAGTATACATGGTATACTGCACTAGTATACATGCTATTCTGTTGCTGCACTAGTATATACTATATGCTGTGTACTGCACACTTAATATTGTATACTGCACTATTATATACTATATACTGTATTGTACTGCATACAGTATATACTATAAATACTAAAAAAAGTGCACTACTATACAGTGTATACTGTATTCTGCGTTAGTTTTGATCAGATAATAAAGCAGTTAAAACTTCATAAGGAATATGCTTTAAAATACTTGGCTTCTGGGGCATTCCATGATGATCCAGGTAAATATTAAACAAAACATGGTAGCAGTACGTAACAGCTCCAATGTAAACATTGTAATTATGATTGACTCAATCATTTTGTAGCTATTTGTACTAATTCTGATGAAAAATAAATATAGTATTACTGTATGAGGACATGTGGAGACATAATCATGCAGAAGAGGTCACTGTGTTGAGCTCCATTTGGGATCCTTGTGTTTGTCAAGTAGAAAACCTTCAGAGTGTTGTTTGGTTCCACTTTAATGCTGTGTGCCGAGCTAATGTAGAGAATTCCTCTTATTTAGTCTGTTTCCAAGAACTCGATTCATTAACCACATCCATGAGGAATATTGTTGTGAAACCCATGCAGTCATTTTTATATGTTTCTGCCGGTTTCAAGATAAAAAAACAACAGCCTTTCAGCTCCTTCTCAAAGTGTGGACAGCGCAGAGGAAAATCTCAAAGCACCATCAAGCCTGTCTCCCTCCCTCGATCCAAAGTCAGAAAGTTTTGTGACAAACAGCTACTTTCTCTCGTTTTCCTTCATCTTCTATAAGGCGATTTTGACACACAGAAGATCAAGTGTTTGGAGAGAGAGAGAGAGAGAGAGAGAGAGAGAGAGAGAGAGAGAGAGAGAGAGAGAG